>JACEFZ010024542.1:0-468313 GCA_014155875.1 Cepaea nemoralis | reverse complement strand
ATCACGGGCTTGCAGCCGGCCCGCGGCCAGAGCTGCGGGATCAATAGTTAGGGTGCCGAATTTGCTCCCTCGGAGTTTCAGCCCTTGCCCACAGACGATAACCTCATGCCGTTTATCCAATATGGTTCTAACACGCTCCCTGTATACCTGTATAGCTGCAATATCTCGATCTATTTCTTCAATTTCCTCCTCAGTGGCGTCGGCCCTCCTCTTCCTCCCACCGAGCGTGTTTGAATTGAGTTTTCTTGTGTGGTCGATGACTTTTTGAAGGTAATCCGAATCGTTGAGGAGCTTGCTAGGCATTGGGTATTTATATTTCTTAATAATTCCCTCATCCAAGCCCTGATCTACATCAATTATAATAGGCTCTGGAGGAGTCCCAAACACCCCTTCTGGGGAGGCGGCCCTGCCTCATCAGCTCTGGACTCCTCAAGAGCTCTGGCCTGTGCTCTGCCCTCAATGGCTATAACCCTGCCCAACGCCTCGATGGCTTGAGCTAGCTCGTTAGCTTGTTTGTTTATTCGTATAGCCAACTCACTGGTCTGTCTGTCTGCTATTTCAGCCAACTCACCGGTCTGAGCATTGACGATTTGGCTTATTGCCCCCGTTTGTTGCGCTGACCTCTCTGCTACTGTTTTAGTAATTGGTGTGAAGAGTTTAGCCGCCTCCTGTTGTAAATCCTCTTCCCCCATTCTCTCAGCCTGAAACCGCTTCCTCAGGGAGCCCCGACGAGCTAGATAATCTTTCACAAAAGCGTTACGCTTTGCTAGGTTAGACACATCAGCCGACATGTTGTTGCAATTATATATATATATAGAAGACCTCGGGATATAGAATCGATTGAATCCACATCGGTATTTGCCGTCGTGGGCCTTGCTGGTCAGGTCGATCACAGCGACACCATAAGGCTTGCTAGTGCACTCTGTGAAGAACTCCCTGAATTCATCAAAGGGCATATCACCATCAATATAGGAGTCGTGGATGGCGCGCAGGTTCTTCGTGACTTGATTGAAGACCACCAATAGATTGGTGTTGTCGCGGATGGCCTGCTTGGGGATTTTGGAGAAGCTCTGGGTTAGGTAGAATGTGTCGGCACCACCGTGCCGGCCCTGGCAGAAGTACTTCTCGATCGGCCCCTGCTTCTCCAGCATGACATCATCAAAGACCATGACAGCTCTCTCTTCGGGGTTCAGATCCTCGACGGGGATGATGTATTCAGCCGAGCTATGACAGGAGGCAATATTTTGCCCCGCAGCCTGCCGGACAGACTCTGCCCAATCCTGGAGGAACTGGTACTTGTTCCGACCCAAAGACTTCGAGTACAGGTGCAGTCGGTCGAAGATTAGGTAGCCCGGCTTCAGCAGCAGGTTGAGCATCATGTTTGTTTTTCCGCCAAATAAGACCAAATAAAAAGTCCTTATATGGGCTGTACCCGGACGAGCCAGAAGCCTGCACCAACAAAGAGAACCACAAGAGCAGACGAGCACAAAGGATAGCCACCGAACGACCCTCCAATCGACGTCATAGACACACACCAATATAACCAGTCCAAGATACGATTCACAAGACAAGAATTAGGGAGAATGAACCCAGAAAACCCACGGACCTCAACAAAAGCCACAGCTGAAGAGGCAGGTTGAAGGAGGCCAAATTTGGAATTTTTGTTTAGAAAATTGGAATTAGAATTGGAATAATTAGAGAATTTGGTGACGAAACACACGCGTGTCTTACCCCTTAGTTGATCGGTTCATCACGGTCTCGGCATTAAGTCATAACTGGGGGAACAAAACCTCCCTACTTATCATTGTCTGCGATCCATGTTTGTTAGGTCCAAACCTACTTTTGTTTGGAACTGAATCTGTTAAGAGGGACGAGGATCTACTTCATTGCGACGGGTTTTATCCCATATGCATCGGTATCTTTCCCCATGTCTGGTTGCGGAAAGCTTTGCACAAAGTAATAACAATCCCCACAGTTTCTCCGAGAAAACTGCACTCCTGAACCAAACGACGTTCGCCGGAATCGAACCAACAAGTTTCTGAGCGAAAGGCACGTGGCGTAACCATTTAGCTTGTCCTGAATACAACTTTACTCCATAACAGTCTAATTAAAAGTCTCTCCATCATAAGTCTTTGTCGATGTCATGTGTCATACATCTCCAAATCATTTAATATTCTTTAAACACAGACGCCACAAACAATATGTGACACAATTTATTGCCTAGTATATGTCCCCGCATCTCCTCTCGTCACATGACGAGATGCAGCAAACAATGCCAGACAATAAATCGTGCAACATATTGTTTGTTTCGTCTGTGTTTACATTCATTTAGGGAATACGTTGTTTTGAATGTCATTGTCTCATTTATGTTTATCTTAATGACCAATTGTTTTTACAATTCTGAGTTCTTGTTGGATAGATCTGTTTATTCACTGTTCCAACCAATTAAATTGTAATATAAATTGTGTATGTGTCTTCTTCTTCCTGTAGTCCGTGCCTTATGCCGTTGGTGACCATGTCTGTCCACAGCCATCTGTCTGGTGTACCGCCACCCATTTCCGTTACAGACGTTCCTCCATGCCATGATGACAAACTGTCCAGCATCTACTCTCTTGTTCTCCCCCTGGCTTCCCTCCCCTCCAGCTTTCCCGTTGTAACAACATGCCCAAGTTTTCCACTTTTCATGACATGCCCAAAGAATGTGAACTGTCAAAGGTCAGACTAAACAGAGACTCAAGTGTAACGGTACAATATGCAGATAGCAAAGTTAAGGGAGTTCAAAAGGGTGTTAACGACATCACCGAACCAGGGTTAGGATTAGCAAACAGATGTTTTAAAGATATAGGAAACAAGAGGCATGGGTAAATGAAAGGTAGACACAGCATCCACAGGAATCGGCAGATGTTTGATGCAAGAAAAGAACCACCTGATAGTTTGTGTGTTCTTGAAGTTAGTAATAGACCTGCGGCTACATAAATATAATGTTTTTCTATGACATGTTGATTATTATGCCATGTTTTAGCTCATGCATTGGTACACAAGATGGAAAGTTGGTTGTATTGATGTGTGGGGAATATGGGAGTTTACTATGATTATTCGATATATTATTTATGGTGGTACCTAAAGTGAGATGGAGTCATACTTAGGGCTACCCAGGCAATATATCTGGATCACATATTGGATAAGTATTAGTCTCCGAACATTTGAAAACGATGTTTTCTTTTGAGGACGGGGTCATTGCCTGGGTCATTGACATTGAGGTGAGTGATCTTGTAGCGGGGCTACGAGAAAAACAACCAGCCCTGAGAAATATTGGTGAGGGTGAATGCAGATCCCCCAGGGTGGAGGGGGGTGAGAGACGGTTTAGTTTTGTGTGAAGTCAGGAGACTTGAAGGACAGTTGATGTTTGGACTCCGAGCTTGTCGGTGGTCTAAGGATAGGAGCGGAGTTAGTTGGAGAGCTCCGTCCTGTGTTGTGTTGTTCTCCCAGTTTTGTATGGAGGCCTAAACCCAGAGTGGGTTGAACAGTTAGTGGAGGACTAGACCCAGCGTGTGGGTTGTATTGTGTGAGGTCCAGCCGTGGATAGTAGCTGGATAACTGTCTTGTAAATTGGAGATTAATAAGGCCTTGAGAAGGCAGTGATGTGTACTGGTTAAGTTGTGAGGAGGATATATATATATATATATATATATATATATATATATATATATATATATATATATATATATATATATATATATATATATATATATATATATTCTGTGGATTATATTGTTTTCTGTATATAGAAATATGTTACGTGTGTCCGTGTACATTCTGCATTAAAAGATGATGTGCGCCACCTTAAACTTGTTCACAGACGGGCGGATGTGTCTTGCGGGGGTGAGTTGTATGGTGAGACAGATGGCTAGCTCAACTTACACTCCGTATTGACATACAAGGAGCATTGTAACCTAGACAACGACCATCTCACTCAGTTATCATTAAGAACATCGTGAGAATCCCCAGTGTTAACTTTCGCGACTGTTATTGTGTCGCAGTATAATTATTTGTATTTGTTTGTATTATATTCCCCCCCCCCTCCCCCACATTTTCTTTGGTATTTCTCCTTAAAAACTAATTATGTTCATTATTGTGGAGATCGTTGCAATGTAAGTACACTGTTTCCGTGTTTATTTCATCTCACTTTTTCGCAGGAGCAAGACATACCTGACTGTTTTTATTTCCTATTGTTACATCCTGCAGCAGCCGTAACTTTTCTTCAGAATATATATAACTCGTTTCATCATTGTAATGTTTTACATGTAAAAGTGTAGAAATTTGTTTAATTGGATTTCGCAGTAACAAGGGAAATAAATTTAGATTACATTTTAAAGGTAAAAGGGAGACAAGAAAATGTAATTTACTGGTGTATAAATGAAGGCTGTTTAATGCAAATAGTTTGACTGAAGAAAGTAGAGCATGATATTTAAGGAAATATACTGCCACTCTGATCAATAGCTACTAAAATAAATTTAAGTGATTGCGATATCTTAGATGCCCTGTGTGTGACCTCATGTGGTAGATAAAGTAACAAATGCAGGGCAGTCTACCTACGGGATAATATATGTAGGGCAATATCCGTTTAATTAGTTAGTTAGTTAGTCGCGGTTCCAACTTCACGGCAACGGGTCGTCCCCATTATGCTTCGTTCCTGTGCCAGTGAATATCATAAAATTGCTCCACACTGCCTCTTGTGAGCAATGGAATAGACAGGAGTGTCGGCAAATCAACAGCCCGCACAGGTACACTGTGCATAATGCCGCCGCCAGAATGCCGACACAAAAATCCTCCACGAAATATACAGTTCATTGTCGATGGAAACGGCAGTCACCAGAAAGACTTCATTGACCCGGATTTTATCACATACGGCCCGCAGGGGAACCCACCGAAAACGCCACACTAAGCATGAACTCCGTAGCCCCAGCAACGACTCCCAGAAGTATCCTGAAATGCACTGTGAACACAAAAGGCAAACAAGTCAATCCAGCAACAGCCGGCCGCCATCGTTCTGAACATGCAGTTCATGCTACATAACTGCAAAAAGATGTAAAAGCATTCCACGCAAAATTCACAGCTCACAGTGTTGCGCCACGCACTCACTCAGTAGCAGGGCGATGGAACCATATCCTCCTTAGTCGACTCTTACGACGTGCATGGTAGGCAACAGTGTTACTATTCTTTGCTCCCCCATATGAGCCCCGGCAACACACGGGCGATCCGTTTAATTATTACAACCAAAGTCCTTCTATGAAAGGTAAAAGTTGCACTGATGCATTATTTACACTTAGACGAATTTGTGAAAAAACTATCGAATATAGTGACCAGCAGAATATTGTGTTTGTAGATCAGGAAAAGGCTTTCGATTGAGTAGACAGATACAAATTATGGACCATCCTTGAAGACAAGAAGGTATATCAGAAGTGATCACAGTCAATACATGGGAGAGGCAGGGTAGTGTGCTCTCTACCCTGCTATTCAATATATACATTTACAGAATTTCCAAAGGAGCAAGTTTCGACAGAACAGATTCAGAAAATTTAGAACTCTTTACTCCAGATGAAACAACTGATCCACGGGGAATAAATTAACTTCTATTTGCAGACGATCAGTGCCTGTTTTACAGCGATGAGGGCAGACTACAACATCATATTACTAACCTGAGTTCAACCTGCAGCAGATACAATATGAGCATAAACACAGCCAAAACCGAAGTAATGCAAGTTAGCAGATTGCCAGGCCCACTAAGTATACAGATAAATAACACAACTCTGAAACAAGTTAAAGAATTCAAATAACTTGGATGTATGATCGCAGAAGATGGCCGATTGGACAGAGAAATTGAAATCAGATATCAAAAAGCTAGTGCACTTATATATCAACTATCACCCTTACTGAAACATCCAAACATACCCATGTCCGCAAAACGACAGATAATAAACAGCATATTCACACCAACCCTATGCTACCAATCTTAAACCTGGACTTTATCCAAATTACACCTTCGCAAAATCAACACCTGCGGAATGAGATGCTTGAGGAGAGCTGCCAACTTAACAATCCGAGACCGATTAAGAAATGCTACTATCAGACAGACTGTATGATCAACACCTTGTGCCACATTTATTGAAAGACAGAAGATCAAATTGTTTGGCCATGTCGTTAGAATGCAACATCAGCAACTACCTTCACTGGCCTTACATCAAAGATCATCTGCGACGAGACCACGAGGACGTCCAAGAAGAAAATGGATTGACGACATCTGAGACATTGTATAACCACACGGAATGACACTATCCAGTGCCGCCCACCTGGGCACTGGAACGCAAATTATTCCTCCCCACGACGCTTGACGGCAGAAGTGGAAGATGACGATGATGACGAAAGTCCTTCTATTAATATTTTTGGCAGGCACATGTGCTTGTGACTGATCCTAGCCAAAGGACCCAGAAGGTTCATCCAGGCCTCCGACCAGACCAAGTGTACTACTGAAAGCCAGCAAATACACTCAGGATCTTAGCCAAACAGGCCGAGACGCATTTGCCTGCTCTCTCTCCCCCCCCCCCCCCACACACACACACACAGTAGTGCGCCTGGTCTGGTCGGGGACCGGGATGATCAAATAAAAACTCCTCACACCTTACATGTGGGCCTGGTGGACCACTGTGGGCAATAGCTCACAGTGAGACTAAGGTTCCACGCAAAAAAAGGGGAGGCGGAGGAACCAGCTGGTCTGGGGTAACCGCCAAAAACGCCACCCCCCACCCCCCCAAAAAAAATTGCTTGTGACTTTTAATGATAGCAAATATGATCAGTCGAGAATTTTAATGGCGCGAAGAAACAGACCCCAGTGTCAACATTTTGCGTCTGTCGTTGTAGTCGTTGTATAATTATTTGCATGTTTTATTTATTATATTTCATTCCCCCCTCCCCCTTTTTTTGTTTCTCCTTGAAACATAAGTATGTTCACCATCGTGGTGTTCGTTGTAAGGTATGTACACTGTGTCCGTGTTTAGTATATCTCACTTTTTCGCAGGAGTTACACGTGCCTAACTGTTTTTATTTACTATTATTACATCCTGCTGCAGCCGTTACTTTTTTTTTTTTTTTTTTGCAACTCGTTTCACTCATTGTAATGATTTATTGGTAAAAATGTGGAAATTTGTACACCATGAATTCACTGTATCAAGGGAAATACATTTAGATTACATTTTTTTACGAACAAGGGAGACAAGAAAACAATAATTTGCTGGCGTATAAATGAAGGGTGCTTATTGCAAATAATTAGCTTGCAGAAAGTATTGCATGATATTTAATAAAAGTCTCTCTGATCAACAACTTCTAAAATAAATTTAAGTAATTGCGATATCTTAGATGTCCAGTATGTGACCTCATGTGGTAGATAATATCACAAATGCAGGCAATCTACCTACGGGATAATATATGCAGTGCAATATCTGTTTAATCGTTACACAACAAAATATTTTTGCGACAATATTTTTGGCGGGCACATGTGCCTTAAAGCAAATACGATCGTCGAGACCTTTAATGCAGCGAAGAAACAGATGATATCTATTGTAACTGTGTTCGTATTTGATACACAAGTGGATTACGACAGTCGCTAATGTTTGCCTAAAGCTGGAGTTATATTTAATCCTTAGCAAAGACAAGCCGCCGTTTGAAGTGTTCAGCTGCAATAGCTCTCAGTCGCTTAACATTAACATGGTTTTCCTTAATTTTATTTATAATACGTAAACGTTGTTTAAAAAAAAAATAAAGTAAAACACACACAGCCGTGTCTTACCCATCTTGGTCTGCTCATCACTGTCTCGGCATTAAATTATATCTTTGACAACACCTTCTTACTTATCATTTTCCGACACCCATTTTTGTTATGTCCAAACCTACGTTTTGTTTGGAACTGAATATGTTAAAACGCAAGCGAATCGAGTTCATGACACCGGGTTTTATCCCATATGGCCCAGTAATTTTCCAAAAGACGGGTTGCAGAACGTGTCGCACAAAGTAGGAACTTCGCAACTTCAGCCTGGGTCTCTCCTAGAAAACTGCACATTGTAATCAAACGATGTGCGCCGGAATCGAACCCATACCATCACCATGGCAAATGTAGTCTTTTGTCAGTCGGAAAATATACTAACCAATAAAACGAATAACACGATGTCAATTTCAATGAGAAAAAGAGTGTTGGGATGCTAGATAGATATTATAGTTTCGAATGGATGTGAGGCGTGGATAATTAGCAGACAAGCCGAAAAACATTCAATGGCTGTGGAAATGTGATTTATGTTGAAAATGGAAAGACTACTTGGACAGACAGAAAAACCAATGACCAAGTACTACAAGAAACAAATAAACACCGTAAACTGATCAGATAAATTACAAGTAGACATTCACAATTGTTGGGAGGCTTTATTTTTACTTTTCATGTTTGTATGTTTTATTATTCTATTTTTTATAAGTTTATGTTCACAATTGTGTAGTTGTTACAAGGTATGAACACTTGTCTGTCAATTTGTTTGCACTAGTTACACGTACCTGTTTTTACGAGGGTAAGTTAATGAGTAAGTCACAAATGGCTGTAGAAAAATAACTAAATATGATAACAACTTGAAACCAGTTTATTTTTATACATACATTGTCCCTTTATTTCTCTAAATAATTTCCACCAACATTGATGCACTTTTCCCATCGTTTTATCAGTCCTCCCAAACCGGATGCATAGAACTGCGCGCCCTGTTTTCTAAACCAGGTTTTTCACTTCACATTCAACTTCAGTATATTCGCGAAATGTCTCCCGCCAATTTGGGTTTTCAGTGGACTTAGCGCCTAGCGATTTCCCGTAAAGCAGTGAATAGATGGGTAGAAAAAGTTACGAGGGTGAGTCAATAAATAAGTACCACAGTTCTGTGGGGTTTCGGGCAAATGAAAACGGGGCACTCAGATTTATGCAGCCGGTTTAGGAGGACTGATAAAGCGATGGGATATGTGCATCAATGTTGGTGGAAATTATGTTGAGAAATAATGGGAAAATTTTTGTATTAAAATAAATTGATTTCAAGTTCCTCTAAAAAGTACTGGAGAGTTTTGGTCAGAGACCATAACGTTAGGAAGGGAAAATCCCAACTGCACCTCCACGTGGTAGAGGATGGAAACACACTACGGTGTGGCTAACACAGCTCTGGGGACCGAGTATCCACCGGAATAAGTGGACAACTCTGCAGCTCAGCAGAGCAGAGCACTCACGTGTCCTGACAGTCGGAAATGGCTGTCAAAGGTAGAGGTAAAAGACCACCATATGGATGTGGTAGGTAAGGGGAAACCACCACATTATCTTCCCAAGACTTCATGGCAAAACATATATCAGATTTAGTGAATGACGTTATTGGCTGACTTAGGACATCCTAGTCCGGTAGGGACAGTCATAAGCCACAGGTGACACCAGACCGTCATCCAGCTACTGATAGCAATATCATAAATGAAATAAATAAATTTAGGGTAGGAACATGGAATGTTAGAACATTAAATTTGCTAGGAACGTTGAACAATGTTCTAAGAGAAATGGATAGCATGAAAATGAATATACTATGGGTTAGTGAGATGAGATGGAAGAGATCGGGCAAAATTATAGCTGACAACCACACGTTAATTTATTCTGGAGGGGATACACATGAAAAAAAGGTGTAGGAATATTACTTGACGAAAATACAGCCAAGTCACTTAATGGATACTGGTAACAAGGGAAATAAATTTAGATTGATTGATTGATCTAGGAACCGACATCACAGCATTCGGGGCATTCCCATAAGCGCTCCGTCCCCATCCTCAGCAGCCAGCGAAGAGTTTCAACACTAATAGTACCAGTAGCACTCTGATTATATATGCGTCTCACCTTTCCTCTGAGCGTTAAGCGTCGGCCAGATCCCCTCATCACTCCTCGCTGTCTCATTCTTGCCAGACCATGGTGATCCTTTTGCTCCTCCGCTGTGTACACGTGCTCCCACAAGGCCGCAACCACGTCTGCTTTGTCATGCATCAATACTCCACCAAGTTTCGCCGAGCCAGCCAGTCTGTCCGCCTGTTCATTCCCCAACACACCAGCATGCCCCGGAGAAAAGATCCAGACGATGGTTGTCACCCGTGACTTCCGATAAATTTACATTACATTTTTAAGGTAAAGGGAGAGAAGGAAATGTAACTTACTGGAGTGTAAATGAAGGCTGTTTAATGCAAATAGTTTGTTTGAAGAAAGAATAGCATGATATTTAAGGAAATATATTGCCACTCTGATCAATAGCTACTAAAATAAATTTAAGTAATTGCGATATCTTAGATGTCACAAATGCAGGGTAGTCTACCTACGGGATAATATATGTAGTGCAATATCCGTTTATTATAAACAAATTCAGTCTATTAACATTTTTGTCAGGCACATGTCCATGTGACATTTAATGATAGCAAATATGATCGTCGAGACTTTTAATGGCGCGAAGAAACAGACCCCAGTGTCAACTTTTGCGTCTGTCGTTGTGCCGTTCTATAATTATTTGTATATTTTATTTTATTATATAGCATCCTCCAACCCCCTTTTTTTTTGTTTCTCCTTCAAACACACGTTTGTTCACCATTGTGGATTTCGTTGTAATGACTTGTATGGTATGTACACTGCGTACGTGTTAAGTATATCTCACTTTTTCCCATGAATTACACATACCTAACTGTTGTTATTTCCTATTGTTACATCCTGCAGCAGCCGTTAAATTTTTGTTTTGCAACTCTTTTCACTCATTGTAATGATTTATTTGTACAAATTTAGAAATTTATATAAGAGGAATTAACTGTGTCAAGGGAAATAAATTTAGATTAAATATTTTTTAGGACCAAGGGAGACAAGATAACAATAATTTGCTGGCGTATAAATGAAGGTGCTTATTGCAAATGGTTAGCTTGAAGAAAGTATAGCATGATATTTAATAGAACATATTGACACTCTGATCAATAGCTTCTAAAATAAATTTAAGTAATTGCGATATCTTAGATGTCCAGTATGTGATCTCATGTGGTAGACAATATAACAAATGCAGGACAGTCTACCTACGGGATAATATATGAATTGCAATATCCGTTTACTCGTTACGAAATAACACATTTTTCTATCAATATTTTTGGCTGGCACATGTTCATGTGCCTTTTAAGGATAGCAAATATAATCGTCGAGACTTTTAATGGAGCGAAGAAACAGATGATATCTATGTAAACTGTGTTCGTCTTTGATACACAAGTGGATTACGGCAGTCGCTAATGTTTGCCTAACGCTGGAGTTATCTTTAATCCTAGCAACGACGAGCCGCCGTTTGAGGTGTTCAGCCGCTTTACATGTAACATGGTTTACCTTAATTTCCTTTATAATACGAAAAATTTGGTTTAAAAAAGAACCACTCATCCGTGTCTTACCCATCGTTGTTTGTTCATCACTGTCTCGGCTTTAAATTATACCTTTTACAAAACCTTCCTACATATCATTTTCCGCCACCCATTTTTGTTGTGTCCAAACCTACATTTTGTTTGGAACTGAATTTGTTAAAACGCAAGAGAATTTAGTTAATTACACCGGGTTTTATCCCATATGGTCCAGTAATTGTCCACATGATGGGTTGCAGAACGTATCGCACAAAGTACGAACTTCGCAACTTCACCCTGGGTATCTCCTAGAAAACTGCACATTTTAAACAAACGACGTACGCCGGAATCGAACCCATAACCTCCGGAATGTGTCGCAGGTGGCGTAACGATTTCGCTTGTCCTGTCCAGAACTTTACTCCCATAACAGTATATTAAAATGTTTCCCCAACGTAACATCAATAACATCAGATATGAGAGGAATCATTGTGATATTGCGATGAGAAACTACCCACAGCCTTCTTAAACATATGATGTGAAAGCCACTTGGACAGATAGCGCATTCCCAGACAACGGTATTATTTTAGTCTAGTTAATTTGAGTCATTTATGATCTGTTTAAGTCCCCGCTAATCACTGGTATCATGAAGGCTAATAGACTACAATGGCTGGGGCATATAGAAAGAATGGAAGATAATAGGGAAACAAAACTCGCTTACACTCAGGAAATAAATGACCGTAGACCCCGAGATAGACCAAGAAGACGGTGGAGAGATAATACATATACAGACCTACAAGCACTTGGAATCAACGACTGGCAAGAGAAGGCCCACCAGAGAGACGAATGGAGACGGATTGTATCTGCAGCAAAGAACCTCAATGGCTCGGAACGCTGAAGAAGAGGAAGAAGTTAATTTTAGTCTAGTCTAGATGACAGGATGTCCTGTCACGCCTAGCACGCCTGGCTTTCCTATTGTTAGTAAAACACTGCCTGGAGAATTACTAACTTGTTATTATTGTTGTTGTTATTGGTATGTTATTATTTCTGCTGCTATTGTTACTGTTGTTATTGTTGTTTTTGGTGTTGTTATTATAATCGTTATTATTATTATTATTATTATTATTATTATTATTGTCGTCGTCGTCGATTTTGTAATCGTCGTCGTCATCATCATCATCATCATCATCATCATCATCATCATCATCATCATCATCATCATCATCATCATCATCATCATCATCATCATCACATATCAACTACAATGCATGTACACAAAAAAGTTAATTATGGTGTTAGTTAATAATTTGTACAGTATTTATCGAATACAGCTTGTGCCTAAGCCTACACACAAAAGTATATGTGAAAAAAAATAATACTTAAGTGATCTTGGAGCTCTGGAGAATGATGGAGAACTGTACCAGAGAATGGCTGCCTGAACGTTACTACCCGGAAAAATGGACTTTACTGCTAACGGTTTCGGACGACACAAAAGCCTGTTGCTTTTGGAAGAAGAAAATATTCGGACATGTATGTTTATGTGGTGTATGCGTTGTCAACTAAGTTTTGTAGGTTTGTGTGCTGTCAAGTATGTTTGTTAGTCGTATTGTCGTCGGTTCAACACATTCAACAACTTGCTTTCCATGTTTCTTTCTTTCCAAAACTTTCTGCTTACACGCACGTTCAATCCTATTCTACAACTTACTTCCAAGATGGATGATACGTTCACACCTATGGTTCAAATAATGTAACAAGGACGATGCACTCACGTTTACATTTATCATTCACGGTTCAAAGCCGGACGTAGCACCCACGTTCATACTTGTCATTCACGGTTCAAAGCCGGACGTAGCACCCACGTTCATACTTGTCATTCACGGTTCAAAGCCGGACGTAGCACCCACGTTCATACTTGTCATTCACGGTTCAAAGCCGGACGAAGCACCCACGTTCATACTTGTCATTCACGGTTCAAAGCCGGACGTAGCACCCACGTTCATACTTGTCAGAATCTTGCATATAGCAATAACACAGGCTCGTAATCACCAACAAGTATGATACAAACACGGTCACAGAATGACTTGACGTGACGCACTACAAATACAATTCAACCACTTTATTCACACATCTCATTCATCACAATCATTACATGCATCGTACAGTTACAATGACGATGCAATAATACGTTCAATAAATATATCAATACAATGAATACAACTCACAAGCGCACAGTCTCCTATATTCACACAGGCGTTCTCTCTATTCGCGTTCATACACCCAAGTATACGAGCACCATTCGTTCCGTCTGTCCTGTCCAACGCTCCCAAGCCATCTGTCGCTAACCCGCCGAGAGTTTCCGCTAATCGGGGTTTAGTCCCGGCGTGGACTTCATGTCCCACGCCTGCACTGACTGACCAACTCTAGCACAGCGTGGTTAGCGTCGTTCACTGTTGGACCTGGCCGTACTTGCCAGGCGCCGTCGAAGACGACGCGGTAGACCTAATGGGGAGATTATGACAAGCGGCTCGCTGTCTGTGCTATACATGAACTGTGTGACACAAGTTATATGTATATGATGATGATGATGATGATGATGATGATGATGATGATGATGATGATGATGATGATGATGATGATGATGATGATGATGATGATCATGATTACAAATTGCGACGACAACAGCAACAAAAGAAGAACAATAATAATAATAACAATAATAATAACAACAACATAAACAACAATAACAACAGTAACAATAACAGCAGCAATAATAACAAGACAAAGAGACAAACAACAAGAAGATCATCAACTAATAACAAAAGGAATATAATAACAGTAACAAGAATATCAATAACAGAGGCGACATAAACTGCAACAATAACAACAACATTCGCGATTCAACAACAAAAAGAATAACAATAATAACAATAACAACAATAATAGCATTATAAAATATTAATATTAATAATAATAACAATCACAACAACAGCAATAATAATAAAAACAATAACAACATAACAACAAAAAGCATATAATAATACTAGCAACAACAGTAACAACAAAAACAGTCCAAATGGACCCCGGTGTCCATTTTCGCGTCTGTCATTGTGTCATACTATAATTATTTGCATTTTTTATCCCCTTCCTGTTTTTTGTTTCTCTTTAAAATGTATTTATGTTCACCATTGTGGAGTTCGTTGTAAAGGTATGTACACATTGTCCGTGTTTATTTTATCACACTGTTTCGCAGGAGTTACATATACCTAAGTGTTCTTGTTTCCTGTTATTATATTCTGCAGTAGCCATTACTTTTCTTCAGAATATTGCAACTAGTTTCACTCATTGTAATGTTTTAAAGGTAAAAATGTACACATTTGTATATTAGGAATTTACAGTATCAAAGGAAATAAATTTAGATTAAATATGTAAGGCACAAGGGAGACCAGAAATGTTAATTTATTGGATTATAAATGAAGACTGTTTAATGCAAATAGTTAGCTTGAAGACAGTATAGCATGCTATTTAAGAAAATATATTGCAACTCTGATCAAAAGCTACTAAAATAAATGTATGCAATTGCGACATCTTAGATGCCCAGTATGTGACATAATGCGGTGGATAATATCACAAATGAAGGGCAGCCCATCTACGGGTTAATATATCCTATGCACTATCCGTTTAATCGGTTAGTCGTGACTTGAATTTGGATGTATATTTTTGGCAGGCACATGTGCATGTGCCTTATAATTATAGCAAATTTGGTCGTAGATACATTTAATGACGCGAAGAAACAGATGATATCGATGTTCGTCTTTGATACACAAGTGGACTACGACAGTCGCTGATGTTTGCCTAACGCTGGAGTTATACTTTATCCTCGCAAAGACAAGCCGCCTTTGAGGTGTTCAGCTGCAATAACTCTCAGTCGCCAAACATACAACATGGTTTACCTTAATTTTCTTTCTAATACGAGAATTTTGTGACAAAAAACATCCGTGTCTTACCCCTTACACTGACAAGTGCAGCACCACTCTATTTACCCTCTCTCCGAAACAAAAGACAGGGATCATACAGAGAAATGGAACACACCTAAGAGAAGATAAAGAATCTACTTACCTTGGGGTAACATTCGACGACAGGCTGACATGGAAAAACACATTAACAAAGCAGAAGAAAAGCCAGAAGGAAAACAGCCATCCTGAGAAAACTAAGTGGAACCATATGGGGAGCCAGTGGGAAAATACTTAGCAAAGTTTATCAACATAGCATACCACTACACCTGGAATACGGGTCAACTGCGTGGTGGTAAGCATCAAAAACCACACAACAAGAGCTGGACAAAGTGCAAAATCAAGCTCTTAGAGTCATCAAAGGAGGGATGAGATAAACCCCTATAGTAGCAATGGAGAAAATGGGGAGGACACAAGCACTGAGAGAACGCAGAAATACAAAAACACTAATACAAGCATAAGAGTTCCTCAGATTGCCAGGCCACCCTATGAAGAAACGATCTGAAAACTTAGCTATGGGGCGGTTGAAAACAATCAGTTTTATCCACCACGCCAAACGACTCTGCAGAGAAACCGCCGATCTGCCCACAGTTGGTATCCCCCTGACAACTATTCCAGAGCGAAACCCATGGGAAGATGAACATAGACTATCGCTACAAATCCAGAAAAATGTGAGATGAATATTTGACAAGGAAGAACAGAACAGTGTACAGCGCAGAACAGCCACTCTCAGCTTCCTTGATGACGAAACCCCGCAGGATCTCTGGATCCGAGTCTACACAGATGGATCATATCAAAATGCTGTTCGAAAATGAGGAACGGGATTGTACATAGAATACCCAAATAATACTAGGAACACGGCCAGGGTTCCAACAGTAAAGTACTGCCATAACCATGATGCTGAAATTGAGGCAAGATAGTTAGCAACAGAGATGTTACAACATACCAGCCATGGTACACACCGTGTGGTGATATTGACAGATGCAAAATCAGTAATAGAGGCGCTCCTGTCTGGGAAATTGTCAGTTCTACGGACACTACTTTCTGAACTTAGCAGTCAGCGTAAGGTCACTATACAGTGGATACCATCCATCCCACTGGGGAGTACCCAGAAACGACAGAGCTGATCGATTGGCTAAGGAAGGGGCAAAAGAAAAACAACCTGATGTGTCCATTACATACCACAAAAAGAAAAGAATGATCAAATCAGTCAGAAGGCCACCAAACTCTACTCAAGACGACTACCACGTTATGGACAGACCAGAACAGGTCATTATTTTGCGCCTCAGAACAGGATACAATAAATTACGCAACCACATGTATACAAAATTCAAGATTGGTGACTCAGCCATGTGCACATGTGGTTTGGCGTCGCAGACAACAGAGCACATATTCCAGGACTGCCCAGAATACAACATATCCAGGCGAAACTTCTGGCCTAGAGAGACAACAGTGGAAGATAAACTCTATGGACCGCTGAGTGAACTAAAAGAGACCGTTAGATTCATACAAGAGACAGTATTGCAGTTACAGTCATATTTCAGGGGAACGAAAAAAAGGAGAAGAATGGTCTGCTCATCACTGTCGCTTCATTATGTCATAACTGTGACAAGACCTCCCTATTTATCATTTTCCGCCATTTTATTTAGGTTCAAACCTACTTTTTGTTTAGAACCGAATCTATTAAAAGGCGCGAGGATCCTCTTCGTTTCACCCGGGTTTTATGGCTGAGTATCTTTTCGCAGGGCGGCATGCCGGATGCGTAGCACAAAGTACGAACTACCGAACTCCAGCGACAAATCCCAGGGTTTCTCTGAGAAAGCTGCAGTGGCGACCCAAACGACGTACGCCGGAATCAAACCCTCAACCGTCGGACCGCGAGGCAGGTGGTGTAACCAGTTCGCTTGTCCTGTCTAGACCTTTACTCCCATAACAGTCTATTTAAATGTCTCTCAGTTGCATGCCTCTCTTGCTGTCATGTGTAAACTACGTATTATATCAATAATCCATCTACGTCACCTGAACAAGTCGAGCAGCCTGATACGGTGGAAAGTGGCACGTTGCAAGAACACCAAAAGACACGTGACCACCATATGTGCAGCGTGAGAGTCGACAAGAAGACGAGCGGAGAGAATCTACCTGCGAGCTGCAGCAAACAACAATAACCTCAGGTAAGCTCTAACGAAGCTACCACGAGGACGGACGACTACAACCCACCACAAACAAGAGCCAAACCTTCTGACAAGCAGAAGAAGGAGAAAGACACCAGAGTCGGAAACGCCGTCTCACCGTCAAGCAAGTGGGTTGTCAAGCGTATCAAAGTTGAGCTATTAGACGAAGAAATCACGAAGCAGTTTCCAGAAGAGAATCTCCACATCCGATTCTTGAAGGCAGAGCGGCTCCTCACCCACTCCAAGATTCCTACAACCTTGGCGGTGGTGACGACAGAGGGCAGTCAACAAGAAGATACAACAGCCAAAGAGATTCATACCAAGAGTCAACCAATGTTCCAGATGCCAGAGGGCTGACCACAGCAGTGCAGCGTGAGTAGTACTAGGGGGTCTCTAGGAGGCGGAATGAGACATAAAATACCTCATACTGAGACATGCGGTATGAGCCATGTCTCATTCTCGTCTCATGTCTCATGTCTCATGTCTCGTGGTGGGTGGGTTGTGGCCTGCCTCATGCCTTCCAGCTCCTGCCTCGTTTTTTAAAGTGTCAGCTGTCGTTTTTTAATCAGAGCATCGGGGTTAACAAGATCAATTAAACTATGGCGCCAGGTTTGCTAATTGATTCAGAATATGTCAGCCGGTGTAATGCATTAATTACTTCCCGTTTTGTATAGACGATTGCATAATCGATTGGTGTGCTCAGGCTGATACGGGTTGATGTATTTGTATCTTTGGTAAGATCGGCGAACATCTGTGAGCAAAAAGTCGATATTGCCGGCAGTTGAATATCAGTGTCGGGGTCGAGGGAGGTCGCTGGTGCCATCTGTTTTTAATCAAGGGCGATGTCGGAATAAAATAATAAGCGCAAAGAACGATGTGTGGGGTGGGTTGGTAAGTGGCGAAAGATGGCGGGGGTGCGTAGTTGGTCATAGTGGGATATCACCAATGTGTAACTGGGGGTTCTAGTTACTGCCATTGCGCTTGACAGGTTCGGATCTCACTGTGTGGTGGGGTAGTGTGGCAGTGGTCGAGTGTGTAACGGGGATAGGTGGTGCCGTAGGCATCGTTTGAGAGTCGATTCACGCCGCGGTTCGATAAGGATGTCCACCCTAGGCGGCTCTTTTTAAGTGTATACTAAGCCGTAAATGTATAATAACGGTGTCTAGTTGCTGCCATAGCGCTTGTCAGGTTCGAAACCTACTGTGTGGTGGCGTAGTGTGGCAGTGGTCGAGTATGTAACGGAGCTAGGTGGCGTCATTGACGATTCGAATAACGCGGCTGGTTGATAACTATACCCAACATAGGCGCCAGAGAAGCGAATCCCGCTGTGTCGCTTTGCTTTTTCCTCAAAAATACTCCGTTCCAAAGCCAGCAGATTCAGCGTAACTGTTCAGTGGCTTCACATTCATACAAAAGTACAGGTTCTATGTAGAAATTGGTATCGTTTTATTGGTCAATATGTTTTTTATCTTCGCCATGGCGATTCTTGTTCTAATCTCTTCAAGGCATCTCCCAGCAACTGTTGTGACTGTTCCGAGATACTTGTATCTATTCACTTGTTTCAGAATGTTCCAATTTGCACGTATATTACATTGTGGTATTTCGTCCTTCCTATTGACGATCATAATCCGTGTCGTTTTATAATTTAATTATAACCCTAGTTGTTCACCGGGTGCAACAACCGCCTCTACTAAATATTGCAGAGCCTGCGCAGTGTCTGTTGATTACATAAATTATATGAAGGCAGTTTACAAGTTAAATTAGATCAAGACATTTTATTACAGAAATTAAATGAAGACATTTGACTAGAAATATTTAATAAAGCTACGAAAAAACAGAGATCTGCCGCTATGAGAAAATCAAATAAGTATGTTAATGTCAGTTCCTGTGAACACATTTAGCAGAAGCATTCTGCATAGTATATGCATATTTAGCTTTAAGGTGAAATCAATACTGCTGTACCGATCGGAAACAAGAAAAACGAATAAAACAACTACTAATAAACAACAAACATTCATTAACGGGTGCCCACGTAGTTCATCCTTGGCGTTCATGTCTCATTCAACAATTAGTATGATGCCCGAAGTCAAATTTGCGGCTTCAAAATATGTGTTCATAGCATATTTATATATGAAGATATATATTCAAGGTGATTTTAAAGGACAAATTTCTTCATGTCACACGCTGCAAAAGACATATTTCACTCAAACTTAAACATTAAGAGTGGAAAAGAGTATGTTGTAGATACTGTTTTTTTTTTTTTTTCCCCTTTGTTTCTAGTGGGACCTGGTAATTTGTTGTTCTATCTGGGCATGGTATGTATATTTTCACCACATCTTCACTGATGTTTTTCATTTTGTCTGCTCATTGCCCACGCTTCACAGTCATACAAAAGTACATATTCTATGAAAGACAGAGACAATTTGCAGATATTATTAAACAAAATGACAAATCGGAGGTCAGCTAACATGTACGTATTTGTAAATAAGGATACACAGCGATGTCTATTATATAACGATAACAAAGGTATTTAGTTGTAGAAAACTACCGTGCCTCCCAGGCAAACGGCGGTAGGCTAGTGACTATGTTTAGATTAGCTGTGATGGCACCAGCTGGAGATATTAATCAGCTACCTGGTACCCAGTGAAGATGACACGATAAACGAGGCGGTATAGGCCGCGTGGCCCTGAACAAAAACAACAATGAAACAAAAATGGTAATGAAACGTTGCGTCGCCGCGAAGCATTATTTTATAAACCAAAGATTACAATCGATCTGAGAGGGTAATAATAGACAGTCTAAGCCTACCAGAAAGAGGTGTCTAATACACTGGGTACCAACGACAGACAGCTGGTCAAGAAGAAGCAATACACAGTATATAAAGTTAGGACTAAATAAACCGTAGTTTAAAGAATTCAAGTACATTATTACAAGTTAAATTACATAATAAAATAAATACAGTGATATGTATAAAATTATAAAAAACAAAAAAGAAGAAAACACCAGTGTTACATTAGCAAATAAGTGAAAAACACAACGGTATGAATACGTTGGTGTATTAGATACATACAAATGGTACACACAACATGCCATTATGTCAGCGTGACCGCTATCTGTTATATATTGCGACCAAATTACACCGATCGCCCCTCACGTCAGCGTAACAGACTAACACTTAAACCAAGCGCCCACTATCTATTCTATATTGTTGCCAACAATTTTGTGCATGCCGCCATCCTTTGATGGGAGTCTGATTGATGAAGCCTGTCAGGAAACAACCATAGATACATAGTAAAAGTGACGTGAGAATACAAATCCAAGCGTATTGACTCTCGGTGTATCGTTATTCACGTAACGTTTCCTGTTTCCTGCTCCAGTCTATTGTTGTAAAATCTTACCAAAGTGGACACTGTGGACCAAATCTACATGAATGAAGTAGGATAGATGCGGTTGTCATATGTGTCTTATAGGGCTTGGTCATTGGTTTTTTAAAACTTATCGATGGAAGAGAAGGACCCTTACACTACAAACAGAATAAACATTTACATTAATAATACCCATAACAAACACATGACCATCAACACTGGCTGTGACAAAAGTGACAGTCTGCTTAGAGAAAACAGCGAATTTTCAACGAAAACATAGTCTGTGTGTTATCTCCTTGGAAACGTAAATCTGGTTATATTTAAATCACCCTATGCATTCATGTCCCCCATGAAAACTAATGTAATGTCTGAAGAAGTCAAATTTTGAGGCTTCAAAATATGTTTTCGTAGTATATGTATATATGAATATATATACATGTGTTTTCTAACAACAAATGTCCGCATGTCGCGCTTTACATCCATACACAAGTATAGGTTCTATGAACGACACAACACCTACAAGTTACTAAGATTGGCACTGGGTTACCAACAACATTTGCGTCTAGAGTCAATACAACAGGACAAGACAATGCTTTTTTCGGCCTCTGATTGAGAACAACAGATATAAACGTAATTATGCAATTACCTCTTTACCACAGTACCGAGAAAGTTAAAAATATCATTTTAAATACGCTGACGACCATAGTAACACAACCAGTTAATTCTGCTTGCTCACTTTGTGTATTACCCACACCTACTATAGATTGCAGAAAATACTCATTGTCTACAACCAAGCTGAAAAATATCGGTAAAAATTATAAATGCCTCGTCCGATTTCATAAAAAGAAGGAAATAATGTTAGCCAAATGTGAAAATATCGGTCAAACTTCTAAATGGCTCATCAAAACTTATAAAAAATAGGAAAATTTGTTAACCTAATGAGAAAAATATTGACCCTGTAAAGAAATATTTACAACAAAATTATAAAAATTAGGAACATTTGTTAACCTAATGAGAAAAAATATCGACCAAAGAGAGCAATATTTCATCTAATCTTATAAAAAGTAGGAACATTTGTCAGCCGAAATGGGGAAAAGGTCGGTCAAATACATAAATATCTCAACAAATTATAAAACGTAGGAAAAAATAGTGGTCAAAGACAGAAATATCTCATCCGAACTTATAACAAGTAAGAAAATATACTAGTAAAATCAAGAAACATGTCGGCCGAAGTAATACAATAGGCAGAACGAGGGACAAACTTATAAATATTTCATTCAAACTTATAAAGACTATGATAAAATGTTATCCAAATCAAATAACAGGCTGACCAAACTTAATTAGCTCATCCAACCTTATAAATAGTAGGACAATTTGTTAGCCAAATAGGCAAAATATTGGTCAGATACACAAATATCTCAATCAATTTTATAAAAAGTAGGAGAAAAGGCTAGTCAAACTAATAAAAATGGTGGCCAAATACATAAATATCTCAACGAAAATTATAAAAAGTAGGAAAATTGTAAGTCAAATGTAAAAAATATGGGGCAAATAGGAAATCATATTAACCAAATGGGAAAAATATCGCTCAAACTTATAAATAGCGCGGCCAAACTTATAAAAAGTAGGAAAATGTGTTAGCCGAATGGTGAAAATATTGCTCAAATTAAGAAACATGTCGACCGAAGTAGGAAAATACGTGATTCAATGTATAAAAACGTTGGGTAAATACAGAAATATGTCGACCAAATTGATAAAAATCTCCGCCAAACTTATGAAATGTAGGAACATTTGTTAACCAAAAGATGAAAATGTCGGCCAAATACAGAAATAGCTCCACCAAACTTATGAAAAGTAGGAACATTTGTTAACCAAAGGAAAAAAAATATTGGCCATGTAAAGAAATAGCGCATCCAAATTGACAAAATATAGGAAACTTTATTAGCCAAAGGTGAAATCTATTGACCAAGTAAATAAATTCCTCGTCCAACCCCATAAAAGGTAGGAAAATTTCTTACCCAAATGTGAAAAAGATCCGCCAAACTTATAAATGTCTCATCCAAACTTATAAAAAGTAGGAAAACAATA
This sequence comes from Cepaea nemoralis, assembly GCA_014155875.1. Lineage (NCBI taxonomy): Eukaryota > Metazoa > Mollusca > Gastropoda > Stylommatophora > Helicidae > Cepaea > Cepaea nemoralis. The sequence goes on along the minus strand of JACEFZ010024542.1, from coordinate 445,225 downwards.
CTAGCCAAATCAACTAAAAGGCTGACCAAACTTATAAATATATCATCCAAACTGACCAAAGTAATAAAAATATTGGGTAAATATAGAAATATGTCGACCAAACTTTTACAAATCTCCGGTAAATTTATGAAAAATAGGAAATTTTGTTAACTAAATGTGAAAAAATATCGACCAAACTTATAAAAAGCTCTGCCAAACTTATGAAAAGTAGGAAACTTTGTTAACCCACACGAAGACAATTATTAACCAAAGATAGAAAAATATCGACCTAAATAGGAAAATTTGTTAGCCAAATGGGAAAAATATTGGCCAAGTAAACACATATTTCAACCAAACTTATAAATATGTCATCCAAATTTACAACAACAACAACAACAAAATAGGAACATTTGTCGACCAAGTAAGAAAATATATTACCAAAACTGGAAAAGATACTAATCAAAGTGAGAAAAATACCAACCATAACTAAGAAATATGTATGGTAAGGTAAGAAAAAAGTTGGCCAAAGTAATAAATACGCTAGCCAAAGGAAAAAATATTAACCATAAGGAGAAAAAATTATAGCAAACTAAGAAATTTGCTTTCACAACTTGTCGAATTGCCCTACCAACTACCCCGTTTGCTTTCACAACTTATCAAATTGACCAATTAACCACACAAATTCCCCACTGACTCTCACAATTTTACCACTTGCCATTACAACGTGTCGACTCCCGCTCACAATTTACCCAAAGGGGTTTACTATAGGTATTATATATCCACAATCAAGCGCTCTCACACTCACAAGAATAACGAAATACTGGGATTTAAGCCTGTTTTTAATCAATTTCTTTGTTTGCAGTCAAAGCATAGAAATTCCGCCAACCACCTTGTTGTTGAAATATCCAAGGACTTAGTTTATCAGCCATGTATTCGCCTACAGATTTAGCGAAGTCCTCTTCCAGGTCTTGGACATTCACATCGGCGTTGTAAGAATTATCAACCAGATGCTTACCCAGACGCATGCCAAAGGTAAAAAGCATAATTATTCTCCCATAGTTGATGACGTTATCACCAAAGAATTCATCACTGACTAAAACAAAGACTTGGAAAACATGTTCGGGCTTGATACTGTCTTCTAGTCTCGTGAACAACACAGATTGTTGTTTGGCTATTTGACCGACTAAACCAGACAACGTCGAGTTATTTGCCTTTTTGGAATTGTAGGAACTAATAATAGTCAGCGCCATATTCACTATCTCGCTATGAACTTGTTTCAAGTCAATCGTTGCTTGTGTCATTATTATACTGATAGCTAATGTTCATCAAAAGATGTCTAGCAGTCAAACTGCTGATCCATTATTGTGAAACGGTGCAAAGTGGTCAAAATGGATAATAACATAATATTTGTATAAAGAGATGGACTCGTCTCTTCTGGTTGGTCAAATTACCCAACCTACTGGAGATAAAACGGTTGTCACCGAAACCACTAGACGCGTGTTTTAGACAAGGGATGTTCTTGTCGAACTTTACTTTTTAAATTTTAATTACCAGTGACCATACTGATCGATAATCACATCCCTTGTCTAAAACACGCGTCTAGTGGTTTCGGTGACAACCGTTTTATCTCCAGTAGGTTGGGTAATTTGACCAACCAGAAGAGACGAGTCCATCTCTTTATACAAATATTATGTTATTATCCATTTTGACCACTTTGCACCGTTTCACAATAATGGATCAGCAGTTTGACTGCTAGACATCTTTTGATGAACATTAGCTATCAGTATAATAATGACACAAGCAACGATTGACTTGAAACAAGTTCATAGCGAGATAGTGAATATGGCGCTGACTATTATTAGTTCCTATAATTCCAAAAAGGCAAATAACTCGACGTTGTCTGGTTTAGTCGGTCAAATAGCCAAACAACAATCTGTGTTGTTCACGAGACTAGAAGACAGTATCAAGCCCGAACATGTTTTCCAAGTCTTTGTTTTAGTCAGTGATGAATTCTTTGGTGATAACGTCATCAACTATGGGAGAATAATTATGCTTTTTACCTTTGGCATGCGTCTGGGTAAGCATCTGGTTGATAATTCTTACAACGCCGAAGTGAATGTCCAAGACCTGGAAGAGGACTTCGCTAAATCTGTAGGCGAATACATGGCTGATAAACTAAGTCCTTGGATATTTCATCACCAAGGTGGTTGGCGGAATTTCTATGCTTTGACTGCAAACAAAGAAATTGATTAAAAACAGGCTTAAATCCCAGTATTTCGTTATTCTTGTGAGTGTGAGAGCGCTTGATTGTGGCTATATAATACCTATAGTAAACCCCTTTGGGTAAATTGTGAGCGGGAGTCGACACTTTGTAATGGCAAGTGGTAAAATTGTGAGAGTCAGTGGGGAATTTGTGTGGTTAATTGGTCAATTTGATAAGTTGTGAAAGCAAACGGGGTAGTTGGTAGGGCAATTCGACAAGTTGTGAAAGCAAATTTCTTAGTTTGCTATAATTTTTTCTCCTTATGGTTAATATTTTTTCCTTTGGCTAGCGTATTTATTACTTTGGCCAACTTTTTTCTTACCTTACCATACATATTTCTTAGTTTGGTTGGTATTTTTCTCACTTTGATTAGTATCTTTTCCAGTTTTGGTAATATATTTTCTTACTTGGTCGACAAATGTTCCTATTTTTGTTGTTGTTGTTGTTGTAAATTTGGATGACATATTTATAAGTTTGGTTGAAATATGTGTTTAATTGGCCAATATTTTTCCCATTTGGCTAACAAATTTTCCTATTTAGGTCGATATTTTTCTATCTTTGGTTAATAATTGTCTTCGTGTGGGTTAACAAAGTTTCCTACTTTTCATAAGTTTGGCAGAGCTTTTTATAAGTTTGGTCGATATTTTTTCACATTTAGTTAACAAAATTTCCTATTTTTCATAAATTTACCGGAGATTTGTAAAAGTTTGGTCGACATATTTCTATATTTACCCAATATTTTTATTACTTTGGTCAGTTTGGATGATATATTTATAAGTTTGGTCAGCCTTTTAGTTGATTTGGCTAGTATTGTTTTCCTACTTTTTATAAGTTTGGATGAGACATTTATAAGTTTGGCGGATCTTTTTCACATTTGGGTAAGAAATTTTCCTACCTTTTATGGGGTTGGACGAGGAATTTATTTACTTGGTCAATAGATTTCACCTTTGGCTAATAAAGTTTCCTATATTTTGTCAATTTGGATGCGCTATTTCTTTACATGGCCAATATTTTTTTTCCTTTGGTTAACAAATGTTCCTACTTTTCATAAGTTTGGTGGAGCTATTTCTGTATTTGGCCGACATTTTCCTCTTTTGGTTAACAAATGTTCCTACATTTCATAAGTTTGGCGGAGATTTTTATCAAGTTTGGTCGACATATTTCTGTATTTACCCAACGTTTTTATACATTGAATCACGTATTTTCCTACTTCGGTCGACATGTTTCTTAATTTGAGCAATATTTTCACCATTCGGCTAACACATTTTCCTACTTTTTATAAGTTTGGCCGCGCTATTTATAAGTTTGAGCGATATTTTTCCCATTTGGTTAATATGATTTCCTATTTGCCCCATATTTTTTACATTTGACTTACAATTTTCCTACTTTTTATAATTTTCGTTGAGATATTTATGTATTTGGCCACCATTTTTATTAGTTTGACTAGCCTTTTCTCCTACTTTTTATAAAATTGATTGAGATATTTGTGTATCTGACCAATATTTTGCCTATTTGGCTAACAAATTGTCCTACTATTTATAAGGTTGGATGAGCTAATTAAGTTTGGTCAGCCTGTTATTTGATTTGGATAACATTTTATCATAGTCTTTATAAGTTTGAATGAAATATTTATAAGTTTGTCCCTCGTTCTGCCTATTGTATTACTTCGGCCGACATGTTTCTTGATTTTACTAGTATATTTTCTTACTTGTTATAAGTTCGGATGAGATATTTCTGTCTTTGACCACTATTTTTTCCTACGTTTTATAATTTGTTGAGATATTTATGTATTTGACCGACCTTTTCCCCATTTCGGCTGACAAATGTTCCTACTTTTTATAAGATTAGATGAAATATTGCTCTCTTTGGTCGATATTTTTTCTCATTAGGTTAACAAATGTTCCTAATTTTTATAATTTTGTTGTAAATATTTCTTTACAGGGTCAATATTTTTCTCATTAGGTTAACAAATTTTCCTATTTTTTATAAGTTTTGATGAGCCATTTAGAAGTTTGACCGATATTTTCACATTTGGCTAACATTATTTCCTTCTTTTTATGAAATCGGACGAGGCATTTATAATTTTTACCGATATTTTTCAGCTTGGTTGTAGACAATGAGTATTTTCTGCAATCTATAGTAGGTGTGGGTAATACACAAAGTGAGCAAGCAGAATTAACTGGTTGTGTTACTATGGTCGTCAGCGTATTTAAAATGATATTTTTAACTTTCTCGGTACTGTGGTAAAGAGGTAATTGCATAATTACGTTTATATCTGTTGTTCTCAATCAGAGGCCGAAAAAAGCATTGTCTTGTCCTGTTGTATTGACTCTAGACGCAAATGTTGTTGGTAACCCAGTGCCAATCTTAGTAACTTGTAGGTGTTGTGTCGTTCATAGAACCTATACTTGTGTATGGATGTAAAGCGCGACATGCGGACATTTGTTGTTAGAAAACACATGTATATATATTCATATATACATATACTACGAAAACATATTTTGAAGCCTCAAAATTTGACTTCTTCAGACATTACATTAGTTTTCATGGGGGACATGAATGCATAGGGTGATTTAAATATAACCAGATTTACGTTTCCAAGGAGATAACACACAGACTATGTTTTCGTTGAAAATTCGCTGTTTTCTCTAAGCAGACTGTCACTTTTGTCACAGCCAGTGTTGATGGTCATGTGTTTGTTATGGGTATTATTAATGTAAATGTTTATTCTGTTTGTAGTGTAAGGGTCCTTCTCTTCCATCGATAAGTTTTAAAAAACCAATGACCAAGCCCTATAAGACACATATGACAACCGCATCTATCCTACTTCATTCATGTAGATTTGGTCCACAGTGTCCACTTTGGTAAGATTTTACAACAATAGACTGGAGCAGGAAACAGGAAACGTTACGTGAATAACGATACACCGAGAGTCAATACGCTTGGATTTGTATTCTCACGTCACTTTTACTATGTATCTATGGTTGTTTCCTGACAGGCTTCATCAATCAGACTCCCATCAAAGGATGGCGGCATGCACAAAATTGTTGGCAACAATATAGAATAGATAGTGGGCGCTTGGTTTAAGTGTTAGTCTGTTACGCTGACGTGAGGGGCGATCGGTGTAATTTGGTCGCAATATATAACAGATAGCGGTCACGCTGACATAATGGCATGTTGTGTGTACCATTTGTATGTATCTAATAAACCAACGTATTCATACCGTTGTGTTTTTCACTTATTTGCTAATGTAACACTGGTGTTTTCTTCTTTTTTGTTTTTTATAATTTTATACATATCACTGTATTTATTTTATTATGTAATTTAACTTGTAATAATGTACTTGAATTCTTTAAACTACGGTTTATTTAGTCCTAACTTTATATACTGTGTATTGCTTCTTCTTGACCAGCTGTCTGTCGTTGGTACCCAGTGTATTAGACACCTCTTTCTGGTAGGCTTAGACTGTCTATTATTACCCTCTCAGATCGATTGTAATCTTTGGTTTATAAAATAATGCTTCGCGGCGACGCAACGTTTCATTACCATTTTTGTTTCATTGTTGTTTTTGTTCAGGGCCACGCGGCCTATACCGCCTCGTTTATCGTGTCATCTTCACTGGGTACCAGGTAGCTGATTAATATCTCCAGCTGGTGCCATCACAGCTAATCTAAACATAGTCACTAGCCTACCGCCGTTTGCCTGGGAGGCACGGTAGTTTTCTACAACTAAATACCTTTGTTATCGTTATATAATAGACATCGCTGTGTATCCTTATTTACAAATACGTACATGTTAGCTGACCTCCGATTTGTCATTTTGTTTAATAATATCTGCAAATTGTCTCTGTCTTTCATAGAATATGTACTTTTGTATGACTGTGAAGCGTGGGCAATGAGCAGACAAAATGAAAAACATCAGTGAAGATGTGGTGAAAATATACATACCATGCCCAGATAGAACAACAAATTACCAGGTCCCACTAGAAACAAAGGGGAAAAAAAAAAACAGTATCTACAACATACTCTTTTCCACTCTTAATGTTTAAGTTTGAGTGAAATATGTCTTTTGCAGCGTGTGACATGAAGAAATTTGTCCTTTAAAATCACCTTGAATATATATCTTCATATATAAATATGCTATGAACACATATTTTGAAGCCGCAAATTTGACTTCGGGCATCATACTAATTGTTGAATGAGACATGAACGCCAAGGATGAACTACGTGGGCACCCGTTAATGAATGTTTGTTGTTTATTAGTAGTTGTTTTATTCGTTTTTCTTGTTTCCGATCGGTACAGCAGTATTGATTTCACCTTAAAGCTAAATATGCATATACTATGCAGAATGCTTCTGCTAAATGTGTTCACAGGAACTGACATTAACATACTTATTTGATTTTCTCATAGCGGCAGATCTCTGTTTTTTCGTAGCTTTATTAAATATTTCTAGTCAAATGTCTTCATTTAATTTCTGTAATAAAATGTCTTGATCTAATTTAACTTGTAAACTGCCTTCATATAATTTATGTAATCAACAGACACTGCGTAGGATCTGCAATATTTAGTAGAGGTGGTTGTTGTACACCTGTGAACAACTAGGGTTATAATTAAATTATAAAACGACACGGATTATGATCGTCAATAGGAAGGACGAAATACCACAATGTAATATACGTGCAAATTGGAACATTCTGAAACAAGTGAATAGATACAAGTATCTCGGAACAGTCACAACAGCTGCTGGGAGATGCCTTGAAGAGATTAGAACAAGAATCGCCATGGCGAAGATAAAAAACATATTGACCAATAAAACGATACCAATTTCTACATAGAACCTGTACTTTTGTATGAATGTGAAGCCACTGAACAGTTACGCTGAATCTGCTGGCTTTGGAACGGAGTATTTTTGAGGAAAAAGCAAAGCGACACAGCGGGATTCGCTTCTCTGGCGCCTATGTTGGGTATAGTTATCAACCAGCCGCGTTATTCGAATCGTCAATGACGCCACCTAGCTCCGTTACATACTCGACCACTGCCACACTACGCCACCACACAGTAGGTTTCGAACCTGACAAGCGCTATGGCAGCAACTAGACACCGTTATTATACATTTACGGCTTAGTATACACTTAAAAAGAGCCGCCTAGGGTGGACATCCTTATCGAACCGCGGCGTGAATCGACTCTCAAACGATGCCTACGGCACCACCTATCCCCGTTACACACTCGACCACTGCCACACTACCCCACCACACAGTGAGATCCGAACCTGTCAAGCGCAATGGCAGTAACTAGAACCCCCAGTTACACATTGGTGATATCCCACTATGACCAACTACGCACCCCCGCCATCTTTCGCCACTTACCAACCCACCCCACACATCGTTCTTTGCGCTTATTATTTTATTCCGACCTCGCCCTTGATTAAAAACAGATGGCACCAGCGACCTCCCTCGACCCCGACACTGATATTCAACTGCCGGCAATATCGACTTTTTGCTCACAGATGTTCGCCGATCTTACCAAAGATACAAATACATCAACCCGTATCAGCCTGAGCACACCAATCGATTATGCAATCGTCTATACAAAACGGGAAGTAATTAATGCATTACACCGGCTGACATATTCTGAATCAATTAGCAAACCTGGCGCCAGAGTTTAATTGATCTTGTTAACCCCGATGCTCTGATTAAAAAACGACAGCTGACACTTAAAAAACGAGGCAGGAGCTGGAAGGCATGAGGCAGGCCACAACCCACCCACCACGAGACATGAGACATGAGACATGAGACGAGAATGAGACATGGCTCATACCGCATGTCTCAGTATGAGGTATTTTATGTCTCATTCCGCCTCCTAGAGACCCCCTTGTACTACTAACGTGTCGCAGTAAGACGGAAATTTTCCGGTACTGCGCCGATCACCACTGCCTTCAAGGAGTGTCCGCTGGATAAGCTGGACATGGACTTCCTAGCACCCAACAACAAAAGAAAGTACGCCAACTGCGTGGGCAAGCATGGAGCAAGATACTTGGGCTGTCCGTACCTGGAACAACACAGAGACGTGTTAAAGTTTGCCATCAACACAAAGACACCATACAACGAAGCAAGGCGGAGGTGCGACACAGCCACAAGCATCTCACAAGCGGAAAAAGCTCAACTGCAAGACCAGATAGATGAGCTAAAGAAGCAAATCAAACTACTTCAAATACCGGCACCGACCAACGACAATGAAAAGATGATGGCTGAAATACAGGAGATACAGCGAAACATCAAGCAAGAAGTGGAACATATGGCACAGACGACAACAAAGAATGAATAGATCTACGGGGCATCACAACGGAGAGAGAAATGCTAAAAAGACAGCTAACCCAAAGCAAACCATCTGAAGCCAAGGTAAAGATCACAGAAAAGCCGCAAGATGAAACCCAACAAAAGGCCGAGACACTACCGTACTCCAAGAGGAAACCGATATACCACCAGATCACTGGAGAAATCATGGGGGGGGGGGGGAGTGACGGCGGCACAGATTACCCTCTTCCAATGACCCTAGAGGAGCTCCTAGAAACGGCAACAATTGAATGAACTCGAGCAAGCAGAATACGATTGGAAAATAGAAAGCAGAAGACGCGAAATGGCAAACAGGCGCAAGAGAATCGAGAGGGAGAGGGGAGAGATATTGTACAAACAAGAAAATGAAAACATCGAAAAGCTGCCAAATAAAATATACAAAATAAGGAGGCAAACAACCAGATAAAAACTCCTTATAAGGACTGTAACCAGTCAAGCCAGACGAACCAGCAGCCTTTACAATCAACAGACACTACCAGAGGAGACGGGCACAAAAGGCAGCCGCCAACAACCCCCCAGCTGACGTCACAGACACAAAAGCAGATAAAACCAGTCCGGATCAAGACCAACTCATAAGAGCGCATGGCACAAGAGTCAGGGTGAATACACATACAAAAAACACGGACTTCCACAATAACCACAGCTGAAACAAGCAGTCTTAACGAGGCCGAATTTGGAATTTTTGTTTTTCACGTCAAGCCAAGTCAATCTACGTTGTGGTCTTCCTCTTTTCCGACTTCTGTGTACACAATATGAGAGGAATCACAAATGGGGGAACATGACATCAATAGCTTTAGATATGAGTAGAATCACCATTGGGGGGCGTAACATCATTAACGAATACGGAAGAATACCATAGACAGACCAAGTCCTACAAGAAACAAATAAAAACCGTAAACTGATTGGAGAATTTAGTCGTTATTTTAATTTTTTATGTTGTTATATTTTACAATTCCCCACTTTCCCCCTTTTTTATAGTGCATGTTCACCATTGTGGAGTTCGTTGTAAGGTATATGGTGTGTTTTTAATGACTATGCAGTGTTTGAAAATATTACAGTGTTTAGTATATCTCACTTTTTCGCTGGAGTTAAACGTGCTTAACTATTTTTATTTCCTTTTGATACATCATGCTGCAGCCGTTATTTCTCTTATGAATATTGTAACTCATTTCAATCATTTTAATGTTTCACACATGGCCATGCGGTAGATTTTCTTAGTATGATGCAAGTCTTAGAAACGCCGCCTTAAATGTTACTTCTTTTCGAAATGCCGAGATGTTGAATTATTGAATAGTTCAAATTGTATTTTGATTTCGACTGCTTCTGCCACCCCCCCCCCCCACCCCCCCTCCTATATTGCTATATAGAACCTGTTTTGCTGTATGGCAGCGAGTCTTGGAATGTAAATGAACAAATTAGGAAGAACTTAGAAGCAACAGAGATGTGGATTTTAAGACAAATGTCGCGAATTCCTTGGACTGCCAGAGTAACTAACAAGGACTGCCTGAAACAGGCTAATGAAACTAGAACACTATATACAACAATAAGAAAGAGATAAACAGCTTTCGTCGGTCATGTGATGAGAAGAGAGGCATTGGAGAACATCGTGACAACTGGAAAGATCGAGGAGAAGAGAGGCAGAGGCAGACTAAGAGAAATGATGCTGGACGGATTGAGACGGTGGCATGGAGGAATATCATCAGCAGACATGATCCAGAACACCAAAGACCGAGATCTGTGGAGAGCCATGAATGCCTACGCCAGCCGGCACGGCACTTGATGATGATGATGATTGTTGTTATTATTATTGCTGTTGTTGAGTCTGTAATCACTATTAATAGTTATATTATATACATGTTATTATTGTTGTTATTGTTCTTGCTGTCATTATTATTTGAATGTTGTTGTTATTGTTGCTGTTGATGTTGCTGCTGTTATTGTTAATATATTCCTGTTGTTATTGTTGTTGTTTTTGTTATTGGCATCTTTCTTATGTTACTATTGCTGCTGTTATTGTTACTGTCTTTGTTGTTGTTTTTGGTGTTGTTATTATTATTATTATTATTGTCGCCGTCGTCGTCGTCGAATTTGTAATCATCGTCATTACCATCATCATCATCATCTATAACTAGTTTCACACAGTTATTGTATAGCACAGACTACAAGATGCCCCAACCATTGTGCTACTCTAGGTGTTGTCCAGACTGACCCACAAAGAGAACTAGCAACGCGCTTCAGAAGAGGACAGTTCACATTCTTTGTGCATGTCATGAGAAGTGGAAAACTAGGGCATGTTGTCACAACGGGAAAGCTGGAAGGGAGGAAAGCCACGGGGAGAACAAGAGATGCTGGACAGTTTGACATCATGGCATGGAGGAACGACTGTAACGGAAATGGACAGGAGGAAATGGATACTAGACAGAAGACTGTAGACAGACATGGTCACCAACGCCACATGGCATGGGCAACAGGAAGAAGAAGACACATACACAATATATTGTTCGCTGATTCGGTGTCAAACACAGAGTAAGTTTGGACCAAACATGGTGCACAAAATAATGAACAAGTATTATAATTTAAATTCCGGTTCACTGAGAATTGAAATTGCGGAAGATACCTCGAAACAAAACAATTAACAGAATGACCGTAGTATTGTCAGGGTCTTGTTTTATATTAACACAGGCTCGTATTCACTAACAGACGTGAAAACAATCACACACAGATAATGATTATACAAACACACGGCGACATAACTCAAACACTTTAATCGCACTTCTCAAAACAGCATTCATATCAGGCATTGCTCAAGGTCAGCGATAACGCCATTTCCAGATAAATTCACGAAATATATCAATTCATAAATACAATAGAATATAGCACTCACTCAGTCTTCAACTCTATTCAAAAAAGCATACAGGCTTTCTTTTATCAAGCATCGACTCATGCATAGATACGTGCACCATTCTCTTTCACGTCCGTCCAGTCTCGAGGTCCTAGGCTGTCTGAGCTACCAGCAGTGATTCCTCGTTGGTCCGGCTTTCCGCTCTCGTGTGCTTCGTGCGCCACGCTGACCCCTGGCCGTACACTGCATAGTAACTGTTAGTCAAGTTCACGGTCGCACCTGGTTGTCGTCGCCAGGCGGTGGAGATGAAGACCCGGAGATTCTGACACTCTCCGCCGCCCCCTCTTATGAAAGGTATACCCTTTCATTACTTATTTATAGTTGAATTAAGTTACTAAGATAAATTCAGAATCGACTAACTTCTTATCATGTTAGGTGACTCTCTGGTATTTATTGACATATACTGGGCATCTGCATGATATACCTTTTCTTCAGTGCTGCCATAAGGCTACTCTCATAAAGTCCTGTCCCTTAGTTGGATTTGTACCTTGGTTGATAATGGACTTAGCCAATCCGGTAGTTATCCGCGACTAACGCTATCTTTCAAGCAACGCACTACCTCACGACAAAAGAAATAAAAAAGAACAAAAAGAACATGTCAGGCCTTAAATCATCTTCCTTATAAGATTACTTCAGAATTAGACACCCACCGATATGGTAGGATAGTCCAATGCTGGTCCTCAACTTTAGTAGCTATATTCCACGCATAGTTGATGTCACATGGTGACGTGTAGTCATTCTGGCTACTTTGAACAAGATAATATATGCATGCTTACATTTTCCCGATATCTCAAATCGTTCCCCCTTAGGTGTAATGAAGAAACGTTATGGGAGGTAATTTTTAACTCTTTCAAACAAATAAAGTACATTTGTAAGGTATATTCTAAGCGCCATAGTTTGATATTTATTGTCAATAGTGGCCTAGTTGGCACCATTGAGATAAAATTAATTTATCAATGATTCTTAGATCACAAATATATAAATCCTTTCATTCAATTAAATATATGTAAATTTAGTGTCACAAAGTTATATCAAGTGTCATTCATTTGTGACTAATATTTGTATAGTCTGCTAGCTTTGACAAATTTATTAAACAATTCGAAAAGTAAACGGAAGTACACAATTGATGTGCTCACACGTTGGAGTAACACACTGTTCTTTCACATGTTCGGATAACACTGTTCTTATAGAGGTTCGGATTAAACTGCTCTGGATGTGTCGAATTCCTATACTGTCGTTTATATAACACAGTTGTAAAGTTACAATGTTCGAACAATTTGCTCTGTTTATATCACTAGTATACATAAGCGTAGGTACTACGGATCTTACCATCAGCTGGCATACGGTAAGTTTGCAAACACTGTTATTGGAGCACTGTTCGTAAAAATATTACTCAATCTATAAACGCGATAAAAAGTATTATAAAGGATATCTAAGTGTCAATCTCTGTGACTTCAATATGAGTCAATGTTTATAGTCACGTACAATCTAATACGTTGCTATATAAATCAATAACCAAGTATGCGCATAAACATTCTAGGAGAGGCTCTTTCTTGTACCGAGATCCGGTGTTGCTTTGTGCTGAATTGCTAGTAAATACCAGGCTGTGTTGGTCCTTGGTACAGCGACATCATAAATGCCTGCCGAAGTGAAGCTGGGCTAAACCGTGTGAGGTATAACAACTCTAGGTTACAATGGAATGGATACTGTTGATTTCCAACTACAGGCTCTGATTCGTGGCTAACAGGAGGCTGTGGTGGCACGTAGTTGTTACTACTGGATTGATCCTTGCTGTGGAGAAGAGGGAACGTATCTTCATAATTATCACCCTCCTGTGTGAAAGAGGGCGTAATGTACGGATTTGGGGTGGTGGAAATGTTCAGTCTAGCTTGGATATCAGGTGCCGTGGTTATGAGTGGTCTGCTCTCTTCTGGCCTATTGGTACTTGATGTGGCTGCAGTATGTCGTCTGGCTTGAGTTTGAGGTGGTGTAGCTAAAAGTGTCCTACGCGATCCAGTATTGGATGTAGGTTGTGTAAGTTCTGGGTATTTAATAGTTTTGGCGAGCAAGCTGGTGCCCAATGTAGAAAAATGCACTTGATCCTTATAAAGTCGCTTTTTAGGAGCTCCAGACTGTGAAGTAAACACCGGTGTGTTGTTGATGAACTGTATGTTGTTGTGAGAACAACACTTCTGCAATATGTTGTTATTTATGTCAGCTAGACGCCGCTGGAATCCATAACTCGGTGATATGATGGAGGAGAAGAAAATGGACGAGTTTGGAAAAGTGTGACGTAATCCGTTCAAGAGCGCCAGCAGTTGAGATGTTGTGATTTGCTGGTTATTCATGGTGTCATTGATACCAATATGAACGCCTGCCTTGTTTACGTTAAGATTTACAGCCAACCTCATAATCTTGTCTGTTAGCCGGTCAACACCAGCCCCAGGCAATGGAATTATGGAAACAATGTCTTTGTCTGTAGTAGCCATCCGGTCGCTGTATAGACCTTTCATTAGAGAGTCGCCTATTATAATGTGTGTACAATCGGGTCGTGCTGTCGCACATGTTGGTTGTCAGTACGCCTTGCTCGCTGTTTCTCCCATTTAGCAGCAGTCTGTACGTCTCCATTTGACTCTCCCTGTGTTTCCTGGAGGCGTGTGTTGTCTGTTGGCAGTGCATTATAGCACTGTACGTTTTCTGACGAATTTTCTTGAAGCACTTCTAATCTGTTGCTTATTTTTACACCAATGGGATAGACTGCTTGTAGCGTTTTATCTTCCTCTGCACGTTGAGGTTTTTTCGCGTCTTGTTTTGTTATTTGTTTTTGGTGAAACTGGGCTTCAAGATTATCCGAAGTTGATACAGCTGCTTGGGAATTACACGCTTGTTCAGTTGTGTTGGTGGTGGACTCGTGCTGTAAAGTTTCTATTGTTTTTCTTAGAAATAGATTTTCCTCTCTCAGGAGCGTGATTTCTGCTTTGAGAGCAGTGTAGTCACTGCTGGTCTTGCTATTGGTTTCAATGTTCGCTGTATCAATAACATTAGATATATAAATGATACAGTCTTGATTGCAGACAATGAATAGGCCCTACAACATTTACTAGATGCAGTTGCTTCACACAGTGAACAACTAGGGTTAGAATTGAATTGTAATAAGACACGGATTATGGTCGTCACTGGGAAGAAGGAAATGTTATTTAGTCGGCAGATTATCCCCATTGGGGGACGATACATCAGTAACATTATATATGCAGCTGAATATCAACTATCACCCTTACTGAAACATCAAAATATAGTCATGTTCGCAAAGCGACATATAATAAACTACATATTCACACCAACACTATGCTACCAATCTCAAACTTGGACTTTATCCAAATCAGACTTTCGCAAAATAAACATCTGTGAAATGAAATATCCTAGGAGAGCTACCAACTTAACAATCCGAGACCGAGTAATAAATAATTTTATCAGACAGACAGTGGGATTTACACGTTGTGCCACATTTATTGAAAGATAGAAGATCAAATGGTTTGGCCATCTTGTTAGAATACAACACCATCAACTACCATCACTGGCCTTATATCGATGATCATCTGCGGCAAGACCAAGAGGACGTCCGAGAAGAAAATGGATTAACGACATCAAGGACACGGAATGACACTATCTATTGCAGCCCATCGGGCGCTGGAGCGCAAATTATTCCTCCTCACGAAGATTGACGGCAGAAGTGGAAGGTGATGATGCTGATGATGATGATGATGATGATGACGATGATGATGATGATGATGATGATGATGATGATAATGATGATGATGATGATACGGATGATACATACTTGATTGCAGACAATGAGCAGCATCTGCAGCATTTAGTACATGCGGTTGTTGGACAATGTGAACAACTAGGGTTAGAATTTAATTGTAAGAAACACAGATTATGGTCGTCACTTGGACGAGGGAAATACCACAACATAATATATACGTAAATGGGCATATTCTTAAGCAAGGGAATGTTGTAGTTATCCGTTATTACTTTAGAGTCGTCCCTGGAGTGAGGGGAATCAACACCCACAATTTTATTAACCCAATATTATTGTCTTAGAGAAACCACCAGAATCCGTCCACAAAACTCCTTCAGTCTGTAGACACCTCTTTCTTACTCTCACTCACCCCTGGATCATACCCCCTCTCATTCTTCCCCAACACAACAATCTCAACAACTCTAGCTTTAACAAATAAATACAACAAATAATTCATTAAAGCAAAAAGTATGTGTGTGAGAAGTGTGTGGGTGTGTAATGTGTAGAATGTGTGTCGAATATGCTAATGTGTATGTAGAATCAGACACGTGAATCAGGAGCAAAGTTAGTTACATCACTGTACTGAGCACACAACAGCACCACGTATTCCGGACAGTGAACCTCACCCAGAAGATGTTTCTCCGGCCACGTGACGACTTTCTCCGATCACTCTCGAACAATCAGGACGCTGGTCATCAATGAGAGACACTGTTCGATATTGGTCTTCACTCTAGCAAACACTGTAAATTTACACTGTTCAATAATGTTTGTTGATTAGAGAATCTTTCCAATAACTTAAATGTCACAAGGGAAAATATAACTGTTCATAAGTCACTGGTTATACGATTTTTCCCATATTAAAACAACAACCTATTAATGTTCCAGGTAGTTATATATATTGGTATATGTGTTACGTATAGTGTTCTGATTCTACAGTGATGTAGCATATCACTCAAGGAAAAATCACACATATGTTCATTAAGTCCTGCTCATCAGAAGTCAGGTTTCTGCAGACCGACTAGGCCATGAGCCCAGTGTACAAGCCTCTCAGTAACCTCTGTCTTCAATCCGTGAGCCATCACTTTCGATAACTTTGATACTAACTTCTTAGTAATATATCGTAGCATCATCAAGTGGAACCTGTAGAACAGAGAATCCCTTAGTGAGAGCAACTCAATTCTGACCTTAATTAGGTGAGTGTAGGCCAATAGCAGCACTCAGATCTATAACAGAGAACCTAACTCTGTTATACGCCAAATAGCTCATCACATTGTTCTGAGACATGGAAACACAAGGAAAGATTAAAGGAAACGGGTAGAAATCCAGCAGCTGCCCTACCATTTCACATTCCCTTCATACCTCCCAACCATCCTCAATCTCTCTAATTATTACCCCACTACATTGTCCTTAACTCCCTGAGTTAAATGATATATTACACAAGCTAGTTAAAGCTACACAATAGGCTACTAGTGCCGACGCTCCTATAATACTTGCTAACACCGCACTTATAGAACATTCTATCACCGCACCTATAATAATTATATCACCGCACATATAATACATTATATCACCGCACAGTACTGTACTCTATTCCTAATCATACTCTAAGTTAGACATGATTAATAGAATACCATATGCCTATTCCGGTTGATGATTGAGACTATGCAATCACAGACTGGATCTATGTCCGACGATAAATATAAACACTTTGACACTATAGTCTCTTTCAATTAACACAACTCGGAATACTGCGCCGATCTTTAACACTTCAGAAATTTTGGTCAACTAACTCAACCTGTTTACCTCAACTGGTGTTAATTCAGGGCTTGAGTGACGTCACGAAAAAGTCTAGGCGCTAATCAGTCCCGAGTCTGGTTTTCTCCGCCTGTTTTAGACTGACTGGAATCAATCCGCCGTCTAGTTTGCTTTCATCTGGGACTTGTCCCGGCACTTCCGAGAGTCCCGCTAATCTGGGATCTGGGGAATCATGTCCCCTACATTACAAGACCTCTCCGACGTCTGTCCAGACATTCCGTCTACAACATCAAAGGTCGACTACTGCCTTGCAGATGGATGGCACTTTTGTCCCGTCTCGAGCAACAACTTGTTAACAAAATACCGACCGGGTGTACACATTTGACGCGACTTATTTTGTTCCTCAGTCCCCTGCTCATCAAAGGGTTGCCGGTGTTTGTGCAGACGAATGTCGGGTCTTTTTGTCATCGATCGAAACTATCAAGTTTTTTTTTTTTTCGTGACATTGAATCAGTACAATTATCTCGGAACAGTCATAACATCTGATGGGAGATGCCTTTAAGAGATTAGGCCATGGTGAAGATAGCCCCTTGCAAGATGAAAAACATACTGTCCAATAAAAAGATGTCATTCGTAACGAGAAAAAGAGTGTTGAGGTTCTACAAAGAACCTATACTTTTGTATGGATGAGAAGCGTGGAAAATGAGCAGAAAAGCTGGGGGAAAAAACATCTGATGGCTGTGGACATGTGGTTTCTGAGGAGAATGCAAACAATACCATGGACAGACAGAAAATCCAATGAACAAGTCCTTTAAATAACAAATGAAAATTGTAAACTGATTAGAGACATTAGAAGTAGACAGTCAAAATATTTTGGGCATGTTATAAGAAGAAATTAATTGGAGACCTTGGTGACAACTGGCATGACCGAGAGGAAGAGACGAAGGGGAAGGCCGAGAAGAAAATACCTTCATGGCTTGGTCACGTGACATGGTCGATACAGAAACACGGATTTGATACACGACACTGGTGATCGAGTGAAATTGTTAAACATAACCGCCCACGCTTATAGGCTTGGTACATGATAGGTGGATTCTATAAGTAACATAGTCTTGTTCAGATTTAGTTGTGATCCATTTGGTTAATGCTACCTCCTTTTTGAATACGCTATCTTTAACATCGTTGTTTCACCAAGCTGTTCTTAATCTTTTGTCATGGCCTACTTTCTTTGTTCCACATTTATTTTCCAGTGCCCAAACGCTGGAGATATATTTTATCCTAGCAAAGATAAGCCGCCGTTTGAGGTATTCAGCTGCAGTAACTCTCAGTCACTGAACATGTAACATACTTTATCTTAGTTTTATTTCTAATACGAGAATTTGGTGACAAAACACACCCGTGCATTACTCCTTACTTGGTCTGCTCATCACGATCTCGGTATTAAGTCATAACTGTGAAAAAACTTACTTATTATTTTCCGCGATCCATATTTGTTAGGTCCATACCTACTTTTTGCTTGGAACTAAATCTATTAAAAAGCAAGAGAATCGACTTCATTGCTCGAGGTTTTATCCCATGTGGTTCAGTATCTTTCCGCAGGTCGGCTTGCCGAAAACGTCGCACAAAGTACGAACAACGCAGCTCCAGCGACAAACCCCAGGGTTTCTTAGAGAAAATTGCACTCGTGAACCAAACGACGTACGCTAGAATCGAACCTAAAACCTTCGGAACACGAGTCAGGTAGTGTAACCAGTTCACTTATCCTGTCTATAACTTTACTCCCATAACGGTCTATTTAAATAACCCTCCATTGTAAGCCTCTGTCGCTGCCATGTGTAAACTACCTATCACATCTTGAATCAGTCTACGTTGTGGTCTTCCTCTTTTCCACCCCCATGGCACACTATATGAGAGGAATTATCATTGAGGGACGTGACATCAATAACATTTATTAGATGTGGTTGGTGCAACCCCAGGGTTTCTTAGAGAAAATTGCACTCGTGAACCAAACGACGTACGCTAGAATCGAACCTAAAACCTTCGGAACACGAGTCAGGTAGTGTAACCAGTTCACTTATCCTGTCTATAACTTTACTCCCATAACGGTCTATTTAAATAACCCTCCATTGTAAGCCTCTGTCGCTGCCATGTGTAAACTACCTATCACATCTTGAATCAGTCTACGTTGTGGTCTTCCTCTTTTCCACCCCCATGGCACACTATATGAGAGGAATTATCATTGAGGGACGTGACATCAATAACATTTATTAGATGTGGTTGGTGCATATAGTGAACAAGTAGGGTTAGAATTAAATTGTATGAAGACACAGATTATGGTCGTCACTAGGAAGAAGGAAATACAACAGGTGAAAGGGCATATTCTTAAACAAGTGATTTGTCACAACTATCTCGGAACAGCCATAACATCTGATAGGAAGTGCCTTGTCGCGATTAGAACAAGAATCACCAAGGCGAAAGTTGCCTTTTGCCAGACGGAAAACTTACTGACCAATAAAAAGATGTCAATTGCTACGAGAAAAAGAATGTTCTGCCATCTCACTCGATCACCAGAGTCATGGATCAGCTCCGTGTTTCTGTCTCGCCCATGCCATTTGGCCAAGCCATCCAGGTATTTACTTCTCGGTCTCCCCCCTTGGTTTCTTCCCTTCGATCTTGCCAGTTGTCACCAAGTTCTCCAAGTCATTTCTTCTCATAACATGTCCAAAAATTTTTGACTGCCTACGTCTAATGACTCTAGTCAGTTTACTATCTTCATTTGTTTCTTGAAGGACTTGGTTTTTCTGTCTGTCCATGGCATTCTTTGCATTCTCCTCAGAAACCACATCTCCACAGCCATCAGCTGTTTAAGTGTTTTTCAGCTTGACTGCTTATTGTCCAAGCTTCACATCCGTATAACTGTATAGGTTCTATGTAGCACTTCAACACTCTTTTTCTCGTATCAATAGATATCTTTTTATTGGTCAGTATGTTTTTCATCTTGCAAAAGGCTACCTTCGCAATTGCAATTCTGGTTCTAATCTCTTCAAGGCATCTCCCATCAGATGTTATGACTGTGCCGAGATAACTATATCGAATATATATAGCTGGCCTTACACATACCTAAATGTTTTTATTTCCTATTGTTACATCTTGCTGCAGCCAGTATTTATCTTATGATTATTGCAACTCGTTTCAATCATTGTAATGTTTCATCGGTACAAATGTAGAAATGTGTATAATACATATTCATAGAATCAAGGGAAATAAATTGTTAAAAGAACAAGGGAGACAAGAAACATAATTTATTGGAGTAATGAAGAAGGCCATGTTATGCACATAGTTATAGTTTGAAGAACTCATAACATAATATTTAATAAAGCATACTGTCATTATTATTTACAGCTACTAAAATAAATTTAAGTAATTGCGTTATTTTAGACATTAAATATGTGACCTTACGTGGTAGTTAATATCACAAATGAAGGGCAGTCTACCAACGGGATAATATATCAAGTGCAATATCCGTTTGATCTCACATCTGGACGAAGCTTAATAAATTAATATTTTTGACAGGCACATGTGCATGTGCCTCATAATGATAGCAAATATGGTTGTAGAGACTTGTCATATCGCTAAGGATCAGATTATATCGATGTTCGTCATTTATACACAAGTGGATTACGGCAGTCGCTGATGTTTGCCTTACCGCTGGAGTCATATATTATCCTAGCAAAGACAAGCCGCCGTTTGAGGTGTCCAGCTGGAATAACTCTCAGTCGTCGAACATGTCACATATTTTACCTTAGTCTTCTTTCTAATTCGAGAATTCAGTGGCAAAACACACCCGAGTCTTACCCCTTACTTGGTCTGCTCATCACTGTCTCGGCATTAAGTCATAACTGTGACAAAACCTTTCCACTTATCATTTTCCGCCATCCAATAATGTTAGGGTCAAACCTACATTTTGTTTGGAGCTGAATCTGTTAAATGTCAAGGGGATCGACTTCACTCCACCGGGTTTTATCCCATATGGCTCAGTATTTTTCCACAGGGAGGGTTGCCGAACGAGTCGCACAAAGTACAAACTACGCAACTCCAGCGACAAGACCCAGGGTTTCGCCGAGAAAACAACACTCGTAAACCAAACGACGTACACCGGAATCGAACCCACAACCTTCGGAGCGCGAGGCGGGTGGCGTAACCAGTTCGCTTATCCTGTCTAGAACTTTACTCCCATAACAATCTATTTGAATGTCTCTCCATTGTAAGCCTCTGTCGCTGCCATGTGTAAACTACCTATCACATCTTGAATCCATCTACGTTGTTTTCTCCCTCTTTTCCACCCCCATGCCTCACTATATGAGAAGAATTATCATTGAGGGACGGAACTTCAATAGCATTAGATATGAGAGGAGTCATCATTGAGGGCCGTGACATCAATAACATTAGATACGAGAGGAATCACCATTGGGGGACGTGACATCACAAAGATTAGATATGAAAGGAATCTCCATTGGGGGAACGTGACATTAACAGCATTCGTTATGAGAGGATTCCCAATTGGGAGACGTGACTTCAATAACATTAGATACGAGAGGAATCATCATTCGGGGACGTAACATCATTCACATTAGATAAGAGTAAAATTACCATTGGTGTACTTACATCAATCACATTAGATGTGAGACGAATCACTAATGGGGGACGGTACATCAATCACATTAGATATGAATGGAATCACCAATGGGGTACGTGACATCAATATATGAGAGGAATCACCATTGGCGGTCGTGACATCAATCACATTAGATATGCGAGGAATCACCATTGGGGGACGTAACATCAATAGCATTAGATATGAGTATGATACAGTGTTGATTGCAGACAATTAGCAGGATCTGCAACATTTAGTAGATGCGGTTGTTGTACATAGTGACAACTAGGTTAAAAATAAATTGTTTGAAGACACAGATTATGGTCGTCACTAGGAAGAAGGGAATACCACAATGTAACATATAGGTAAATGGGAATATTCTTAAACAAGTGAATTGGTACAACTATTCCGGAACAGTCATATTATCTGATGGGAGGTGCTTTAACGAGATTAAAACAAGAAGCGCCATGGCGAATGTAGCCTTTTGCCAGACGGAAAACATACAGATCAGTAAAGAGATGCCAATGGCAACGAGAAAAAGAGTATTGAGGTGCTACATAGAACCTGTACTTTTGTATGGATGTGAAGCGTGGTTAATTAGCAGACACGCGGAAAAACAGCTACTGGCTGTGGAAATGGGGTCTCTGAGGAAAAATGCAAAGAGCACCATGGACAAACAGAAAAACCAATGACCACGTCCTACAAGAAACAAACAAAAACCGTGAATTGATTGCAGAAATTAGACGCAGACAGTGACAATTTTTACACACGTTATTAGAAGAAATAAATGGGAAACTCGGTGACAACTGAGACGATTGAGGGGAAAAGAACAAGGATCAGGCAGAGAAGTAAATACGTGGCATTGTCGAGACAAGAACACAGAGCTGATCCACGACTCTGGTGATAGTGTAAGATGGCGAAACATGACCGCGACACTTATCGGCATGGCATATCAATATGATGGTACACTTTCCTCCATAGTTATCTTTTCTAGACTTGCATGTTTATAAAAAAAAGCATGTTATGTTATATGCATTGTGCAGGAATTTCCGGTAATCCCCAACACCAGGTTGCTTTTGTATGCAAGTTATCATTCAGTAGTTAGCATTGTTTTCTGAAAGGGAAGTCAAAGTTGAAGCCCTACTGGCCCGTGTACTAAACGATCCCCCCTCCCCGAAATCGGCGGAATGGAAGTTCAAGCGCACGCGTTTTAGGCCCCGCGATCACGCAGACTGCCCATGTATTTATACATGAAGAGAACATTTCATTGTGTTTAAGCACAGAAGCCATAAACAATATGTGACACAATTTATTGCCTGGCATATTTGACCGCATCTCATTTCGTCACCTGCACAGATGTAGCGAAATATACCAGGCAATCAATTGTGCAACATATTGTTTGTGGCTTCTGTGTTTAAATTCACTAAGGGAATACATTGTTTCGAATTTGATGTTCTCATTTTTGTTTATCATTTTGTTTATCTTCTTCTTCTTCTTCTTCTTCTTCTTCTTCTTCTTCTTCTTCTTCTTCTTCTTCTTCTTCTTCTTCTTCTTCTTCTTCTTCTTCTTCTTCTTCTTCTTCTTCTTCTTCTTCTGCTGCTGCTGCTGCTGCTGCTGCTGCTGCTGCTGCTGCTGCTGCTGCTGCTGCTGCTGCTGCTGCTGCTGCTTCTTCTTCTTCTTCTTCTTCTTCTTCTTCTTCTTCTTCTTCTTCTTCTTCTTCTTCTTCTTCTTCTTCTTCTTCTTCTTCTTCTTCTTCTTCTTCTTCTTCTTCTTCTTCTTCGTCTTCTTCTTCTTCTTCTTCTTCTTCTTCTTCTTCTTCTTCTTCTTCTTCTTCTTCTTCTTCTTCTTCTTCTTCTTCTTCTTCTTCTTCTTCTTCTTCTTCTTCTTCTTCTTCTTCTTCTTCTTCTTCTTCTTCTTCTTCTTCGTCTTCTTCTTCTTCTTCTTCTTCTTCTTCTTCTTCTTCTTCTTCTTCTTCTTCTTCTTCTTCTTCTTCTTCTTCTTCTTCTTCTTCTTCTTCTTCTTCTTCTTCTTCTTCTTCTTCTTCTTCTTCTTCTTCTTCTTCTTCTTCTTCTTCTTCTTCTTCTTCTTCTTCTTCTTCTTCTTCTTCTTCTTCTTCTTCTTCTTCTTCTTCTTCTTCTTCGTCTTCTTCTTCTTCTTCGTCTTCTTCTTCTTCTTCTTCTTCTTCTTCTTCTTCTTCTTCTTCTTCTTCTTCTTCTTCTTCTTCTTCTTCTTCTTCTTCTTCTTCTTCTTCTTCTTCTTCTTCTTCTTCTTCTTCTTCTTCTTCTTCTTCTTCTTCTTCTTCTTTTCTTCTTCTTCTTCTTCTTCTTCTTCTTCTTCTTCTTCTTCTTCTTCTTCTTCTTCTTCTTCTTCTTCTTCTTCTTCTTCTTCTTCTTCCTTCTTCTTCTTCTTCTTCTTCTTTTTCTTCTTCTTCTTCTCCTTCTTCTTCTTCTTCTTCTTCTTCTTCTTCTTCTTCTTCTTCTTCTTCTTCTTCTTCTTCCTTCTTCTTCTTCTTCTTCTTCTTCTTCTTCTTCTTCTTCTTCTTCTTCTTCTTCTTCTTCTTCTTCTTCTTCTTCTTCTTCCTTCTTCTTCTTTTCTTCTTCTTTTCTTCTTCTTCTTCTTCTTCTTCTTCTTCTTCTTCTTCTTCTTCTTCTTCTTCTTCTTCTTCTTCTTCTTCTTCTTCTTCTTCTTCTTCTTCTTCTTCTTCTTCTTCTCCTTCTTCTACTTCTTCTTCTTCCTTCTTCTTCTTCTTCTTCTTCTTCTTCTTCTTCTTCTTCTTCTTCTTCTTCTTCTTCTTCTTCTTCTTCTTCTTCTTCTTCTTCGTCTTCGTCTTCTTCTTCTTCTTCTTCTTCTTCTTCTTCTTCTTCTTCTTCTTCTTCTTCTTCTTCTTCTTCTTCTTCTTCTTCTTCGTCTTCGTCTTCTTCTTCTTCTTCTTCTTCTTCTTCTTCTTCTTCTTCTTCTTCTTCTTCTTCTTCTTCTTCTTCTTCTTCTTCTTCTTCTTCTTCTTCTTCTTCTTCTTCTTCTTCTTCTTCTTCTTCTTCTTTTTCAGCGTTCCGAGCCATTGATGTTCTTTACTGCAGATACAATCCGTCTCCATTCGTCTCTCTGGTTGACCTTCTCTTGCCAGTCATTGATTCCAAGTGCTTGTAGGTCTGTATATGTATTATCTCTCCACCGTCTTCTTGGTCTACCTCGGGGTCTACGGTCATTTATTTCCTGAGTGTAAGCGAGTTTTGTTTCCCTATTATCTTCCATTCTTTCTATATGCCCCAGCCATTGTAGTCTATTAACCTTCATGATACCAGTGATTAGCGGGGACTTAAACAGATCATAAATGTCTTTGTTACTTCTTCTTTTCCACTCTCCACTTTGTGTATCCCTAATGGGTCCAAAGATGCGTCTTAAAACTTTGTTCTCAAAGGTTTGTAACAAGGCTTCGTCTCCTTTCGTAGTACTTCAGGTTTCAGAGCCATACAGCACAACTGGTCTGATCATTGTTTTGTATATTGTGAGTTTGGTGTTACGAGATAGCGCATTTGATTTTAGTAGATGTTGTAGTGCATAGTATATCTTATTTCCAGAATTGATTCTAGTTTGTATTTCTTCCCTTATGATGTTGGAGCAGTTGAAGATTGTACCCAGGTATTTGTATGTTTCCGTTCTTTTAATGGTCATATTATCTATTTGTATGTGGCCAGAGTTTTTAGCCATTCCTTCTCTTGAAATTACCATATATTCTGTCTTATCTTGGTTGATAACCAGCCCAATCTGTTGGGCTTTTTCCTTTAAGTGAGTCAATATTTCCAATGTTTTTTCTTTAATTTTCCCCTGTAATATCTATATCATCTGCATAACCAAGCGATTGGATGTTCCTCCAATATAACATTCCTCCTTTACCTTCCTTACAACTTTCTCTAGAGCCAGATTGAAGAGTAGCGGCGATAGTGCATCACCCTGTTTCAAGCCAGATGTTATTTGGAAAGGGTCTGATTTCCTGCCTTTATATGTTACTATATTATAAGTATCTTCCATGCATAGTCTGGTCAAGTTGATTAACTTCCTTGGTATTCCAAATTCCTACATAGCATTCCATAGATTATTCATATGGACACTATCATAAGCCGTTTTACAATCCACAAAAATGTTATGGAGATCTCTTTTATATTCCCAATTTTTCTCGGCTATTTGTCGTAAGATAAATATCTGATCTATTATTGATCTGTTTTGTCTACAACCCGCCTGGTAGTCACCTAATATGCCTTCTGAATATGGTTGTAGTCTATTTAGTAATACTGCGGATTGTATCTTATAGCTAGTGGACAGTGGTCATATACCTCTATAATTTTTACAGTGGAACTTGTCTCCTTTCTTACAGATAGGTATCAATAATGACTATTTCCAGTCATGGGGTTATTCTTCTGTCCTCCAGATTTTTATTATCATTTCGTATAGCTTTAGATGTAATGCATGGCAACCTGCCTTTATAAATTCAGCAGCAATTCCATCAGCCCCAGTTGCCTTATTGTTTTTAAGTCGTGTGATTACATATAGGATTTCTTCATATGCAGGTTCTTCAATTTGTGGTTCACACGTTAGAACATCTTCCTGTGGGAAAGTGTTACTTGGAGCTTTGCAATTTAGTAATTCAACAAAATATTCTTTCCATGTGTTGCACATTTCCTCATTTGTATTTATTATATTCCCATTTTTGTCTTTTAAACTATATGTGTTGTGTTGGTGCCCTCGTTTCATTGACTTCAGTTCTTTAAAACAACATGCTGGAATTCGTTTTTCTGTTAATTAGTTTCCATATCTTTGATGATATTACTCATATATTCTCGCTTCTGCTTTCGAACAATTTTTGTAGCCTCTTTACATTCATTTCTATATTGCTCTTCCTTTTGGATGTTTTGGATGTCATTTAACCATAAACTTCCGGTTTCAAGATGGCGACGGACGGTCGTGTTGTTTTGTGTTCGTTAACTTTTTCGCGACGGGGATGGATTTATTCATCTCTGGCGTGTAATTGGTGAGCCAGGATGTAAAACCAGGAGTTTCTACTCAAGATCTGCGCGGGTGCTACGGAGTTCGTGCATCGAGCGAAGCCATCCTTGAGTGAATTTTCAGCAGCGTGTGTGGTTCAAATCAGTCTGTGTTTACGTTTTTTCAACATGGCGGAACAACGTGTGTTTTCCGATGGGCCAGCAGTCAACATACCGAAGCGGCGTGGTAGCCGCGCAGGGAAAAAGAAACAAGGTAAGCGCGGAGGTTTGAGGCGTTTTAGACTCAAGTGTCACCGTCTAGGACTCAGGAACATCCGTATTCTATATTGGAACTGTGCCAGCGTAAAACAACGGGGCTCTATTTTAGAAACCCTAGTTTACAGGAACGACATTGTAGCACTCCAGGAGACGAGACTGGGCGATCAGCTACTCCGAATTGCCGGCTTCAAATGTTTCTACAACAGACGACATCTGGGAACGGCGATTCTCGTTCGCGACAGCATGGTGGCGTCAGAGCTAGACATGTCCAGTTGGGACAGTGACGATATACAAATACAGGCGTTGAGAGTTCATTCCAGTATACCATTCGTGTTGGTTAATGTTTATGCCCGCAATGCGAGTATGGACGCCCAGAAGTGGCAGTGCTTAAGTGGCATATTGGGCCAAGAGAGAAATGTTATTTTCTGTGGTGACTTCAACGCTAAGGGCAGAGCATGGGGAAACACTTCCTCCAATACACAAGGGGAGGAGCTCGAGACTGCACTGGAAACCATCGACCTGGTTTGTATTAACAGTGGCTGTGTCACCAGGACAGCAAGCCGTCCAGGCGATGAGGACAGTGCTATTGATCTGGCGCTAGTTTCACCTTCACTCACTACAGTGTGTAGATGGGGTGTCCTAGGACACCATGGCAGCGACCACCACCCGTGCAGCATATTGGTGGAGAAAGGCAGAACCAGGCAGCACAAGCTAAAGGTAAAGACGTTCCAGTATGACAGTACAGGGCAAGATGTGGTGAGTAAAATAAGACGTGACAAGCGCAGAACGTTTCAGGGCAGGAAAAAAAGCTGGGAGCAGCCACCGTGGTGGAGTTTCGAGGTGGAGAAGGCTTGGGTGGATAAGCGTAGTGCTGTAAGGAGATGGCAAAATGCCAAGAAGAACAGAGCTGGTCATCCTAGTCCCTGCTTGCACTTAGAAAGAGAGATGCACACAAAAGTAAGCTATTTCAAAAAACTGGTCAAGGTGGTTAAAAGCGAAAAATGGGCAGAGGTGTGTCAAAGAGTAAGCACAGACAAGTCACTGAAATTGTTCTGGCGACTACATAAAAGCATGAGTGGTGTAGTCAAGAATAAGAGCATTTCAGACTTCCAAGGTGCTGACCTCATCTGGCAGAGGACGGACGAGGACAAGGGCAAAGCCCTCTTTGAACGCTACCTTGAGCAGGGCAACCAGACAGACATGGGAGGCCGAAATCTGGCCAAGGAGGTCACCTCAGACAGATGCAAGGCCCAGAACACTTCGGAGGAAGACACAGTGACAGTGAAAGAAATCAGGGCTGTGCTTCGACGATCAAAAAACAGTGCTCCAGGTCCTGATGGCATAAGATACGACGACATAAATAGGTGTACCGACAATGAGCTAGAGAAATTAGCAGACATGTACAACAACAGTATAGGGAGTGCTAGCATCAAGGAGGAATGGTTACACAGCTATCTGATTCCCTTGCCGAAGCCTGACAAAGACCACAAAAAAATTCAGGGATATCGAATTATAACCATGCAGAATACAATAGGCAAGCTGCTGGAGAAGGTAATTGCCAGGAAAATATCAAGCCAACTAGAGAGGCAAGGTGTTTTCCCACCTACCCTGGGTGGGTACCGTCCAAAAAGAGAAACCTGGACCAATGCAGCAGTCTTTGCCCAGGATGTCTATGAAGGTTTCCACGCAGGCACTGAAACCGTTGCTGCAGCGATTGATCTTGAGGACGCATACAACAGAGTACCACTGGATTTTTTAATGTTTCAGCTTCTTGAACTAAACGTAAGTCCATTCCTCCTTAGTTGGATCGCTGCAGCCCTCTACCAACGGAAAGTAGTTTTTAGATGTGGCAGTTGGACTTCGGAACCAACAACAATATATCCTGGCCTACCACAGGGATCGCCATTATCTCCGGTACTGTTCAACGCCTACACAGTGAGAATCACCAGTGAGCAGATCACTGGACCTGGCAGGACATTGTCGTATGCCGATGATGTTTTAGTGTATCGTCAGGGTAAGGATAGAGAGGAGGTTGCTGTGGAACTACAAAACGAACTCAATCGCATAAGTACTTGGTGTGATGAAGCTGGGGCAATGGTCAACCCAACAAAGGCAACAGTGACTTGGTTCTCGTTGAATAATCATATTGTCAACAATCCAACACCAACTGTAATGCTGTGTTCAGAGACGGTGGAAAGAACGCAGGCAATGAATTACCTGGGAATACGGTTTGATCGAAGCCTTGCTTATAATGTGCACATAGACCAGGTGATAACAAAGGCCAAGCGGGGTTTGGCAGCGATGCGGGTGATGGCGGCAGCAAACTGTGAGCAGCGCCATCTATGTCTTCTGTACGAGGGGCTGGTCATGTCTGTTTTGGAGTATGCAATGGCAATCCTGACTCTCAGCCATACGCAGATAGAAAGGATGGAAAGGATACAGAATGAAGCAATGCGCATTATTCTTGGATGTACAAGAGATACAGCATGCAGGGCGATGCGCTACCTTCTTGATTTTCCAACCATTGAAGAGAGAATACAAGTTTGCAGGGCACGCGCCTACCTCAAAATTAACGCAAACACACAACATCCACTGCATAGCGAAATTAGGAAGGTGAAGGGCAGCAGGTTAAAAAGAGGACGGTCGTGGATGGGTCAAGCCGAAGACATTCTTCAACAGGTGTGTTCACTTGAGGACTTAGAACCTGGCGAGGAGTGGGTGCAAGTGCCAACAGACTTCTGCACATCCTTTTCAGTTTGCATCCAACTAGATAGAAAATGCAGACAAGAAAATCCGGCTGCTGTTGAGGCTGAAGTACAAGCGTTGATTTTCGAGAATTCGCTAGACGGTGACGCGGTCATCTACACAGATGGGTCGGTCGTCCGACATGTGAGAAGCTCATGGGCCTTTACAGCTCGGGCCGGAGGGAGAATTGTGAAGGAGGACTCTGGTGCTTTCACTGAAACCACAAGTAGCCTGACCATGGAAGTCATGGCAGTAAGTAAAGCAATAACATGGCTCGAGACACAGACATTCACTAGGGCTTGTTTCCTTAGCGACTCAATGAACATGATCAAGAGGATAGAGGAGGGGTCGATCCGAAGAGAGTGGTTGCTGCCTCTGAAGCGGTCTCGGCTGGCAAAGACTAGTTTCATCTTCGTGCCAGGTCATGCGGGAGTACAAGGAAATGAGCGGGCTGACAAGCTCGCAGGTGAGGCTACTGTGGAGGGCGGACGCGCCATGGACCAGGCTGACATTCTGAATGCTCTACGAGAAGTGAGACTTTTGCAAGAACCAAGTGATGACTGTGAATCTACAACAATGGCCAGACTGCGGGAGCAGCAAATTAAAAGAGGGGTGGCCAAACAAGAACACTACGCAGGAAGCCAAAGAAGATTGATAAACCAACACAGAACTGGCGTCGTTAGCCGCTACACGCTGCGGGATTTGCTGAGGAGGGGATCCGAGCACTTATGGACTGAATGGTTCGATGTGCAACGAGGATGATCTGTCGACTAACTAACTAACTAACTTAACCATAAATGTCTGGCATTCTTTTTCCTAATGACTGCTTCTTCACATTTTTGATTGAACCATCTGTTATTTCTATGCATGGTTAACACACCGAGACATTCTTCGGCGGTAGATTGAATTGTATTCTTGATGTTCAACAAAGTTTTGTCAAGGCTTTCCTCCAACGGGTGTTGCAGAGTTACAAGTTTACATTTTATTTCATTTGTAAAATGTCTCTTTAACTGTAATTTCTTGTAGTTTTTCTCTGTTATATGTTTGGTAAAATCTTTGTAATTTAGTATAGAAAGCTCTCTTAAGTTTTATTTTAAATTTTGCTCTAACAAGGAAGTGGTCGCTGTGGCACTCAGCTCCTCTATAACTTCTAACTTGTTGTATGTTTGATGCATTTCTGTTGTTATTTAAAATGTGGTCTATTTGATTATAGGTTCTCATGTCACATGATTTCCAAGTTTGTTTGTGTATATCCTTTCTTTGTAGTCTGGTACTGCTAATCTGCAGTCCTTTGGTTTCTGCCAGGTTGATGACTCTCCATCCATTATCATTTGAAGTTGTATGTAGGCTTTCCATACCGGCCACTTTTTTATGAGTTTGCTCTCTACCTATTTTTGCATTGAAGTCTCCCAGCACAATCAGGAATGTCCTGTTTGGAGGTTTCTTCTATGACATCTTCCAAATCATTATAAAAGTCTTCGTTAACGTCATCTTCTTTCTCTTCAGTAGGTGCATAGTACATTAATCATCGTTATATTTTTTCCATTTACCCTTTATTCGTAATTTACTAATTCTGTCATTAACAGCTTTAAAGTTTAGAACGTTCTCCCATAACTCTTTTTTGATGACAAAGCCTGTTCCTAATTCATGTTTATTTTGGTTGTTTCCTCCATATATTACAATCATTCCATTTTGCTCTAAAGTACCCTCTCCTGGCCACCTTATTTCATGAATTGCTGTTGTATCCATTTGATATTTAACCAGCTCCCGGGTTAGTTCTTCGGCCTCTCCAGCTCGATATAGTGTCCGTACATTCAATGTTCCAAATCTCAGGAGTCCTTTAACGTTCCAAGGTCGTTGTCCAAATAAGTCAGTCCGAATTCGAGGCTTATGTATCTGTTTCGTAACAACATAGATTTTACAAAGGTGGGGATGTTAACCCACCGCTTTAACCTCCAACCCGGTGGACCAGGGTGTTTCTCTTTGTCTGTTCTCAACACTTTGACCTGTCCGGCTTGGGAGGCCCTGCTGGTAGCTACGCTACCGCCGGCATAGCTCTCAGGGTCATTGAGAAACTCAAGCTCCCCCACCACGACAATGTGGAAACACCATCGGGGGAGAATTATTATTATTATTATTATTATTATTATTATTATTATTATTATTATTATTATTATTATTATTATTATTATTATTTAACAATTCTGAGTTCTTGCTGGATAGACCCATTTGTTCACTGTTCCATCCAATTGAATTGTAATATACATTTTGTACGTCCCCTGTTCTTCCTGTAGTCCATGCCGTATGCCGTTGATGACCATGTATGGCCACAGCCTTCTGCCTAGTGTACCGCCGCCCATTTCCGTTACAGACGTTCCTCCATGCCATGATGTCAAACTGTCCAGCATCTACTCTCTTGTTCCCCTCCCTCCCTCCGGCTTTCCTCCCCTCCAGCTTTCCCATTGTAACAACATGCCCCTAGATTTCCACTTCTCATGACATGCCCAAAGAATGTGAACTGTCCTCTTCTGATGCGAGTTGCTAGTTCTCTTTGTGAGTCTGTCTGAACAACACCTAGAGTAGCACAATGGTTGGGGTATCTTGCAGTCTGTGCTATAGATTAAGTGTATAAAACTAGTTATATGATGATGATGATGATGATGATGATGATGATGATGATGATGATGATGATGAAGATGATGACGACGACGATGATAACAAATGCGACGACAACAACAACAATAATAATACCTTTATCAAAAACAACAATAACAATAGGAATATAATAACGATGGTAACAAGAATAGCAGCAGCAACATTAATAACAAAAATATTCGTAACCTCAATAACAATAGTAACATGTATATAATAACAATATTAATAATAATAACAGACACAACAACAGCAATAATAATAATAATAATAATAGCAACAATAAAAAAACATGCATATAGTAATACTAACAATAACAACAATAGCAACAACAACAACAACAACAATAAACATCGTTTCAACAAACATTACCCCATACTGTGTAGCTAACTTGTGTACTACAAGTATCTGATATACTGCAGCAGGGTCTTCAGTTGTTGAGAGAAATTCTCACAAACAAAGCAGAAGACACAAAGATTAACCCTTAAGAAAGTCTATCCACTGTAGGAAACGAAGACCCTGTCGGCTCGTAGATTAGGGGTATGGGTTTTGGCCCCAGAAAATGACATCTCTCCTAACAGTGGCACAGGCACCAGAAGATAAAACTTGAAGCTGAACAATTGGGAAAAGACAGAAGGTTTGGGTATTCGGGCTACTTTTGCCTATAATAGAATTGCAGCCTCCAGAGAATTATCATCCACCCAGACCATATATTCTCAAGAGTAAATAACTCCAATCTCACATTGCACTCTCATCTAATTTGGTCTAATAATAGAACAGTCTAAGATCAAGGTTTCAGTAGTATGGGATGTTGTAACTACCGCGAATTTTAGGACTTTAGTCCTTCGTAAATCCTTCTATACGGTGTTATCCCGCCATCTTGTTTCGTCACAAAACCGGCCCGCAATTGACCCAGATATTTTGAACTTGGCGGGTGTTTTTCTTGGGTTTGGGTGACTACTTCCCACTGACTTCCGGTTACGGGGCACACGGGCGGCGGTGGTGGGGCGGGCGGGGCGGACAACGAGACAAGCCCCGGTCATGTGGAATACTTATATAAGTAGACCAAATAGTTGTCGGTTCGAGTCCCAGTGTTTCTGTGCGTGGGTGGTGCGGTGTTCGCGACCTCCAGTCATATCGATCCGCTTCGATGAGGGAGATCGAAGTCAAATATGACAGAAATTGATTTATTTCATCTCTCGAGCTAACCCGAATACGTCAAGTTATGATCGCATGAATAAACCTTTGCACGGCTCAGTATGCTAATTCGACAGAAGTCCCGACCCCATGTAAAACAATTAAACGCATGGTGAAGATCTGGTTTAAAAAATATACCACCCACTCAATTTTATTAAAAATTAAACCTAAAAACTTAATTAATCACCAAAAAATTCTTGTATGTATACTAGAGAACAGTTACGTCAATAAAAATCTACGAGTCTCCATTTATTTAAACCATAGAGTATCAAGATATACATCAAATTATGTAATATTATTAAACACCACGGTTATACTCCTTTAATTATAAACGGATTCCAGGGGAGAGTAATCGGTCCCTTGAATAAACCAGAATTGTTCCCCTTTTACACACTAACTTCCCCTGACCTCCAATCGTTACCTTCGCGCACAAGCAACAAGTGACGCTTCACCGAACTAGCCCCGCGAGAAAAATATAACGGCTAGTCAGCGACGGCCGTACGAGATTTTCCGATACCGGTCATGCAGAACGCCCACGGAATTGTCAATTAACATGGACGACCTTCAATGCTTATTGTAGATGGCGATCAGAAAACTGTGAAGGGAATATTTGGGAAGGAAAAAAAAGCACAAAATATGTATTTCTTCTTGCTGTAAAATCTCTCTCTCTCTCTCTCTCTCTCTCTCTCTCTCTCTCTCTCTCTCTCTCTCTCTCTCTCTCTCTCTCTCTCTCCCTCTTTACCTCTCTTTCCCTCTCACTCTATCTGTCCCTCGCTCTCTTTCACTCTCTTTCTTTCTCTCTTTCTCTCTCTAACTCTCTGTCCCCCTCACTCTCTCTGTCCCTCGCTCTCTTTCACTCTCTTTCTTTCTCTCTCTCTCTCTCACTCTCTCTCTCCCACTCTTTCTCTCACTCTCTTTGTCCCTATCGCGCTCACCCTTACTCTCTCCATCTCTCTGTCTCTCTCTCGCTCACCCGATCAGTATGTCTCTCTCTCGCTCTTGTCTCTCCCTCCCTATCTCTTTATCTCGTTCTCTCTCTCTCTCCCTCTACCTCTCTGTCCCTCTCACGCTCGCTGGCCCCCTCTCTCTCTCTCTCATTCTATCTCCTTCTATCGCTACCTCTTTCTCTCACTCACATCTCTCTCTCACTCTCTATCTATGGCTCTCTCGCTCTATCTAGCCCTCTCTATCCATCGCTAGCTCTCTCTCTGACCCTATCTCTATCCCCCGACTCTCTCTCTCTCTGGCCCTCGCTTGCAACTCTCTCTCTCTCTCTCTCTCTATCTATCTATCTCTATCTCTCTCTCTCTCGTCACTCTTCCTCTCTCTCGCTTTTCTCTACTCTCTCTCTTACTAGCTCTATCATTCTCTTTTTTTCTCGCCCGCGCTGGTTGTCTTTCTACCTCTACCTCTCTCTCTCTCTCTCTCATTCTATCCCCTTCTCTCCTTCTACCTCTACCTCTCTAGCTCTTTCTCACCCTCGGTATCTCCCTCTCTACCTATTTCTCCCTCTCTGCCGCTCTCTCTCTCGTCACTCTTTCTCTCTTTTCTGTAATCAATTACAGGACGTCGCATACAGCCCTAACATTGATTGGTTAGTCGTGTGCCACCATGCTTTACCATGTCTCGTCACTCTTTCTCTCTTTTCTGTAATCAATTACAGGACGTCGCAAACAGCCCTAACATTGATTGGTTAGTCGTGTGCCACCATGCTTTACCATGTCATAGCATGACCAAAGGTATAACCTGTACTATAGTTATGTGTCTACCTATTACATAAAGTTTTGGAAAAGATAACTATGGAGGAAAGTGTAATATCATCATCATCATCATCATCATCATCATCATCATCATCATCATCATCATCATCATCATCATCATCATCATCATCATCATCATCATCATCATCATCATCATCATCATCATCATCATCATCATCATCTCATCTCATCATAAGCAGCATCAGCTGAGGGTGACCGTCTGGGTGACGCATCACAGGCTATGTCAACAGTGTGAACGTACGTGAACGTGTTCAGACATGTCTTTGGGGAAAACTGGAGGATGACTCACAGTGGCCTGACAACATAACGATACAACCGAGACACTTGGATAATTCTCACACCCGATCAAAGATGGCGCTGTAGCCGGTCTCATGCCTTATGGGATACATCCGAAACACGTGACTAATGGTCAAAGATGGACTCGCATCCGGTCACATGGTCAGACAATATTCTGTTGAGTCATTCTACGTAAGCAAATACCGTGTATAAGACGACTAGCATTCGTCGAATAGAAGTACCAGGCTCCGTGAATACAACCAGCTCACAATGTTACAACTCGCTAATGGTAAGTTGGTGTATTGATAAAGCTTTCACATTTTCGCTGTGTTTCTCCTAACAATACTAGTATAAGTCAAGGGATATATGGTGCTAGACGCCTATATATGAAGAGACAAGCGATTTCTTCGTATAGTATTGTAGGGTGGGTCGACATGGATTAGAGCTGGCATTCGAACTTTTGAACACACCACTATAGTGGTACCTTAATAATATAGGTAGTAATGTGTACTCGTAGGGGAAGGTGAAAGTGGACCGCAGTTCCACATACCCATTATCGATAGAAATATATGAACTATGTAACAGAAACTCCATATCAGCTCCCTAGTTATTATTTGTAATGTCCATGTCTATAACACTGATAAAGTACCCTATTCTTATTTGTTCTACAGATACCGAGGCCCACGAAAACCTAATTAGCAAACTGTGGAGCATGCTAAGAGCTGAACCAGACAGCTATTGCATGGGGTGTCTTAGTGTCCCACAAAATCAAGAAGCCGCGAATCTATTCAGTCATTCTTGTGATTACGGTGAGGGTGGGGGTTTTGCAGATCTAGTAACGGTTCGATTGCGGGATGTACTACAACAGAACTTCACCAAACAAGAAATAATCACATTAAGCATGAATAGAATTGAGGAATGCATCCTCCACTATAATCAACAACAGGATACTCCAGAACCATCAAACGTCGAGCGAACATCATCACCGGCATCCTTAACCTTTAGTCAATCCACACTAGCGGACGAGTATTAAAACACCTATATAAAAAACAAAATGATTGTAATATACTTACAGTCCTGTCTTTAATAGCTGACCAGACTTCAATACGAAGAAAACTGCAAGGGGTGTGAGGAGACTGTATATGCATAGCTCTGTTATTCTGACTTCACAGACTGTAGCTCACAGTCTGTGCAACGCAAGTAACACGGCCCCCTCTATGCTGTACATTTCATCATGACTAGAGGTCATGTAGCGATCATGACCCGCATTCCCCAACCCAGCTCAAACATACAACAGGTCAACGAGCGGATAGTAGAACGCTTAGTCGCGCCATACAGACATAATCTGAACCGCTTGACCTAAGAAACTGGTTGAAACTGGTTTTACGCGTGGCTCAAAACTAGTATATAAAACCGAGGCTGGTAACACTCAAGCATTGTGATCAGAAGATGACTACAGACCTCAAGACTGTGCATGCTGACTGGGTCTACATGACTCGTAGTGGTGAGACTATTAGACCAGTGGGCGGTGGTGATAAGGCCGTGTATGTCTCACCGTACAGAGGAACGACGACGTTAAACATCCGAAGATTTTACGGTGAAGCCGACCAGAAATTCCCGACTCAGACGGGTATGACACTTACTCGACAAGAATATGAACAAATGAGCGCCATGCATCTAGACATCCTAGCTGACTTTGACAGACTCAACCAAGTTAACTAAACCAGTAACGAAGTCAAACAAGGTACTAAGAGAGACAAACAAGTCAGTGTTATAGTACAGGTACAGGGACGATTATAAAACGAGTCCCGATGGTATTTTCAAAAAGGGGTTATTGAACATAATAAGCCGAAGAATATTACACAAATTACATGGTATGATGTTAACTTCTCCAGACCTTGGCTTAACTAACCTCCCCAAAAACCCTACGTCACGGCTTGAGCATCTTTAGTAACGTTCTTATAGGATGCTCAACCGTGCCTAAACTTTGCACATCAAACCTATTAACAGAGATGGTACTCACTGTCAGAGTCCTAACTACTAGCTCACTGGACTTGGACAGGCAAATTACAACATCTACGATACATATACTAATAACACATGAATGCAATCGGAAACTGGCAGGAGCTATCTCCTGAACAATAATTTATTACAATATATTACAGGCTGACAACATGATCGCACTTCACGCTCAAACAATCGTTCACCACCAACAGCCACGCGCTAGCTCACAATGGCGATCTTTACACTGTCGCCCGCATGATCATTCACAATCACAACTTCACATCATCCCGCACATATCACAGTTAGTACATTCCTCGAATATCAATACGCAACGTTCATCTCCATCTATCCGTCACAACCACTATCGTTCTATCGTTCTATCGTTCTCTAGATCTCCACACGTCCGTCCCTATTCGCTGCCTCACACACACTGACTCTCTCCTCGTTGACCTTCCCACATCACGTGGCTCTGTTCACGGGCTTCTTGCCTGACCGTCCGCTAGCCAAGCCGTGGTGTCTCTTACTGCCCTTTACCTCAGCTATGCTTACACTGACTCTCGCTTACATACCGGCACTTACATTCTTCCTTACACATATAAGACCATGACATTCTCCCCCCGCACAACCAATGTGGCATTTACTCTTAGACATGTGACACATTCTGTTGTTGTTACTCTTGGTCCATCTTTCTAACCTTGTCAGGGGATTATATGATCATAAGTACGCGCTTGCGTCCCTTTTTGCTCTGATCTTTTCCGAGATTAACTTCAAATATTGTTCTCTCTTTTTCAGTATTGAGGTTTCTCTCAAGGTTTTGTCGTGGTCTGACAAATGTTCTGGTTGGGTCTACTTGTCATACCTCGTTATATTATTCAACCACCACTCCGTGACATTACATTCTGTTCATATTTCTCAATCGATTGTCTGTGCATTATCATCTCATAGTTATTGTGGCTATGCTGGTTTAAGGATTCTCCATTGGTTTACGCCTCGAATAAGGCTACAACTTCCTCTTACAGCATTCTTAAATTTTCTCTCTATTCAGACGTGGTTCCCCTCGTCTCTATTTAATGCACACTACTCGATTCTTTATGAGCACGCTATGTCAATGTTGTGGTCATGGTTCGAATATACTTCATGTATGTCATAGTCCCCCTTACCTCATCTTATGTCGGACCGTGAGTTGTTTCCCCTTTTTGGGTACACCTCGTTTACTGTTATGGAGAGTTGTTATTAATCTCTTTGGTTGGCATCACCCTGTTGGTATGTTCCTTCTTGTTACCATATTCTGATGTTAATTCTATATCACTATTGCTAAGCGTCATTCGTCGGGCTATCCAGCATACGCGAAGGCAAGTTTGGTAACATTCGCGCATTGGGATTGCCAGGCGTTGATTCTCAGCATTACAACTTATTCTATTCGCCACTATACTTACGCTCATATGTACATATCACATTATAACAATACAAAGTATTATAATAATAAAATTAGACATTGGATGTCATACAGTTAATACATCTATAATAAAATATACATCATCGATGCCTTTATGCACGTATAGGAAACTGTTCCTGTCCTGTGAAAGTTATGCACACGGCATCACATTAACAGTCTTCAATGTTCGTTTCCGTGCTGGAATCTTTGGCATGTCTTCTTTCTCATATAATTGTTGACTTCTGTATATCCTGATATTGTCTTTCCTTCTGTATAGTGATTAACACTTTCCACCCAGTTTGGACAATTTGTAAGTCTGTTCTGTAAAATTGCTGGAATTCACACGTATACTGTAAAATTGCTGGAATTCACACGTATAAAATAAGAATTAATTAAGTTCGATGGCCTTAACTTTGAGTGCGGCCAAGATGCGTCTGTCTGTGACTGTCTTTGCCATAGTTTGTAGGTTGGCATCTGGTTCATTAAACTGATCACCGGAAATGAATGTCTGTACTTGTGAAGCTGTCGTCGTTGTTAGTCGATTTCAAAAGGTGAATTCTGTAGATACTCGTTTGAAACAAAGTCAATATGGGTATATCTTACTGTTAGATACCTGAAATCACATGTTGAGTCTTACTGTTCTGCTGATGACACTTTTCACGTTGAAGGACCTTTCATGTTGGTCTATACAATGGAGTGTGCTAGTATCATAGCGCTGGAGTCGTACAGCAGACAAGGCAACTCTGGAGTTACTGGATCTAAGGATATAAAGTGGGTTACGGTTAAAATTTTCCGAAGGGTGGGGATTTTCAATTTTCATGTTGAGATCATTTTGAGTGCTATCTCCAAACCTGCACTCGTACATGTGTGTATACATTCAATAGTTCAAATAATAATAATACACCATGTATAGTTTTGAAATGTAATCGTGCATGTTTGTATGCTTTTCTGCAATTTGTGTATATTTTCCAAAATATGTAGGGTAATTTGTTGCTGATTTTTGTCAGTAATTCCACCGACTGATGATTTACATTGTTCAGCATAAGTATGTGTCTGAGTTGATTTGACATAGAGTTTATCAGTGGTAACAACAAACTTTGGTTCAACAGTAATGATATAAGTAACAAAGTTTGCTGGTTTGTCATGAGTAATATCATCTGTGTTGCTTCATGATGATGTGTGAATAAAACTGTCTGTGAAGACATTTGTTTTGTATTTACAATGAGTAGTGCGAGTATAACCATCCACTGTGTGCATTTGGGCATGAGTGTAGTTAACAGGGAGTACAGGAGGTATAGTATATACCATGATGATTTGTGATCTTTCCTTCACTGTTGTGAAATGCTTGTTTTCTGCACCTTTTTCTTGTGATGATACACACCAGTTTCTGTTTTTTCTTGTTGTGAGATGGTATGGTGTGGTACTTTGGTCTGTTCATCATGTTGTTGTATGATGAGTGGGGTAGTTAAGGCAGTGCTTGTTGTGGTGTTAACTTTTTGCCCTGTGTGAGTTTTGGACTCTGTGTATTCTGTCACATTTAATACATTTCCAATTAATAAATCACAGCATGGATTGTCTAATAAAGCACAAGTTACTCTGCCTGATAGGAAAGGTGATTTTATATTGGCCCATGCCATAGGATATTTCTCTACTGTCCCTGAAACAGTTCTGCAATAGATGTACTCATCTAGGTAGTCTTTAGGATCAGCTAGGGTCTTCCGAAGACCGATAAGACAGGACCCTGTGTCGCGTACACATGTGCATACTGTGTCATTGATGTATCCTTCATGGAACGTTAGTTTTCCTAACGACAGTCTTGAGGTTTTGTTCATTTCCTCACTTTCTTGTTGAGTATTGCTCTCTTTACATAAGGAATGAGGCTGAGTGATGTTAACAACATTATTAAAATATGGTACAAAGTCTGATGGGTAAAACTCAGTCTGTTCTGAATTTGCAGTGTTTGGTCTTGTTTTCGTCTCTGTGATGTTTACTTTTTCTAAGTTCTTTGCTGAAATGTCTGTTGTAATGTTTATGGCTGCATTTGCTTTTGCTTTCTGTATTCTTTTTACTCCTTCACATTCAAAACGTCTGTGGCCATAAGCAAGGCAAAAATGACATTTTGTTCTATATTTCCTTTGATTTACCTTCCCCAGTTTTTGTGCTATAATAGTATTTAGGTATTCTTGATAAGTGGGATTCTTATCGCATATTCCATTTTCTGTATGTGGAGTGCTACAATGTTTGCACAGTACTGGTTTTGTTTTCTGTGGTTTGTTTTGACAATCTGTGGCTGCAGATGCCGTTGCTTTCACAGTACTTTTCTGTTGAGTGTTCTTAACCAGGTTTAAACTTTGGTTGTAATATTCGCGGCATTTTTCTAGTAAGTTTTTGATAGGTTCTTTGTTATGTTCTTCTAAATATTTTCCGCATTCGGCTGGTAGTGTTGCTTTTAGTTTTTCTATTAGCAAGAAATTTATTACTCCTTGATTGTTGTCTGAATGTTTAATTACCAATATTAGTTTTCTGAAAGATTCTTCTAATTCACTTATATACTGGGTGAATGACTTGTCTGTGGCTGGTTTCACATTTTGTACTTCTACTTTTAGAGTCTCGAAAGAGGTTAGATAGTGTTTTAATATCTTTGTTTTATAATATTCATAGTCTTACTTGACATATCTGGTATGATCTCTTGTAGTTTTTTATCTTTTATTGGTACGTATTGCTTGTACCATGCATACCCAATAATCTTTTGGGATTTTGTAGTCTTGCATTTTCTTTTCAAATTTCTGTAGTCCAATCACGTATTAAAGTCATGATTTCTATTACAATTTGCTTTGTCCTGTGCCTGTGTACTCATCGAAACAATCATGCAAACTTTCTGTAATGTTTTGTACCCCAGAAATATGATTGATCTGCGCTGTCTTCACTAGATGACATTTTCTGTGACTTGATATTTAACTCTAGAAATGATGTTATTTATTCAAGCAAATCAAAGAATGCAGATTTGGGTACTTAGCAATCAAAATTAATCAACTTATCTTTATCTGCTGACTACTCGAACGATTGATGTACAGGAACGTGATTCTCGTGCTAGGTTACCGCTGACCTGTTCTGGATTACGTCGGTCGCTTTGTAGAATTGAAACCTGCTGTGGAAAGAAATGATGTTATTTTCGTTCTGACTTTGTTAACAAATCTCCAATTTATACACAATTATGACTTTGATCTTCTTCTTTTCAAAAGTAGCGTTCTTTTATGCCATTTACATGGGAATGTGGTTCATATGTACTTCTGACACCACTTATACCTGTCAGAGTCCTAACTACTAGCTCCGTCTAGCCCACTGGACTTGGACAGGCAAATTACAACATCTACGACACATCTACTAATAACACATGAATGCAATCGGAAACTGGCAGGAGCTATCTCCTGAACAATCATTTATTA
The DNA here is from genome assembly GCA_014155875.1 of Cepaea nemoralis. Taxonomy (NCBI): domain Eukaryota; kingdom Metazoa; phylum Mollusca; class Gastropoda; order Stylommatophora; family Helicidae; genus Cepaea; species Cepaea nemoralis. The sequence goes on along the minus strand of JACEFZ010024542.1, from coordinate 402,721 downwards.
CAATATATTACAAGGCTGACAACATGATCGCACTTCACGCTCAAACAATCGTTCACCACCAACAGCCACGCGCTAGCTCACAATGGCGATCTTTACACTGTCGCCCGCATGATCATTCACAATCACAACTTCACATCATCCCGCACATATCACAGTTAGTACATTCCTCGAATATCAATACACAACGTTCATCTCCATCTATCCGTCACAACCACTATCGTTCTATCGTTCTATCGTTCTCTAGATCTCCACACGTCCGTCCCTATTCGCTGCCTCACACACACTGACTCTCTCCTCGTTGACCTTCCCACATCACGTGGCTCTGTTCACGGGCTTCTTGCCTGACCGTCCGCTAGCCAAGCCGTGGTGTCTCTTACTGCCCTTTACCTCAGCCATGCTTACACTGACTCTCGCTTACATACCGGCACTTACATTCTTCCCTACATATAAGTCCCTGACACTCACTCTGTTACATCAGTAACCAAAACATTCAAGTCAGTGCTCATCGCAAACAAGACACTACCAGAACCAATCAAGGCCAAAACACTTAAGTCAGTACTCAAGTTAAACAAGGAACTCACCGATACCACCAAGTAGACGCATACTATACCGCCAGTTTTCAACCCAGCTACAGTCAGATGTGTGATGACCCCAGCAACCAGATGTGTGATGAACCAAATAACCAGCTGTTTGATGTGCATCAAGACACCAATCGAAGCAAACAAGTCCAACACACTCAAGACATTGCTCAAGTCAAACAGGGTACTAAACGAAACCACCAAGTAGACGCATACTATACAGCCAGTTATCAATCCAGCTGCAGTCAGATGTGTGATGACCACAGCAACCAGATATGCGAAGAGTCCAATAGCCAGCTGTTTGATGTGCCCGATACACAGAGGATTGATGCCCGATTGTATACAATACTCAGATGTCAGCCCACCAATCAGGAGACCAGTCTTATGACTACATACCAAGTGACATATACATACCAGGCTACCAGCCGGAAAAACCAACCTACTCACACAGTGGTGTGAAGAAACCCAGAAACAACATACAATTTGTATAGCTCTATATGTGAAAATAAAATGTGTTTATGATACTATGTATACCGGCTCATATCACATCATCCATTTCGTATAATGACATTATCCATGTAAAATGTACTGAAATACTGTAAATAAACAGGTATATAGATTATAATTACGTCTTGTTTGTTGAATATTTAGTGTTTACTGTGTATATACTTGTCATATGGTGAGAGAATGAAGAGTAAAAACCTTGGTCAAGTAATAAAATATGTTAGCCAAATGGGAAAATTTGTGGCGACATTTCAACCAGACTTACAAAAAACTCAGTCAAACATATGAAAAGTAGGAAAATTTGTTACCAAAGTGAAAAATTTTGGTCACATTTCAACCAAACTTATACCAATCTCAGTCAAACTTATGAAAAGTAGGAACATTTGTTAACAAAATGTGAAAAGGTTAGCCACATTTCAAACCAAACTTATAAAAAATCTCAAACATATGAAAAGTAGGAAACTTTGTTAACCAAACATGAAAAGTTTGGCCAACTTTCATTCAAACTTATGAAAAGTGGGAAATGTTGTTGTCCAGATGTGAAAAGTTTGACACAATTTCAACCAATCTTATGAAAAGTAGGAAACTTTGTTAACCGAACGGCAAAAAGCTTGGTCAAGTAAGAAAATGTGTTAACCAAATGTGAAAAGGTTAGCCAAATTTCAAACCAAACTTATAAAAATCTCAGTCAAACATATGAAAAGTAGGAACATTTGTTAATCAAATGTGAAAAGTTTGGCCAACTTTCACCCAAACTTATGAAAAGTGGGAGATTTTGTTGTCCAGATGTGAAAAGTTTGATCAAATCTCACCCAAACTTATGAAAAGTAGGAATCTTTGTTAACCAAATGTGAAAAGGTTAGCCGAATTTCAAACCAAACTTATAAAAATCACACTCAAACATATGAAACGTAGGAAAATTTGTTAACCAATCGTGAAATGTTTGGCCAACTTTCACCCAAACGTATGAAAAGTAAGAAATTTTGTTGTCCAGATGTGAAAAGTTTGACCAAATTTTCACCCAAACTTATGAAAATTAGGAAACTTTGTTAACCAAATTGTAAAATTCTTGGCCAAGTAAGAAAATGTGTTAACCAAATGTGAAAAGTTTAACCAAATTTCAAACCAAACTTATAAAAAGCTCAGACAAACACTTGAAAAGTAGGAAAATTTGTTAACTAAACGTGACAAGTTTGATCATGAAAAGTTTGGCCAACTGTCATCCAAACTTATGAAAAGAGGGCGATTTTATTGTTTTTATGAGTTTTGTTTGAAATTTGGTCAAACTTGTCCAAAACTTTTCACCTTTAGTTAACACATTTTCTTACTTGGCCAAGGTTTTTACCCTTTGGTTAACAAAGTTTCCTACATTTCATAAGTTTGGGTGACGGTTGGCCAAACTTTTCACGTTTGGTTAACAAATGTTTCCTACTTTTCATATGTTTGACTGAGATTTTTATAAGTCTGAATGAAATGTAACCAAAATTTTCCCCCGCTGGTTAACAATTTTTCTTAATTGGCCTAGATTTTTACCGTTTGGTTAACAAAAGTTTCCTACTGGGTGAAATTTGGTCAAACTTTTCACCTCTGGACAATAAAATCGCCCTCTTTTCATAAATTTGGGTGACAGTTGGCCAAACTTTTCATGATCAAACATGTCACGTTTAGTTAACAAATTTTCCTACTTTTCATGTGTTTGACTGAGCTTTTTATAAGTTTGGTTTGAAATTTGGCTAAACTTTTCACATTTGGTTAACAAATTTTCTTACTTGGCCAAGAATTTTACCCTCTAGTTAACAGAGTTTCCTAATTTTCATAAGTTTGGGTGAAAATTTGGTCAAACTTTTCACATCTGGACAACAAAATTTCCCACTTTTCATAAGTTTGGGTGAAAGTTGGCCATACTTTTCACGATTGGTTAACAAATTTTCCTACTTTTCATATGTTTGAATGAGATTTATATAATTTTTGTTTGAAATTCAGCTAACATTTTTACATTTGGTTCACAAAGATTCCTACTTTTCATAAGTTTGGATGAGATTTGATCAAACTTTTCACAGCTGGACAACAAAATTTCCCACTTTTCATAAGTTTAGGTGAAAGTTGGCCAATATTTTAACACTTGGTTAACAAATTTTCCTACTTTTTCATATGTTTGACTGAGATTTTTATAAGTTTGGTTTGAAATTTGGCTAACCTTTTCACATTTGGTTAACACATTTTCTTACTTGGCCAAGCTTTTTGCCCTTTGGTTAACAAAGTTTACTACTTTTCATAAGTTTGGGTGAAATTTTGTCAAACTTTTCACATCTGGACAAAAAAATTGTTCACTTTTCATAAGTTTGGATGAAAGTTGGCCAAACTTTCCACGTTTGGTTAACAAATTTTCTTACTTTTCATATGTTTGACTGAGATTTTTATAAGTTTGGTTTGAAATGTGGTTAACCTTTTCACATTTGGTTAACAAATTTTCAAACTTTTCATAAGTTTGACTGAGCTTTTTATAAGTTTGGTTGAAACGTGACCACCATTTTTCACTTTGGTTAACAAATTGTCCTACTTTTCATATGTTTGATTGAGTTTTTTATAAGTCTGGATGAAATGTCGCCACAATTTTTCCCATTTGGCTAACAAATTCTATTACTTGACCAAGGTTTTTACTCTTCATTCTCTCACCATATGACAAGTATATACACCGTAAACACTAAATATTCAACAAACAAGACGTAATTATAATCTATATACCTGTTTATTTACAGTATTTCAGTACATTTTACATGCATAATGTCATTATACGAAATGCATGATGTGATATGATCCGGTATACATAGTATCATCACATCATTTTATTTTCACATACAGAGCTATACAAATTGTATGTTGTTTCTGGGTTTCTTCACACCACTGTCTGAGTAGGTTGGTTTTTCCGGTTGGTAGTCTGGTATGTATAAGTCACTTGGTATGTAGTGATACTGGTCTCCTGCTTGGTGCGCTGACATCTGCGTATTGTATACATTCGGGCCATCAATCATCAGAGTGTTGGGCATATCAAACAGCTGGTTATTGGGTTCATCACACATCTGGTTGCTGGGGTCATCACACATCTGACTGTAGCTGGGTTGAAAACTGGTGGTATAGTATGCGTCTACTTGGTGGTTTCGGTTAGTTCCTTGTTTAACTTGAGCGCTCACTTGAGTGTTTTGGACTTGATGGCTTCTGGTAATGCCTTGTTTGACATGAGCACTGACTTGCATGTTTTGGTTACTGGCTTGCTTGTCTCTGTTAGTACCTTGTTTGATTTCGTTACTGGCTTGGTTAACTTGGTTGATTCTGTCAAAGTCATCTAGGATCTCGCGATGCATCGCGATCATCTGTTCATATTCTTGTCGATTAAGTGTCATACCCGTCTTAGTCGGGAATTTCTTGTCGGATTCACCGTAAAATCTTCGGATGTGTAACGTACTCGTTCCTCTGTAGGATGAGACATACACGGCCTTATCACCACCGCCCACTGGTCTAATAGTCTCACCACTACGAGTCATGTAGACCCAGTCAGCAGGCACAGTCTTGAGGTCTGTTGTCATCTTCTGATCACGATGGTTGAGTGTTACCAGTCTCGGGTTTATATACTAGATTTGAGCGACGCGTAGAACCGGTTTCAGCCAGTTTCTTAGGTCAATCGGTTTAGATTACGCTGACGCGGCTGTTCGTATGGTGTGACTAAGCGCTCTACTACCCACTCGTTGACCCGTTGTATGTTTAAGTTGGGTTGCGGAATGCGGGTCATGGTCGCTTCCTGACCTCTCAACATGATGAAATAGATATTATAGAGGGCGTCGTGTTACTTGCGTGGTAGTCACTGTGAGCTACAGTCTGTGAAGTCAGAGTACCAGTGATATACATACGCAGTCTCCTCACACCCACTGTAATTTTCTTCGTATTGGTGACTGGTCAGGTATTAAAGACAGGAAATAGATATTATAGAGGGCCTCGTGTTACTTGCGTGGTAGTCACTGTGAGCTACAGTCTGTGAAGTCAGAGTACCAGTGATATACATACGCAGTCTCCTCACACCCACTGTAATTTTCTTCGTATTGGTGACTGGTCAGGTATTAAAGACAGGCCTGTAAGTATATAACAGTCATTGTGTTTTTTATGTAGGTGTTTTAATACTCGTCTGCTAGTGTGGACTGACTAAAGGTTAAGGATGTTGGTGATGCTGTTCGCTCGAGTTTTGGTGAGTTTGGTTCTGGAGTATCCTGTTGTTGATTGTAGTCGAGGATGCACTCCTCAATTCTATTCAAGCTTAATGTGATTATTTCTTGTTTGGTGAAGTTCTGTTGTAGTACATCCCGCAATCGAACCGTTACTAGATCTGCAAAACTACCACCCTCACCGTAATCACAAGAATGACTGAATGGATTCTCGGCTTCTTGATTTTGTGGGACATTAATACACACCATGCAATAACTGTCTGGTTCAGCTCTTAGTATGTTCCACAGTTTGCTAATTAGGTATTCGTGGGCCTCGGTATCTGTAGAACAAATAAGAATAGGGTACTTTATCAGTGTTATAGTCATGGATATTACAGATAATAGCTAGGGAGCTGATATGGAGTTTCTGTTACATAGTTCATATATTTCTATAGATAATGGGTATGTAAAACTGCGGTCCACTTTCACCTTCTCCTACGAGTACACATTACTACTTATATTATTAAGGTACCACTATAGTAGTGTGTTCAAAAGTTCGAATGCCAGCTCTAATCCATGTCGACCCACCCTACAATACTATACGAAGAAATGGCTTGTCTCTTCATATATAGGCATCTAGCACCATATATCCCTTGACTTATACTAGTATTGTTAGGAGAAACACAGCGAAAATGTGAAAGCTTTATCAATAAACCAACTTACCATTAGCGAGTTGTAACATTGTGAGCTGGTTGGTGTTCACTGAGCCAGGTACTTCTATTCGACGAATGCTAGTCGTCTTATACACGGTATTTGCTTACGTAGAATGACTCAACAGAATATTGTCTGACCATGTGACCGGATGCGAGTCCATCTTTGACCATTAGTCACGTGTTTCGGATGTATCCCATAAGGCATGAGACCGGCTACAGCGCCATCTTTGATCGGTTTTAGTCACGCGGTTGGAGACTTACATATGTCATCGAGTGCGACGCCATCTTTAACTGGTTTTAGTAACGTATTTCGATTGTATACCTTAGACATATGCTTGGAAGCATCACCATATTTGATCGGTTGTATCGTTATGTTGTCAGTACGCTCTGAGTCAACCTCCAGATTTCCCCAAAGACATGTCTGAACACGTTCACGTACGTTCACTCCTCCGGCATAGCCCTGTGGTGAGTCACCTTCAGCTGCTGATGATGCTGCTGTTGATGATGCTGCTGTTGATGATGCTGATCATAGTGATTTTGTTGATGGAGCTGGGTGATGCTGATGCTTGTAATCTTGGTGACAGACACTACAGATGATCATGAGTACCGGTTGGTCAGAAAGATATCGGCAAGCTTGCCCAAGAAGCATGAATGCTAGGCCTGACTGCGACGTCGTGTAAATGCAATCCATTACAACTTGGCTGTAGTATGTAATAGACAGACACAACTATAGTACGAGGGCTAGTTTTGGTTGAGAGCTGACACCCATTATTGACGTTTCCTACCAGCGCGCACATGCGCGCGCACGCAAGCACAAAACTCACGCAGTATTTCCCCCACAGCGCCTCTTGATCCACCCATCTTTTTACTACCAGCAAACCTCTTCTACACCCACTCAGCCACTCCCCAAATATTGAAGTTTTCCTACGAACGCGCACATGCGCGCGCACGTACATTCGCGCGAACGCACGCAAACACTCACGCACGGATGCGGACACATACACACACAGATGTCCTGATGGTACACAGACATCAATCAATGTTGGTGCTGTTTGCAACGTCTTGTAAATGCATTGTATAAACAATGTTGGGACAGATTGTGACGTCCTGTAATGATAGACAACTAGCTGTTGATACACCCTCTTCATACTCCCCTGACCTGATTGGTGTTAATTCAAAAAGGGACGCGCAAACTTGCCCGGGGTCAGTTAACAATCTATAGAATGATGAGGTTGACTGCGACGTCGTGTACTTGGTAGCACACCCACGCATGCACACACGCCTACATGCGCGCACACATGCGCACACACATGCGCACAGATGTACTGATGGTCCACGCGTACCAATCAATGTTGGAGTTGTCTGAACGTTCTGTAAATGCATTGCATAAACAATGTTGGGGTTGACTGCGACGTCCTGTAATTGATAGGACGCACACACACACGCTTTGGTCGAGAAATAACATGGTACATCATGGTGGCACACGACCAATCAATCAATGTTGGGGCTGCATGCGATGTCCTGTAATTGATAGCACACCCACGCACGCACACACGCCTACATGCGCGCACACATGCGCACAGATGTCCTGATGGTCCACGCGTACCAATCAATGTTGGGGTTGTTTGAATGTTCTGTAAATGCATTGCATAAACAATGTTGGGGTTGACTGCGACGACGTGTAATTGATAGGACACACACACACGCTCACCCGACAGTACACCCACGCTTTGGTCGTGAAATTATATGGTACATCATGGTGGCACACGACCAATCAATCAATGTTGGGGCTGCATGCGACGTCCTGTAATTGATAGCACACACACACACGCGCGCACACGTGACATGATTGTCTTTCGTCCATAATGATAATGGTAAACATGACCAGCAAGCACACCACTCCACCGGATGTTGGGACTGACTGTGATGTCCTGTAATTGATACCACACCCGCGCGCTAGTGCACACACACGCACAGACGCGCACACATATCCCGCGTGACTAAGTCATCAAAGCAAGTACGTATATATAACCACTGGGACAACCTACCTACAGCTATAGAATTACATACATATATAATTAAATAAATACATACATATCTATTTATATTTAATATTTCAAATAATATATATATATATATAACGGTTTCGGATAGGAATGTTTTTATTTTTTCGGCACACATATTCCCTTCACAATCTTCTGACGGCTATCTACAATAAGCATTGAAGGCCGTCCATGTTAATTGACAATTCCGTAGGCGTTCTACATGAGCGGTATCATTTAATCTCGCTGTCGCTGGTCATTGTATTTTTCTCCTGGGGTGTGCTCGGTGAAGCGATATGCTTGACCGGTATCGGAAAATCTCCTGGTCGCTGTCTATTGTGTGTGCTCTTTACCTGGTGGCGCAGGTTCTTTACCTGGTCGTGTAGGTATACAGACATTCAAGATAGGTCAGCACTTAAAATGGGAAACAATTCTGGTTTGAGCCAAGGCTCCGATTTATTTCCCTTGGAATATTTTTATAATTAAGAGGTATAACTTTGATGTTTAATAATATTACATATTTTAATGTATATCTAGGAATATTATGGCTTATTTTAAATGAGAGTCGAAGTTATATATTGACGTATCTATTCTCTAGTATACATGCAAGAAATTTTGGCGTTGTTACATGTGTAAGGGTTAATTTTTAATAACTTTTCTTTGTCTGGTATATTCATAAAGCAGATTTTCATCATGCGCGTAAAGGATATACATGGGTAAGGAAAACATGTCGAATTAGCATTCTGAGCCGTGCAAAAGTTTATTAAGACGGTCATTACTTGACCTACTCGTGTTCGCTCGAGAGATAAATAAATCAATTTCTGTCATATTGACTTCGGTCTTCTTCATCGAAGGGTATCGATATGACTGGGGTTCGATCACATCACGTGACCGCACCACACACACACACACACACACACACACACATACTGGGACTCAAACCCAGTTGCCCGACAACTATTTGGTCTACTTTTATAAGTATTCCATATGACCGGGGCTTGCGTGTCTTTGAATGGTCTCAGCAGCGGTCGGGGGAAGCGGAGGCGGCCGGCAAGGGTATCTGTGGGCGAGGCGGTCGGTAGGGGTTACCAACGGACCGGAAGTCAATCGGAAGTGACACCGGACGTAGTCAAAAAAATTCCCGCTAAGAATTCAAATATGTGAACCGTTTTTCATGGGGGCCGGTTGCTGAGCTATACCCTTCATATAAGGAAATACGACGTCCGGCCCCCCGGGATGGCCCCCATTTTCGCTTCAAATACAACATGACATACTACAGGTTTCATGTGTTTAAAAATACAAGTGTGAGATTTATTGTTTTTAATCTGTTGGAAAAGATCAGTGTCATGAGCTATTGGAGGGCCTAAAGCCGTTTCTGTTACCAGTGCGACGACCTACACTTAGGCTCTAGACGTAGGCCCAGCAGGTCTGTGGATCGGGCAAGTATGGTTCTTCCCACTTAGCTTAGAGTGATGCCTTCCTCGACTGCGCCTGTAGGGTCTAACACACCGTCCTGTCTCACTACGGTGCTTACTGGTAAAAGACTCTGCACTGCGTCTGCTGGCGGCTTGGACACTCACTTGCTATTCTCGTCATTAAATCGTAGTTGGAAGCGTGATGGTGCAGTATGTAATCTCTGGAAGCTGAAAATTACACAAAGACACATTCGTAAGTTTCTGGTGAAGATTTACTACCTTACCTACCCCACGTGGCTTTCGGCCTAATATTCTAAGAAGACCTATCATCAGGCGAACAACTATCTGAGGATACAGAAATCTGTTCCATAGCGGTTCCTTCACTCTGTGAGATGACTAGCTACATATAGTACTAGACAAAGGAATAGCCACAGATCCTGTCCCTCCACAACCGTTGAAGCTTCATAGAAATGAAGACAAATCAAACATGAGTGAGAATTAGACTGAATGAAGTTAATTGTTGTGAATCTCTCCGACAATCAACGTGTATCAGAAACACTCATGAAGCATCCTGTCTCACTACTGGACAATGGAAGTATACTTCTTCTTCTGCTGCGTTCATCCAGAGTAGTGTTTTTTCCAGACGTAATGGCGGTGTGTCTCGTTATGCACCCTTGGGCCAAACCCTAAGGCCTGGAAGTATACTATGATTAACTTCTGTTGATCCCTGCGATCACGAAACTCTACTCCTGACACTTCTAGCAATCATGACTTTACTATGAACCAAGACATCTAACAACCACACTAGAATTCGATTCCAAGTACAAATCTAAATATCAAGAATTTGCTTTGCACCTTGAATTCGGAACAATCAATCAAGAACTCAAATCAGCCAAGAGTTAGATTCACACTACGAATTCCAAACAACTAAGAGTGTGATTTAGACTATGAATGTTAAACAATCATAGATTTACCATGAACCATGAAGTCTGAATAAATAGGATTCTAATCGATCCCAACAAGAATTCTAATCACTGAGATTTCTAATAGGACCAAGACTTATAATAGAACAGAGAATTATAGGAGACATGAGTCTGTACTCCTGTCCAATGATTTTCACTGCCGTTACCGTACAATTCATGGCGTGTGCCCTCGCTAGATTATAACAACGCATGTGTTACTCAATCTTGATGACCCTTGTCATCCATATTCCTAGCTATATTTATAATTCTGTGATTTTAACAATTCTACCGCGTGAGTAATCCATCCTAACATATATTACACTTACAAGCCTTCACTATCAATCATGACTAATTACCATCATAGACAACAGGCTTATGTACTCCTGCCTGGTGATTTTCTTGACAATAAACGTACAATCATTGCTGGAGTGTTATCTTGGTTGCAATAACACGTTTCTGGCATTGTTAGCAAGCTTGGCTTGTACAATCAATCGGTAGGTTATTTGTGTATGCCTTAGGACAAAAGAATCTTCTCCAACAGTATATCAGTTCTATACGCAATGAAACCTTCCATTATGAATGAAAGTTAGTCTAGAGACACCAGTTCCTACCACCTCGTAAATAATTTGTAATAGCATACAAAAAACATGCGAAATCTATCTAGCACATGTGGGTTTTTAGTGCTGTAAAAGAAACTGCATCATTAGTACAAACACATGTAAAACGCATACATATGTTTATATACGTATATTGCGAACACACCTAATAACAACTTTTCTCGCTACAAGGTTTGGGCCTTAATTTTTACTAACAACTGTTAACCCTGGAACTACCATTGGCGTCAAATGGACCCCAGTGTCAACTTTCGCTTGTGTCGTTGTGTCTTAGTATACATATTTTTATATTTTATTTTATTATATTACCCCCCCCCCCCCCCCCCCCTTTCCGTCTTTTAAAATGTATGTTCACCATTGTGGAGTTCGTTGTAAGGTATGCAAACTGTGTCCGTGTTTAGTATATCTAAATTATTTGTAGGACTTACACATACCTGACTGGTTTTATTTCCTATTGTTACATCCTGCTGCAGCCGTTATTTATCTTATGAATATTGCAACTCATTTAAGTCATTGTAATGTTTCATAGGTAAAATTGTAGAAATTTGTATAAACGCTATTCATAATTTCAAGGGAAATAAATTCAAATGACTAGTTCTAGGAACAAGGGAGACAAGAAAGATAATTTATTGTAGCATAAATAAAGGCTGTGTAATGATAATATTTAGTTTGAAGAACGTATAGCATAATATCTATAAAACTATATATATACATATTGCCACTCTGATCAAGAAAGCTACTAAAATAAATTTCAGTAATTGCGATATCTTAGATGTCCAGTATGTGACCTCATGTGATTGATAACATCACAAAAGAAAGGGCAGTCTACCAACTGGATAATATATCTAGTGCAATATCCGTTTTATTACATACGAAGATCATCATCATCATCAAGTGCCCTGCCAGCTGGCGTAGGTGTCGATGGCTCTCCACAGATCTCGGTCTTTGGTGTTCTGGATCAACTCTGCCGATGATATTCCTCCATGCCACCGTCTCAATCCGTAAAGCAATATTTCTCTTGGTCTGCCTCTGCCTCTCTTCCCCTCGATCTTTCCAGTTGTCACGATGTTCTCCAATGCCTCTCTTCTCATCACATGACCAAAGAAAGTTGTTTGTCTCTTTCTTATTATCGTATGCCGGTCTCCCTGGTCGGAGGAGTTAGCAGCTTTCTCCGTAACCCTGAATACTCTCGTGATTGACGTGAGCGCACGAGAATTGGAAGCGGTTCGAGTCGCGCCATTGACTTATGAGAGTATGGAGCCGGTCGCTCAGAAAGCAATGGTAAACTACTGAGCGTAATCTTGCCAAGAAATCAACAATCAGCTGAAAGATGCTGATGTTGACAGCGATGTCCTGCAAAGGATATGCAAAAGATTTTTTTTTAAAGTTTTTATTGTTGTATAAAGTGTTCTAGTTTCATTAGCCTGTTTCAGACATTCGTTGTTAGTTACTCTGGCAGTCCAAGGAATTCGCAACATTCTTCTTAAAAACCACATCCATGTTGCTTCTAAGTTCTTCCTAATTTGTTCATTTACATTCCAAGATTCGATGCCATACAGCAACACTGGTTCTGTACAGCACCTTAGCACTATCATTCTTACATTCAATTATATTGACTTATTGCATAAGTTCTCTTCATTTTCTGAAATGCTGCCTTTGCCTGCCCTATTCTGCTCTTAATCTCTGATTTACATCTTCTATCTGATGTTATAAGTGCCCCTAGGTATTTAAAATTATCCACTTGGTTAAGAATTTTCCCTTCTATTTATATGTCACATTTTGGTGTCCCCATTGCTAGTTTGATGAATGGAGTCCCTTAACATTTCCCATTGTTCATTTTTACTCTGTATTTTAGCTATTGCATTGTACCTATTTTTCACAGTCACTCTGTATTGTTCTTGAATTTCATAATCTAATTTCAGAACCCCTTTAATTAAGGCTGCTATAAAGACTGAGAATGAAGACCAGGTATCAAAAATACAAGATATGGAAGAAAGGACATCAGATACTCTACAAGAGATAGTAACACTGCTCAGTACCCTGGCAGCCATACTCAAACCAGAAGATGCAAGAACACAGACAGCAGAAGAAGCAGCAGAGGAAGGATGATATCGCTCACCACCAAGATCCTACTGGCGAACACCGAGAAGATTGCGAAGGCAACTCACAACGGGGTAATAGGAGGAGCACCAGGAGAGACAACAACTGGTAAAGTTCCCTGAAGGAAACAGAACCATAAGACGGGGTGGGTACCCAATTACTCCAGACCTCAACAAGTGCGCGACTCTACCGAGACATGAAAAACCCCAAGAAGAAGGGAATGAACACAATCAACACATCAGAAGCCGGGAAGCTGACAACAAGCAGCCTAAAGTACGAAAGACAATCTACAAGTCACACCATAAACACCCCAATTACAGCCAAGTCGAAAAATCGAAGGCTGAACGGGGGTATTTGTACCAAGGATTGGATTGGATTGGAGTCTTTTCCGGACGCGATTGCGTTATGCCTGTTTGCAGCGGAGCTCCGATACTGCGCCTTTAGGCCGACACATCCGACTTCTTCTGGCGTTTGTTGACCGAGTTTACCTTCCCTGGTTTTCGACGGACTTTCGACTCTCACTTTTGTGGTGTCACCTACATCCCAGCTGTTCAAGTTAGAACGGCCAGAGATATACCGGTCAGCACTCAAAGAAAGGCATGGGCAAACCATGGGAATTCCCTGTCATCCAAGGAGGCTTCCATAATTGCAGAGAAGACACATGGCGCTGTAGTGCTGGGCTCACCGAGGGAATCATCACGTCCTGCACATGCTTAGACTCACATCCGTATATTGGGCATTTCGTTAGCCACAGGCCGCTGCACACGCAAACCAGGAGAGTTTTCGTTTCGGACTTTCCACAAAATGGGTTTGCTAGCCAAGCAATATTCCAATTCGCGCCACTGTGACGTGTTATCCACATTTTGGCTAAGCCCACACAGTGAGTTTTTGGTGCTGACATTCCACGTAATGGATTTGCTGTTTGAGGTGTTCAGCTGCAATAACTCTCGGTCGAAAAAAGCATATAATATGTGTTACCTTAGTTTTCTTTCTAATACATGAATTTGGTGAAAAAAACACTCCCGTATCTTACCTCTTACTTGGTCGGCTCATCACTGTTTCGGCATTATGACATAACTGTGACAAAACCTCCCTACTTATCATTTACCGCTATCCCTTTTTGTTAGATCCAAACCAATCTTTTGTTTGGAACTGAATCTGTTAAAAGGCGAAAGGATCGACTTCATTGCACCGAGATGTATCCCATATGGCCCAGTTATCATTCCGCAGGCAGGCTTGCCGAACGCGTCGCACAAAGTACGAAATACGCAACTCCAACAACAAACCCCAGGGTTTCTCCGAGAAAACTGCACTCGTGAATCAAACGACAGTACTGTCGGAATCGAACCCACAACCTTCAGAATGCGAGACAGGTGGCGTAACCGACTTCGCTTGTCCTGTGAAGAACTTACTCCCATAACGGTCTTTTATCTGTCTCTCCACTGTAAGCCTCTGTTGTGTCATGTGTAAACTACCTATCACATCTTGAATCCATCTGCGTTGTGGTCTTCTTCTTGTCCACCTCCATGGCACACGACATGAGAGGAATCACTACTGGGGGACGTGACATCAATACCATTAGATATGAGAGGAATCACCATTAGGGGGACGTGACATCAATAGCATTATATATGCGCAGGCTTGTCCATGGGACATATTTTTCAGTCCATCCCATCCCATCCCATCCCATGGTAATTTATGCCTGAGACATCCCATCCCATCCCATGGGACCTTTTCCTCATGGGATTCCCATGGGAATAACATTCCAATGGCCAAGCCTGGCAGGCTTGTCCATGGGACATATTTTCTGTCCCATCCCATCCCATGGCCCATTATGCCTGGCCCATCCCGTCCCATCCCGTGGGACCTTTCATAACATTCTCATGGCCAAGCCTGGATATGCGGATGATACAGTGTTGACTGTAGACAATTAGTAGTTTCTGCAACAATTAGTAGATGCGGTTGCTGCACACAGTGAACAACTGTATGAAGACACAGATTATGGTCGTCACTAGGAAATAGGAAATACCATAATGTTATATACAAGTAAATGGGAATATTCTTAAACAAGTGAATTGGTACAACTATCCCGGAACAGTCATAACATATGATGGGAGTTGCCTTGACGAGGTGCTACATAGAACCTGTAATTTGTATGGATGTGAAGCGTGGATAATTAATTATTAGACAAACTGAAAAACAAATCTTATGGATGTGGAAATTTGGTTTCTGGGGGAAAAGCCACGAACAGACAGAAAAGCCAATGACCAAGACTTACAAGAAACACACAAACACCGTAAATTGATTAGAGAAATTAGACGTAGACCGTCACAATGTTTTGGACATGTTATTTTCATTGTCTATGTTTTATATTTAATTACCCCCCCCCCACCCCCTCTTTTTTGTATTTTAAATGTATGTTCACCATTGTAGAGTTGTTGTAAGGTATGTTACACCATTGTAGAGTTGTTGTAAGGTATGTACACCATTGTAGAGTTGTTGTAAGGTATGTTCACCATTGTAGAGTTGTTGTAAGGTATGTACACTGTGTCTGTGTTTAGTATATGACATGTTTGCAGGAGTTACATCTACCAAACGGTGTGTATTTCCTGTTGTTAGATCCCACTGCACCCGTTACTTGTCTTATGGATATTGCAGCTCGTTTCGATCAATGTAATGTTTCACAGGTAAAAATGTAGAAATCTGTAAAATAGGTATCAAGGGAAATAAATTGAAATGATGTTTTGAAGGAGTAAGGGAGACAAGAAAAGTGAATTTATTGACATGTAAGTGAAGGTTTTGAAATGCAAATGGTTAGTTTGAAGAACGTATAGCATAATACCTAATGAAAAATACTGCCAATCTGGTCAATATCTTCTAAAATAAATTAAAGTAATTGCGATATCTTAGATGTCCAGTATGTGACCTCATGTGGTAGATAATATAACAAACCAAAGTGAGTCTACATACCTAATAATAATTGGCCCATTGCTATAACCGATTAATCAAACGAATAATGCGGCGATGTCTAATATTTTTGGCAGGCACATTGCTTGTGCCTCATAATGATAGCAAATATGGTTGTAGAGACTTTTAATTGAGCGAAAGAACAGTTAATATCGATGTTTGTTTTTGATACACAAGTGGATTACAGCAGTCGCTGATGTTTGCCTTAACGCTTGAGTTATATTTGATACTAGCAAAGACAAGCCGCCATTTGAGATGTTCATCTGCAATAACCCTCAGTCGCCGAACATGTAACATGTTTTACCTTAGTTCTTTTTCTAATACGCAAATTTGGTGACAAAACACACCCGTCTTTTACCCCTTACTTGGTTTGCTCATCAATGTCACTGGAGAGCTCGAGCATACTTAAAAATAAATGCAGATAAGCGGAACCCTCTGCATGAAGCTATATTCAGAGAAAAGGGTGACAGGCTAAAAAGGGGCAAATCATGGATGGGTCGGGCATAAGATGTCGTCAGACAGGTCTGCAGTCTTACCAGCATCAACCGTGACAAGAAATGAGTACCGGTGCCTCCAGCTTTTAAGTGCACTTTCTCCAGCATTATCACACTCGATAGACGGTGCAGAACCCTGCCGCTGTCAATGCAGAGGTCGACGCGCTCATCGATGAACACGCAGATAGCCCCGAAGTGCTCATCTATACAGATGGATCTGTTGTAAAGCAGCAGAGAAGTGCATGGGCATTTACAGCCCGTTCAGCGGGCCGAACCGTTCAAGAATCCAGTGGTGCCCACTCCATGACCACGAGCAGCATGACGATGGAGGTGATGGCAGTAACACAGGCATTCACATTTTTGTAATCACAGCATTACAGCAACGTGTGTGTACTAAGTGATTCACTGAGCATGATTCGGAAGGTCGAAGCTGGATCTGTACGTAGACAGTGGACTGAGTCGCTGCGGAAGTCTGTTGTCCGTAAAGTCACCTTCATCTTCGTCCCGGGACATGCGGGAGTCGAAGGAAATGAACGAGCTGATAAACTGGCTGGCTCTGCACCCCCTGCAGATGGCCAGCCCATGGATCGTGCCGATGTTATTAACG
Organism: Cepaea nemoralis; assembly: GCA_014155875.1. Lineage (NCBI taxonomy): Eukaryota > Metazoa > Mollusca > Gastropoda > Stylommatophora > Helicidae > Cepaea > Cepaea nemoralis. The sequence goes on along the minus strand of JACEFZ010024542.1, from coordinate 385,532 downwards.
TCCTTAAAGATATGTTGAGAACAGAGGACTTTGCCGTAAGTGAATCCGCATCACTGTCCAGGATGAAAGACTTGGGAGTAAGAAATGGCACGGCCAGACACGAGAGGTACATCGGGAAAACGAGGTGCCTCGTCAACCAGCACAGAACTGGCACTATTAGCCACAGGGCGCTGATGCATATGCTGGGGAGGGGGGGGGGGGGTCTGAGCATCTATGGACCTGTCCGGAGTGCAGTGAAGATACCCCAACTGATAACTGATAACTGATAACTGATCGCTGTCTTAGCATTAAGTCATAACTGTGACAAAACCTTCCTACTTACAATTTTTTCGCCATCCATGATTTGTGAGGTCAAAACCTACTCTTTGTTTGGACCTGAATCTGTTAAAAGGCAAGAGAATCGACTTCACTGCTCAGGGTTTTATGCAATATGGCGAAGTATCTTTCCGTGGGACAGGTTACCGAAAGCGTCGCACAAAGTACGAACTACGCAACTCTAGCGACAAGCCGCAAGGTTTCTCAGAGAAACCTTCACTCGTGAACCGAACGAAGTAAGCCGGAATCGAACCCACAACATTCGGAACTCGCGGCAGGTGGCGTAACAACTTCGCTTGTCCTGGCTATAACTTTACACCCATATAAGTCTATTTAAATGTCTCTCCATCATGCTAGTAAAAGTCAAAATAAGATTCTCCAATCAACAATGCTGGTAATGTTATCAACTGAACTTTAAATTAACCATGAAGTAAAATCAAGTCATGCTTCAAAACAACAATCTGCAAATCACAATGCTTACCATGTTGTCCATCCATCCATCATGTGCCATGCCGGTAAGCGTGGGTGGTCATGTTTTGCCATCTCACTCGATCACCAGAGTCGTGGATCAGCTTAGTGTTTCTGTCTCGGCCATGCCACGTGGCCAAGCCATCCAGGTATTTGCTTATAGGTCTTCCCCTTGGTCTGTTCCCCTCGATCTTGCCAGTTGTCACTAAGTTCTCCAATTCATTTCTTCTCATAACATGCCCAAAACATTTTGACTGTCTGCGTCTAATGTCTCTAATCAGTTTACGATCTTCATTTGTTTCTTGAAGGACTTGTTCATTGGTCTTTCTGGCTGTCCATGGTATTCTTTGCATTTTCCTCAGAAACCACATTTCTACAGCCATCAGATGTTTTTCAGCTTGACTGCTCATTGTCCAAGCTTCACATCCATATAAAAGAACAGGTTCTATGTAGCACCTCAACACTCTTTTTCTCGTTTCAATTGACATCTTTTTATTGGTCAGTATGTTTTTCATCTTGCTAAATGCTACTTTTGCCATGGCGATTCTTGTTCTAATCTCTTCAAGGCATCTCCCATCAGATGTTATTACTGTTCCGAGATAATTGTACCTATTCACTTGTTGTAGAATATTCCCATTTACTTGTATATTACATTGTGGTATTTCGTTCTTCCTAGTGACGACCATAATCTGTGTCATTTTACAATTTAATTCTAACCCGCGTTGTTCACTGTGTGTAACAACCGCATCTATTAAATGTTGCAGATCCTGTTCATTGTCTGCAATCAAGACTGTATCATCTGCATATCTAATGTTATTGATGCATCGTCCCCCAATGTTGATTCCTTCCATATCTTCAATATTTCTGAAAATACTTTCACTGTATCTGTATAACAGATCTGGAGACATTACACATCCCTGTCTCACACCTCTCTTAATAGGCTGATATTGGCCTACTTCATTATCAACTCTTATGGCAGCTTGTTGTTTCCAATATATGTTTTTTACAAGTCTAAGGTCTTTTCCATCAATTTGTAGATCTTCAAGCATCATTATCATGTCGACATGTCTCACTTTATCGAAAGCTTTTGTGTAGTCAATAAAGCAAAGGTGTAGATCTTTGTTTACTTCTATAGATCGTTCGATTACGGTTCTCAGTAAATACACAGCATTTACTGTACCCTTTCCTTCTACAAACCCACATTGTTCCTCTCCTATTTCAGGTTGTATTTTCCTCCTAATTCTTTGCATGATAATTCTTAGCAAAATCTTCGTGATGTGACTCATTATACTAATTGTTCGATGTTGATCACATTCCAAGGCTCCTGATTTCTTTGGTATTGCAATAAATACAGAATTACATAATTCATGAGGTATATTTCCAATTTCATATATTGAATTAAGCAGACTGGTAACTTTATCTATTCCATATTCTTCTAAAGCATTAATCATTTCTGTTGTGACGCTGTCTGAACCGGGGGTCTTGCCAGATTTCATATGGTTAGGAGCATTCTGAACCTCCATCTTCAAAATTGCTGGTCCTTCATTATTATTTTGAACATCGTAGTGTTCGTCTCTGTTGTCGTCATAACGGTTTTTAACGTAATCTGACCATACATGTAAGATCTGATCTTTTTCTATTATGGCTCTTCCATCTTTTGTCTTTAGGCAGCCTGCTGATGTACGTGTTCTTTGATTAGTAAGCTCCTGGATTCTTTTGTGCATTAGTTTCGAATTTTTACTGTTGTGTTGTTTTTTCAATTTCTCCGCAATTTTTCTCAAGCCATGTTTCTTTTGCCTCCCTACATAAGGTTCTGACTTTTCTGTGAATTTCTTCATATTTGGCAGGATTATTTTTGTTCTGTCTTCTTGTTTCCATTAGTTGTAAAATGTCTTCAGTCATCCATGTCTTACGGCTGCACAACTGATTGAATTCTTCAGCATTTCCCATTGATCATCTACATCTTGAAATAGGATCTCTAGATTAGACAATAAATCAAATTTGTTCTTTACTTCTATGTTAAAATTATCTTGTATTTCTTTGTCAGTTTTCAATTTGCACAAGTCATATTTATGGTTTCCTGCTATATACTTGACTTTCTTTAACTTTACCCTCAATGTGTCCTGTAATTAATCTGTGATCACTGTAACAGTCTGCATTTGGAACTGTTTTACGACTGTTAACGCATTTCGAAACCTTCTGTTAATCAGGATGTAATCTATCTGGTTTTTAATCCTGCTGTCTGGACTCCTCCATGTCCATAATCTTCTAGGATTCTGTTTAAAGCAGGTGTTTCCTACAACCATTTCTTGTTCTTTTGCCCATTCTACAAGTCTGTATCCTCTTTCATTTCTCTCTCCCAAACCATGGTTGCCTACATTGCATCCATCGCCTTGCTTTCCTATTTTTGCGTTGAAATCACCCATTTCTGATTTTTTGCAGTTCTTCCATGTCATTATCTATGAGTCCACACAACATGATTTTCTTGGCATCTATAAAGAAGGCAGTTTGCCATTGCTTTCCTTCCCAGCAGTGACCATACTGGTCAGTGACCGTAGCCATTGTCTTCCAAAAAAAAAGAGATCCTCTGCCTACCGTCGTGAAGGTGGAGACCATAACCTACAACTATCTGTCGGCTGCTCTCTATCTTCATCCACCACCTGCACCCATGGCTTCACGTAACCCTGATCGGGGGGCTAAACGGGTACTCCACCTTGCCCAAGGGTGTTCCGTAGGCTAGCGGAGGGAAGGAGGCGCCTTACTTCTCCTTTTATAGGGGATACCCCTACCCCGCTACCCCTCTCAACAAGATGACAACCATGTTGTTATCAAACTTCAATTTAATAACGAAGACAGTGAGAGTCATGCTTCAACAGAAGAGTATTACAAGCAACAATATTGGTTAGTATAGTTTCCAACAATTGATTCCATTATTCTCTAAAGCATGCAGTAAATAATTTAATTCTCATGCTGTTATAATAATTCAACTATAGTATGGTGTCACATAATACTGAAGAATTTCGATCCAGATTGATGAAAGGCCTGAAAACCGCCGTTGCTAGGCGCCACAACTATTTGATGTCGGGAAATATGTTCCCAGTTTCAAACACGACCGGGATTCCCTGAGAAGTCCCCCAATCAAAGACAATTGGCGGCAGGTTAATTTGCCCGGCATCAAAGAAATTCGGCAGTCTGTTTTCTCAGATCTCAGGAGAATGGAGAAGGGAGAGGCGGGGCTTTCTTGATTGAAGTCCGGTCACGTGAGTGACGTCACTCGTGCAACATTTGACTGGGAGAAGTTAACGAAAGTTGCGTTCAGTCTGTCTGTGGATGAACTACAGATAACGGGAGTGTTTTTGTGTTCCAATTCGAATGGAGAATGGATTCACAGTGTCCCCATGTTGTCTGGAAACAAGGGACATTGTTTTTCATGTTGTGAATTGTGAATTCAAACTCGGAACACTAGCATAAGGTAGTTAATTTATAAATAGAGTTATATATCATTTCACTCGGCAGGGTAAGACCAGTGTAATGGGATGATATTCGTTGAGATTTGAGATGGCTGGGGGGATAAAGGAAATGTACAGGGTGGGATATTCCCGTAGTGAGGCCCACTGGGGCTCCTGTGTTTTTCTGTTTGGTCTTTGTTTTCCCTTACCACCAAAATGTGACAAACGACTCTGTATTAAGCCAGAGGGTAGTTCCAGGTTGACCAGGATAAATATCTGATTATGGCCATTGACTTATAATCACATATAGTGGATTGGAATAGGGTTTTTCTCTCACCGAATGTTCTATTCTCTACAGGTTCAACTGTTTAACAGAAAGAAAGTATTACTACGAGGTGTGGACAATGCCAGTCACACTGAGTGATATTTTACTGTACCCGAGAAATTAAGGACAGCTGAGAGAGCAGAAAAATAGCAGTCACACTGAGTGAAGTTATGTTAAATGGTGTCGGCAATGGGACACCGTTCCACCAATCATGGCCTCATCAAAGCCCAGAGTGGTTAACATAAAAAGGGCTGGTTGGCAGTGACTGAGGTACTGAAAAGGCGGATTCATATTAACAGTGATGAATTCTCAGAACAATAACATTATTATATAGAGAAGGTATAATGGTGATTACTTCTCAGGACAATAACATTATTATATAGAGAAGGCATAATGGTGAGGAAACCTGTTCAGTAAACTTGTACAAACATACAGGAGGAACTTACTCGAACAGACATCATCAGTTTGTTTCTTGGGGAGTCGTGTGAGAGAAGTGCCGAGATTCCTAGGTTCCAGGATCGTTATAGACACATTAAATACATCGGGGGTTCTGAACTTGTGGACTTTGGTATACCATATTCAGTAGTGGAGAACAGTCACCCAGACTATATATATGATTAACTCCAAGAAGTCAACCATTGTCCGGATTGAGGCTTCATTCGGTGAGACCTGTTCTGAACTTACTGTGGTGTGATGTGGCATGGCCTAACATGATGAAGAACGATCCTGAGCTCACTAATCTATTCTCGCATACACCATAGAAAATACTACATATTTCCACACGCAAACAGAGCACACACACACACGTGACAATTTCTGTATTAAATGTTTTATTTTATCATTTGTTAAAATACAGTCTTGTGTGGGTATGTTCTGAAACAATAGGAAGGGTATTGTTTAGTGGTAAGAAGAAGAAGAGGAAAGAGAGGGATAGGGTACCTAAGATTTACAGGGGGTATGTAGACAAAGGTCTGGCCGAGGCCCACAATAAGGAAAAGGATTTTAAACAGTGTGCTTGTTGACTCCACTTTCCCCCTAGGGACAACTGGCGACATATGGTTGTTAGTAAACATCATAATCAATTTAAATGCGTATCTTAGTTTATTTGTAGTATTAATTGTCTATTTTATTCAAGCGTGGTAACTATTAAATAGCTTTTCAAAGTTCCTACATAATGAAAGCAGCTAATTATAATAATGTAATTTAACCATGTTACTTTAATTATATCGCTTTGCAACGTTATAATTTTAAGCAACAGTTAATTATAATAGTAATACTAGTTTATAATCCTAGAGTTCAACTATCGTTCACTCAATTATAAATAAACAAGCAAATCATACCTTAACTAAACTAGTTCTATTTTATGGGGGGGGGGGGGGGGGGGGGGGGAAAGAAACTGCAGCGGCTGCAGCAGGATATATCAATATGAAGTGCAAACAATTAGGTATATTTAGCTCCTGCAAAAAGAAGAGACACACTAGACTCAGACACGGTGTACGTACCTAACAGAGACTTCCATCTTACACAGATGAAAACAACGTGTGACTTATCAAAAAAAAACATAAACAATCAATAAATACATAATACTGAAGTATTACAATAAAACTATAAATAAGTATAACTATGCTATTTTCATGCTATTTTTTTTTTTTTTATTTTGCTAATTTTTTCTTGTATTTTATTCATATCGGACTGTTTGCACACCATTTGACAACACAGACTTTTGTAGCCCAAGAGCACCTTTCTTCACCGTTTCAAACCACCATTTTCGTTTCTCTCATATCAACAAGAAGCTGTGTTTAAATTAATTTTTATTGTGTGTTTTATTAAACTTTGTATCTGTTTGTGTTGTCCTGTTCTTGACAAAGTTTGTAGAACCGAAACGTCGATCGTGCCTTGTTGTCATATAATAACTTTTGTTTTTATTTTAATACTTAAGTATTATATATTTATTGATGTTTATGTTTTTTGATAAGTCACACGTTGTTTTCATCTGTGTAAGATGGAGGTCTCTGTAAGGTACGTACACCGTGTCTGAGTCTAGTGTGTCTCGTCTTTTCGCAGGAGCTAAATATACCTAATTGTTTGCAATTCATATAGTTCTATTTTAGCCTAACACACGTGTTTCACTTACATTCTCATAACACTTCATTTATACTCATGCTAGTAAAAGTCAAAATAAATATCTCCAAACAACAATGCTGCTAATGTTATCTATTGAACTTTAAATTAACCATGAAGTAAAATCAATTCATTAGACTTCATTTATAACAACTGATTTCTAAAAGTGAAACTTAAAATTATCTTTAACACATTCCTAAAATAGTATTTCGTTCAAGAGGTGATTAATTATACATTTCCTAGTTCTAACAGTTGTACTATTTCTGTAACTACGCTGTATTAAGCAGTCTCATCTCATCTAATCTCTTTAATGTGTATACGAGCAAGATTGCATACCTAGAAGCACCAGGGGTTGGAAGGATTCTAACATTTGCAGATGATATATTTGCATACAGGCAGGGGAGAAATAGGGATCAAACAGCCCAGGAGCTACAGGTGACAGTAGACAAAATGATTGACTGGTACACTGAAATAAGTGCTGTCATCAACCCGGAAAAGACGGCGGTGTTGTGGTGCTCTCTGGACAACAGGATTGTGAGAGATGATGCCCCAAGCCTCACGATAGATGGTAGTAGCGTCAACAGAGAGAATAAACTGAAGTATCTGGGAATCACATTTGACAGGAGTCTGTCCTTCAAGGACCATGTGGAGACGGTTGTGACAAGATCTCAAAAGGGACTCAATGCACTTAAAACTATGGCTGCAATGGACACAGAGCAGAGAATGCTCTTCACACTATACCAGCACTTGATCCTCTCAGTGATTGATTATGGACTAGGACTGCTCACTGTCTCAAAGAGTCAGCTGGTGAAATTAGAGCGCATACAGAATGAAGCTATGCGGGTCATTCTGGGATGCACCAGAGACACTCCAGTAGTGTGTATGCGTTACATCCTTGGTCTGCCTACTGTTGCTGGTAGGCACAAGGTGATGCAAGCGAAGGCATACCTCAGAGTAGCTGCAGACACAGATCACCCGTTGCATGAGGCGCTGGACGTAGTTAAGGGTCAGAGACTGATAAGAGGGAAATCATGGATGGCTCAGGCGGAGGATACGATCAGACAGGTGTGCCCCTTGGAGAACATCAGGCGAGGAGAGGAGTGGGTCAGAGTGCCAGCCGTGCAGTCAGACTTGTGCAGAGTTATAATCACATTGAGCCGGGAGTGCAGGGAGTGGCCAGCAGGGGCCACGGAAGTGGAAATTCAGCAACTAATTCAGGAAAATTCTCGCCCGGGTGATGTGATTATCTACACGGATGGGTCGGTGTTGAGAGGTAGGAGAAGTGCCTGGGGGTTCTTGGCAAAAACTAATGGTCGGCGTTTGGTGCAGGAGAGCCTGGCGTATGATGACACTACATCTAGCTTAAGAATGGAGGTGGAGGCGGTCAGTGCAGCTTTCCGCTGGATAGAAAACACGATACATACACACATTGTGATTGTAACTGACTCAGAAAGCATGCTGAGAAGGGTGAGAACAGGCAAGCTTCGTGCAGAGTGGCTTGCTTCGCTTCGGAGGTCACTGGTAGCAAGCATCACCTGGATCTTTTCTCCTGGGCATGCCGGTGTGCTGGGGAATGAACAGGCGGACAGATTGGCTGGCTCGGCAAAACTTGGTGGAGTATTGATGCATGACAAGGACAGACGTGGTTGCGGCCTTGTGGGAGCATGTGTACACCTCGGAGGAGCTAATGGATCACCATAGTCTGGTAAGAATGAGACAGCGAGGTGTGACGAGGGGATCTGGCCGATACTCGACGCTCAGAGGAAAGGCGAGACGGACATATAATCAGATTGCTACTGGAACTATTAGTGTTGGAACTCTTCGCTGGTTGCTGAGGATGGGGACGGAGCGCTTATGGGAATGTCCCGAATGCTGTGATGTTGGTTCCTAAATCAATCAATCAATCAATCAATCAATCTCATCTCATCATGTTCCTCTTGTACCTTGCGGTGTCGAGGTGAAGTATAAACATCGTGAGAGTGCCCGATTATGGGCTTCATTTATCGACATTCCCATGGACTCACCTATTCCCTCCGTCCAACGTTTACGTGGTCGGCCTCTTCCTCTGTTTCCCTCTGGTCTGTACATCATTGCTTGTTGTGGTATGCTGTTGACTGGTAACCTACTTGCATGGCCAAACCATTTGACTTGCTGTTTTCTAATAAAATCTAGTGCTGCTTTAACCCCCACTTTAGTCCTGGGTTCTTCATTTCTGATCTTATCTCTTCTCAGGAACCTCATTTCTGTTGTTGTGATTTTTCTTTTCTCTTTTTCTGTCAATTTCCAGGTTTGGCATTGGTATAATAGAGTTGGTAGGAAGATTGTGTTATATGCTTTCTTAGTAATTATTGATACATGCTTGTTCTTTAGTATTGGTGCCATTTGTCCAGTGAGTTAATTTGCCTTATTGCACCTATTTTCGATCTCGTCTTCTGATCTGCCATTTGATGATATTATACTTCCTAGGTACTTGAAACTCTTTACTTGTATCAAGGGATGTTCGTTTAGGTGAATTGTTGTTGTTTGTTACTCTTTAGTTATAGTGATTACCTCTGTTTTGCTTGTGGTAATTTTCATGTTATACTCCCTAAACATTTCGTTTAGACTATTCATGTGGTCTTGTAATTCAGCTTCTGATTTTGCTATTAGTGCTTGGTCGTCTGCAAACAGGAGTTCTCTAATGGTTAGATTTGCAGATGGTTCTTCTTCTATGTTGTCGTCATGCGGCATTCTTGCTGTTTCTGCTTGGCTGGTTTCTTTACATATGTTGTCTATATATGTTATTAAGCAGTCAAGCAGGGAAAAAATATGCTATTTCTCAGATGACATTTTTTATCAAAATAACTACACAGTTTCATGTTCACACATCTCGCTTTAGTAATCGATTACGGTTATGTTTACAATGTTTGTCTAGTCACGGTTACAAACTGCCATAGCACTAATTTCACTCGATGATCCAGCGGTGAAATAGTTTACACACAAAAGAATGTCGATTCAGTATTTTAATACAGTTTTAACTTATTCTCTTTAGCACATTTTTTTTTCATAATTGGTGATGTTCTCATTTACATCGGCCTATACATTTCTTAACCTTGAGACTGTAAACATTAGTTCAGCACACTTATCCCCTTAGTCGTTCACTGCAGCACGCATCACAAACTGGGAATCCCCCTCCTATGGTATGACGCAGTTATATTGTCTTGCCTAAAATTAGGATCTCCCTGTGTTATATTTTGGAAGTTGTCTGGCATACGGATCTTGTTCCCAATGACATTGCTTTCTTTCAGTACCTATATTCGGCACTCCTTTCGTATTTTGATGTTGTTAGAATCATCAATTGTCTCTATAATTGCAGAATGTATGTTGATTATCATCTCAACTTTTGGTATAGAAACGCCTTAAAACACTTTGTCTCGACAATTCAGTGTTGGGCCAAACCCGAATTTTACATTAGCGTACTGTAAACACATTGGAACCATTAGTTGCTGGTAATTAGTAAACACAGTTCTGATACTTTAAATTCAAGTTCTGCAAGATTTTTTCATGGATTGTCCTGTTGATCATCTAATGTTAATCTTACGAATTTCATGTTTGAGACAAGCCAAATTGTCCATGTCATGCTGACCTCTGTGGCAGCCGTTGAGTTTTGACACTACTGACCTTTCGTGGTGGTGGTGGCATGTTGATACTTCTCTATTTACCTCTGACAAAAGTACAGGATGAATTCTGGCTTCTAATATTTCTTTTACACCATTTACCTCTGACAAATGTGCAGGATGAATTCTGGCTTCTAATATTTCTTTTACACCATTTACCTCTGATAAAGTACAGGATGAATTCTGGCTTCTAATATTTCTTTTACACCATTTACCTCTGACAAAAGTGCAGGATGAATTCTGGCTTCTAATATTTCTTTTACACCATTTACCTTTGGGAGCGTTGGAATTCTTGACACTTTTGATCCATTAGCCTTGGTGGCTGCGGTGGGATTCTCAACTTCTGACACCATTTAACTTTTTTGGCGGCGATGGGATTCAGTCACTTCTGATACCATTAACCTGTCGAGATTGTTTATTATTGAATAGTTCAAGTTGTATTTTGATTTCGCTGCTTCTACCCCCACCCCCATTTTACGGCGCGGCCTGATGCGGCGGCCTCTATATCATAGCACGGCCCGGCTTTCATTGGTAAAAATGTAGAAATATGTATAACATGAATTCTTAGTAATAATGGAAGTAAATTGAAGTGAGATGTTTACGCAACAAGGGAGACAAGAGAAAGAATTTATTGGAATATAAATGATGGCTGTCTACAGCAAATAATTCTACTGAAGATTGTAAAGCATAATATTTAATGAGAAGTATCACCACTCTGATCAAAATCTACTAAAATAAATTTAATTATTGCGAAGTCTTATAATTTCCGTATGTGATCTCGTGTGATAGATACTATATTAAAGGTAGTGCAGTCTACATACGAATAATATATACAGTGCAATATCCGTTTAATCACTACTGTGCGATGGCATATCAACATAGTATTTTTGGCAGGCACATGTGCCTCATAATGATAACAAATATGATCGTAGAAACTATTACTGGGGTAAACAAACAAAGGATATCGATGTTAGTCTTTGATACACAAGTAAAAAACGACAGTCGTTGATTTTTACCATAACGCTGGAGTTATATTTGATCCTAGCAAAGAGAAGCCACCGTTTGAGGTGTTCAGCTGCAATGACTCTCAGTCGCAGAACATGTAACATACTTTACCTTAGTTTTCTTTCTAATACGGGAATTTGATGACAAAACACATCCGTGTCTTACCCCTTACTCCGTCTGGTCATCACTGTCTCGGTATTCAGTCATAACTGTGACAAAACCTCCCTACTTATCACTTTCCACCATCTATTTTTGTTAGGTCCTGTCGTATATCATGAGAAATCTCAAAGAGATAGAGGAAAACTAGAATTCATCTTTCCCAATGTGATCCTGACCCTCTATAATTTTAATAGCCTTCAATGGCTCAATTACTTGAAGCTATCAATAGAGTCCAGGAAAGCCAAGGAAGACCCCAAGGTAAACAAGGAAACGATTTCCTTGAATAATAATGCACCTGTGGAGTTTCCTTGCCACTCTGCTCTCAGATAAATAATTAATGTCCAGGGTGGATTAATGGTTAACATACATTAGCATGAACACTCAAAGAATTAATAGAACAATTGGAGTGAAAAATGAAATATCTATTAAACTTAATAACAATCAAACTAGGGATGGGTTTTTGCAATTCTGATCACACAATAATCACCCAATTCAAAAAGCATGGCATGTATTCATTAATACATTAAACATTCACCCTTTTAGAAAAAAACATAACCCACTATTTCCCCAGTGGATTGAATCATACCCATAGATCTGTTGGGATATAATAATAATTATAATTCTCTATCTTAAACTCAATCCTCTCCACTCCATGTTGGGCTTTTGGACCCTAAATGTTCAAATGTTCTGTGAGACTAAATAAATTGGGTCCATAGTAAGTTTGTTGTTCTGGTTCAGGTATTATGATCGTCGAGGTTGCCTCTCTAATCACAGGTACAGGCTAAAAGTCCCCTGGTTGATTCATAGTGATACTGGGTTACCTGCTTTATGTGGTTAGATGGAACTCTCGCCTGTAAGTTCTTCCAAAATAGGATTTTTCATCTCTCCAGCCAGGAGCTCCCTAACCACCACCCGAAATTCCAGTATCTAAACAAATATCTACTGGTGCCATAAATGCACCTATTTGGTCATTGGAAATGGAAGAAAGGTAAAACTCTAAAGAAAAGGGAAAATTGACCCCAGGAAAGGGCAATTTGACCCCAGGGAAAAATAAATAAATGGGGAAGAAGGCTGTAGTGTGCCCCAGAAGTTATCAACCCAATAGCTAGCTCCTCTCCATCCAATACCCACTACATGGATCTCAAGGTTTAGGATACCAGATAAGCAGTGCCATCTTCGCCCATGCCTGTCACATATAGTCTCAAAGTTGAGTAATTCCTTGATCGATTTGGAATTTGATAACCATGTTCACTAATCCCCGTTGTACATAATTGTTTTCACTAGTTATCCTTCCACTCAAAATAAAAGGCCTCCCACATTAAGTGCCTTAATTCATTCACCAAATGCAAAGAGTATCCAACTTATAAACAATATTATTCATTCTGGCACCCGCTCCTGCAGGACATTCATGTGTTTTACTCCAAATTAAATGCTTTAAGGAGGAACATCATCTCTCCTCTTCAACATTTATGTATATGCCTTTACCTTAATAATTCATAAGATTCATCATAATCATAACATCAAGACAAAATTCCACAATTCATAAACAGAACTAAAAGTATTTGTAGCATGAGTGATATGGAATAAAGTGTGGCGCCATAAGTAGAGGCACAATAAATTATCAATTAGTGCTTGTTTACCACTATCATCTTCTCCTCTGATAGAAATGGCAGTATATATCATATTGCCTACTATCAGGTGAATGATTGATTGATCATAATCTTCCTCTGTACTTCACCTCTCCTCACTTACTCTACAATCATTCATTGTAAATTATTAAAAAGAAAAAAAACATGCTTGCATGGATGATGAATATACATAATTATAGTGACTCACAATTAATAAGTTAAAAGATAAATTCACACATTGAACACCTATGAAGTCACAATTGAATCACCACATGAATGTTTCAATAGAATACACAGGATTTCATGATAACACATATGGGACCGTTTAACACTGAATGTGCCCCAGGTACTGTTTCCAGGACGAATTGTACTAATTCCTCTTAACTAGTGAATGCTCAATTACGATAGTTTCTTGCTTCTGAAATATGAAGTCTATCCACCTAAATTCTAAAGTTAAAGAATAACTCCTGAATTAATACTGAATTAGCTTACCTGCTTACGGTGTGAAATGTACTACCTAGGTATATTGCTTATTCGTACATGAAGCTGCATAATTAGAAAATCCCTCACTATGGGTTAATCCATTGCACAGACCATCTACAAACTACGTATCTACGTACAGTGCCTAGTCTCTCCTGAAATAATTTCGTAAGGACTAATAACAGTTTTACAGTACACCATCTTACCACTTTCTGGGAAAGGACTTCTGGACATAAACTAACTTAATCTTACAGTGTGCTTGCCTTCAACATAGTTGAATTTCCTCTTAAAGCATAGCGTTGTCAGGTTTCAGGCTCCAGGCTAGGTCTTGACTTTCTAGTTCGCTGGCTGATTTGTAGGCCGTCGCTTCTCTCTTGCTTCCTCCTGTGAAGTTTTCCAGAATACAGAGGGATAGTTGAGCAGAAGACACCAGACCATCAGTTCCAGTTGACCATCGCCTTTAGATCTCCTGCCACAGTTAATTTTTACCACACACGCTGAACGTCTTTCTGTCCTTACGCCATGTTCGTACTCTTTCGGTTGTTTTTGCACTGTTGCCATTGCCATACCTGGCTCTGACGTCATGCCTGGTCATGTGTAATGGCTGAGCTCCATTTCTGCTATATTTAGAATATCGACGTTCCGTTCCAAAATAACGCTGTTTTTCAAGTTCTGATGATGTAAATTTTATGTTTCTTTATAACGGTATGCGCTACTTTCTTTAGCTTTAAGTTTGAATTTACTTCTACTGGTGGCGGTTGTCGGCGCTGTTGTTAACTGGAGTGTAGTGTGGGGAAATTCAAACAGCGATGTGCTGGTTTGCGAGATGTATACTACAGGTCCAAACCTACATTTTGTTTGGACCTGAATCTGTTAAAAGGCCAGACAATCGACTTCATTGCATCGGGCGGTATCACATGTTGTAAAGTATCATTCCGCTGTGCTGCTTACTGAACGTATCGCACAAAGTACTTCCTACGGAACTTCAGCGACACTCCACAGGGTTTCTTCGAGTAAAGTTCACTTGTGAACCGAACGACCTACGCCGGAATCGAACCAATAACCTTCGAGACTCGAGGCAGGTTGCGTAACAAGTTCGCTGTCCTCTCTAGAACTTTACTGCCAAAAAAGTCTATTAAAATGTCACTCCATTGTAATTCTCTGTCATGATGTAAACTACCTATCACATCTTGAATCCATCTACGTTGTGGTCTTCCTCTTTTCCGACATATGAGTACACTGATGAGAGGAATCATCATTAAGGGACGTAATATCAATAACATTTGATATGAGAGGAATCATCACTGAGGGACGAAAACATCAAAAACATTTTATATAAGAGGAATCATCATTGAGGGACATAACATCAATAACATTTGATATCAGAGGAATCATCATTGAGGGCATAACATCAATAACATTAGATATGAGAGGAATCCTCTTTGGGAGAAGTGACACCAATAACATTAGATATGAAAGGAATCACAATTGGGGAACGTGACATCAATATTATTAGATACTAGCTGACCCGGCCCGGCTTCGCTCAGGCCCTGGAGGGGATCTATCTATCTATCAGTCTGTCTGCTTGTTTGTCTGTCTGTCTGGCTGACCCGGCCCGGCTTCACCCAGTCCCTGGTGGGGAGCATCTCATTTAATTCATATAAGTAGTCATATAAGCTCTCCCGTTCCCGACTATCTGTCTGTCTGTCTATCTGTCTGTCTGACCGGGCCCGGCTTCACCCAGTCCCTGGTGGGGAGCATCTCATTTAATTCATATACGTAGACATATAAGCTCTCCCGTTCCCGACTATCTATTTGTCTGTCTATCTGTCTGTCTGTCTGTCCCGGCCCGGCTTCACCCAGTCCCTGGTGGTGAGCATCTAATTTAATTCATATAAGTAGTCATATAAGCTCTCCCGTTCCCGACTGTCTGTCTGTCTATCTGTCTGACCGGCGTGGTTTCGCCCAGCTCTTGGCGCACAGTAACTTAAAAGAATGTCCTTCCACACACCATTCAATGAAAACTGTAGAAAAAGATGGGTTACAATGTTATGCATTATGCATTATTTTTATGAAAACTTTGAAAATGCCTTAAAGATTATATCATTATTTATTATAACTCATATGCCTGAAAATAACTATAGACAAAGAGTTTAAGAATAGTGCAAGTAAGTCCAACAATATGACTATAAATTATATAGAAATGTTATTAAAAGTTATGCCCCTTGAAATAACTTTTCAAGAGTGAAGTCCCCCTGCTATATAGACATTATATAATGAAAATGGAAAAGTAAATGTTATTAAATAAGTCGAAGATTTTACATTAAGAAATTATTATAGTCGGTTGCAAATGAATGAAAGGAAGACGTGTAGAAAATTTCATCTCAATCGGATGTACCGTTATCGAACGCTTCCAATACAAAAATCCCCACACACACACACAAACATACACTCTGTTTTATAGATATAGATGAAAGGAATCAACATTAATGGACGTGACATCAATAGAATTACATTTGCGGATTATACAGTGTTGATTTGAGACCATAAGCAGGATGTACAACATTTAGCAGATGCGGTTGTCGCACATAGTGAACAACTAGAGTTAGATTGAATTGTAAAAAGACACAGATTAAGGTCATAACTGTGAAGAAGGAAATGCCACAATGTAATATACAGTTAAATTAGAATATTCGTAAACAAGAGAATTGGTACACCTATCTCGGAACTGTCATAAAATCTGATTGGAGGTGCCTAGACGAGATTAGAATAAACATCACCATGGCGAATGCAGCCTATGCAGACCGAAAACATATTCTCTATATATAAAAGATAATGTTTGTTTGTTTGTGTGTCCTTTATGCGTTCCCGAATGGTATATCCGATTGAGATGAAATTTTGTAAAAATGTTGTTCTGACTCCCGCGGATCCATCTGAAATAGTTAGTTTAAAATCAATATTTAATTTTTACACGAAAGAAAAAGGAATTACGAGATTCAGAAACAGACGAGCAACGGGAACGAGAACCGGAACATCAGAAACAGACGAGCAACGGGAACGAGAACGGGAGCAGGTGCCGAACGCGTACTCTGTTCGCTTAAAGAAATGTATTTGAATGTATAATGACTACTTATATGAATTCAATGATACGCTTGTCGCTTGTCGGATTTTGTTTGTTCCTTGTAGGACTTGGTCATTGGTTGTTCTGTCTGTCCATGCTATTCTTTCAATTTCCCCCAGATACAATATTTATACAGCCAGGTGTCTGGCGGCAACGGGCCAGGTTGTCAGCTAGTAACCAGTAAAAAGATGTCAATTGCAACGAGAAAAAGAGTGTATGGTACTACATGGCATCTGTTCTTTTGTATGGATGTGAAGCCTGAATAATTACCAGACAAGCTAAAAATCATCTAATGGCTGTATAAATAATGTATCTGGGGGAAATTGAAAGAATAGCATGGACAGACAAAACAACCAATGACCAAATTCTACAAGAAACAAACAAAATCCGTAAATTGATTAGAAAATTAGACACAGACAGTCAAACGTTTTTTTCTTTTTTTAGACACGTTATTGTTACTTTGTATGGTTTTATATTTCTTATACCCCTTCCCCGCCTTTTTTGTTTTTAATTTATGTTTACCTTTGTGGAGTTCATTTTAATGTATATACACTACGTCCGGTTTTAGTATACATCACTTTTTTCGCAGGAGGTACACGTACCTAACTCTTTTTTTAAAAATTATTTCCTTTTGTTGCATCCTTCTGCAGTCGTTATTTTTCTTATTATTATAGCAACTCGTTTCAATAATTTTAATGTTTCATAGGTACAAATCTTGAAATCTTAATAATAGAAATTCATAATTTGTTTCAAGGGAAATAAATTGAAATAAAATGTTTAAGTAGCAATGGAGACAAGACAAATAATGTATTGGGGTATAAATGAATGCTGTTTAATGCAGATAGTTAGTTTGAAGAACGTAGAGCATAATATCTAAGGAAATATATTGCCACTCTGATAAATAGATACTAAAATAAATTTAAATAATTGCGTTATCTTAGATGTCCAGTATGTGACCTCATGTGGTAGATAATATCACAAATGAAGGGCAGTCTACCTACGGGATCATATATCTAGTGCAATATCCCTGTAATCGCACTTTTTGATGTGCACATTAAACTAATATATTTGGCATGCATATGTGCATGTGCCTCATAATGATAGCAATATGGTCGTAGAGACTTTTAATGGCCCGAAGAAACAGATGATATCAATTTTCGTTTTTGATACACAAGTGAATTACGGCAGTCGCTGATGTTTGCCTCATCGCTGGAGTTATAATTTATCATAGCAAAGACAAGCCGCCGTTTGAGGTGTTCAGCTGCAATAACACTCAGTCGGTAAAAACATGTAACATGTGTTACCTTTATTTTCTTTCTAATACAAAATTTGGTGACAAAACACATCCGAGTCTTATCCCTTATTTGGTTGTTCATCACAATCTCTGCATTAAGTCACTACTGTGACAAAACCTCCCTACTTATCATATTTCACCATCCATTTTCCTTAGATTTTAGAACTGAATCTGTTAAATGTCATTAGGATCGATTTCATTGCACCATGTTTCACCCCATATGACCCAGTATCTTTCCACAGGGCGGCTTGCCGGAACGAGTCACACAAAGTACGAACTACGCATCTCCAGCGAAAAGCCCCCGGATTTGTCCGGAAAAAAACTGCACTCGTGAAAAAAAAAAACTAAGTACGCAGGAATCGAACCCTCAAACCTTCGGAGCGCGAGGTAGGTGGCGTAAACCACTTCGCTTGTCCTGTCTAGAACCGTACTCCATTACAGTCTATTTAAATGTCTCTCCATTGTAAGCCTCTGTCGCTGTCATGTGTAAACTACCGATGACATCTTGAATCCATCTACGGCGTGGTCTTCCTTATTTCCACCTTCCTGATACACAGTATGAGAGGAATCATAATTGGGTGACGTAACACAAATATCAATAGCATTAGATATATAAGGAATCGTAATGGGGTTGGGTGGGGGAAAAGGGGGGGGGGGGGTAGATAAACGGACGACGTGATATCAATAACATTAGATATGAGAGGAATCACCATTGGAGGACGTTACATTAATAACATTAGAAATTCGAGGGATCACCAATGAGGGACGTAACATCAATAACATCAGATATTAGAGGTATCATTATTGAAGGACGTTACATCATTAACATTAGATATGAGAGGAATGATCATTGGGGGACGTAACATCAATGACATTAGATATGAGAGGAGTCACCATTGGGGGGGGGGGGGGGGGGGGTAACATCAATAGAATTTGATATGTGGATGATACAGTGTTCATTGCAGACAATTAGCAGGTTCTGCAACATTTAATAGATGCGGTTGTTGCACACAATGAACAACTGTGGTTGCAATTACATTGTATGAAGATACATATTATGGTCGTCACTAGGAAAAAGGAAATACCACAAAGTTATATACAAGTAATTGGGAATATTCTTAAACAAGTGATTTGGTACAATTATCTCGGAACAGTCATAACATCTGACGGGAGATGCCTTGACGAGATTCGAACAATAATCACCATGTCGAAGGTAGCCTTTTTGAAGACGGAAAACATACCGACCGATAAAAAGATGTCAATTGTAACGAGAAAAAGAGTATTGATGTGCAACATAGATCCTATACTTTTCTATGGATGTGAATCGTGGATAATTAGCAGACAAGCTGAAAAACATCTAATGGATGTGGAAATTTGGATTCTGAGGAAAATGCAAAAAAATACCATGGACAGACAGAAAAACAAAAGATCATGTCCAACAATAAACAAACAAAAACCGTAAATTGCTTTAGAGAATTAGGCGTATACAGTCACAATATCTTGGCAATGTTAAGAGAAGAAATAAACTTTGTAACAACTGACAAGATTGAGTGGCAAAGAACAAGGGGGAGGCAGAGAAATAAATACCTGGATGGCTTGGCCACGTGGCATGGTCGAGACAAGAATACATAGCTGATTCTCGACTCTGCTGATCGTGTGAGATGGCGAAACATGACCACTCACGCTTATCGGCAAGGCACATGATGATGATGATGATGATGATGATGATGATGATGATGATGATGATGATGATGATGATGATGATGATGATGATGATGATGATGGTAAACTTTCCTCCATGGTTATCTTTTCTAGACATTCATGTTTAAATAGAAAATGTGGCGTTTGCAGGACATTGCGATCAATCCCAAACTCAGGTCGTTTTTGTATACAAGTTTACATTCAGTAGTTTGCCATTGTTTCCTGAACGGGTAGTCAACGTATATAATGCACCAAGTCTGATACCACATTAACGACATTTAACCCTAGAACTACCATGGGGTTCAAATAGACCCCAGTGTCAACTTTCGCGTCTGTCGTTGTGTCGTAGTGTACTTATTATTATTTTTTTTAATATTTTATTATACCCCCGGCCTCTTACCATTGTGGAGTTCGTTGTAAGGTATATATGTACACTCTGTCCGTGTTTAGTGTATCTCACTTGTTCGCGGGAGTTACACATACCTAACTGTTTTTCTATTGTTACATCCTGCTGCAACCGTTTCTCATATGAATATTGCAACTCGTTTCGATCATTGTAATATTTCAGAGGTAAAAATGTAGACATCTTCTTCTTCAGCGTTTCGAGCCATTGAGGTTCTTTGCTGCAGATACAATCCGTCTCCATTCGTCTCTCTGGTTGACCTTCTCTTGCCAGTCGTTGATTCCAAGAGCTTGTAGGTTTGTATATATATTATCTCTCCACCGTCTTCTTGGTCTACCTCGGGGTCTACGGTCATTTATTTCCTGAGTGTAAGCGAGTTTTGTTTCCCTATTATCTTCCATTCCTTCTATATGCCGCAGCCATTGTAGTCTATTAGCCTTCATGATACCAGCGTATAATTGAAATACTTAATTCAAAGGGAAATAAATTGAAACGATGGTTGTAAGTAACAAGGGAGACAAGAAAAAACTAATTTATTTGAGTACAAAAGAAGGTAACGTAATGCAAACTGTTAGTTTGATGAACCGTTAGCATAATATATAAACAAAGATATGACTACGCTGATCAAAACCTACTAAAACAAATTTAAATATTTGCGATATCTTAGATTTCCAGTATGTGACCTTATGTGGTAGATAATATCACAAAGATGTGCATTCTGCCTACGGGATATTGTTTATTGTGTAATATATATATCTGTATAGGGAAGTGGCGTTTTGTCGATGACTTAGTATTTTTGGGAGGCACATGTTCACGTGCCTCATAATGATAGAAAATATGGTCGTTGCGACCACCAATGGCGCGAAGAAACACACGATATCCATGTTCATCTTTGATACACAGGTGGATTATGATAGTCGCTGATGTTTGCCGTAACGCTGCAGTTATATTTGCTAGCCAAGAAGTATTCCAATTCGTGCCACTTGGACTGTTTTACCACCTTTTGGTGAAGCCCACACAGAGAATCTTTGGTGCTGACATTCCACGTAATATATTTGCTGTTTGAGGTGTTCATCTGCAATAACTCTCAGTCGACAAAACACATGTAATATGTGTTATCTTACTTTTCTTTCTAATACCAGAATTTGGTGACAAAACATATCCATGTCTTACTCATCTTTAGCTGTTGTTGATGACTTGGCAAGTTTTACGTTCAGTAGTTTGCCATTGTTTTCTAAACGACCGGCACCCATACATTTTCGTAAAAAACCGAGCTTTTAAGTGCACTTTCTCCTGCATTATCACACTCGACAGACGGTGCAGACAGCAGAACCCTGCCGCTGTCAATGCAGAGGTTGACTCGCTCATCTATGAACACGCAGATAGCCCCGAAGTGCTCATCTATACAGATGGATCTGTTGTAAAGCAGCAGAGAAGTGCATGGGCATTTACAGCCCATTCAGCGGGCCGAACCGTTCAAGAATCCAGTGGTGCCCACTCCATGACCACGAGCAGCATGACGATGGAGGTGATGGCAGTAACACAGGCATTCACGTGGTTGGAATCACATCATTACACCACCGTGTGTGTACTAAGTGATTCACTGAGCATGATTCGGAAGGTCGAAGCTGGATCTGTACGTAGACAGTGGACTGAGTCGCTGCGGAAGTCTGTTGTCCGTAAAGTCACCTTCATCTTCGTCCCGGGACATGCGGGAGTCGAAGGAAATGAACGAGCTGATAAACTGGCTGGCCCTGCACCCCCTGCAGATGGCCAGCCCATGGATCGTGTCGATGTTATTAACATCCTTAAAGATATGTTGAGAACAGAGGACTTTGACGTAAGTGAATCGGCATCGTTGTCCAGGATGAAAGACTTGGGAGTAAGAAACTCATAACTGTGACAAAACCTTCCTACTTACAATTTTTCGCCATCCATGATTTGTGAGGTCAAAACCTACTCTTTGTTTGGACCTGAATCTGTTAAAAGACAAGATAATCGACTTCACTGCTCTGGGTTTTATGCAGTATGGCGAAGTATCTTTCCGTGGGACAGGTTAACGAAAGCGTCGCACAAAGTACGAACTACGCAACTCCAGCGACAAGCCGCAAGGTTTCTCCAAGAAACCTTCACTCGTGAACCGAACGAAGTAAGCCGGAATCAAACCCACAACATTCGGAACTCGCGGCAGGTGGCGTAACAAATTCGCTTGTCCTGGCTAAAACTTTACACCCATATAAGTCTATTTAAATGTCTCTCCATCATGCTAGTAAAAGTCAAAATAAGTATCTCCAATCAACAATGCTGGTAATGTTATCAACTGAACTTTAAATTAACCATGAAGTAACATCAAGTCATGCTTCAAAACAACAATCTGCAAATCACAATGCTTACCATGTTGTCCATCCATCCATCATGTGCCATGCCGGTAAGCGTGGGCGGTCATGTTTTGCCATCTCACTCGATCACCAGAGTCGTGGATCAGCTCAGTGTTTCTGTCTCGACCATGCCACGAGGCCAAGCCATCCAGGTATTTGCTTCTAGGTCTTCCCCTTGGTCTGTTCCCTTCGATCTTGCCAGTTGTCACCAAGTTCTCCAATTCATTTCTTCTCATAACATGCCCAAAAAATTTTGACTGTCTGCGTCTAATGTCTCTAATCAGTTTACGATCTTCATTTGTTTCTTGAAGGACTTGTTCATTGGTCTTTCTGTCTGTCCTTGGTATTCTTTGCATTTTCCTCAGAAACCACATTTCTACAGCCATCAGATGTTTTTCAGCTTGACTGCTCATTGTCCAAGCTTCACATCCATATAAAAGTACAGGTTCTATGTAGCACCTCAACACTCTTTTTCTCGTTTCAATTGACATCTTTTTATTGGTCAGTATGTTTTTCATCTTGCTAAAGGCTACTTTTGCCATGGCGATTCTTGTTCTAATCTCTTCAAGGCATCTCCCATCAGATGTTATTACTGTTCCGAGATAATTGTACCTATTCACTTGTTGAAGAATATTCCCATTTACTTGTATATTACATTGTGGTATTTCGTTCTTCCTAGTGACGACCATAATCTGTGTCATTTTTACAATTTAATTCTAACCCTCGTTGTTCACTGTGTGTAACAACCGCATCTATTAAATGTTGCAGATCCTGTTCATTGTCTGCAATCAAGACTGTGTCATCTGCATATCTAATGTTATTGATGCATCGTCCCCAATGTTGATTCCTTCCATATCTTCAATATTTCTGAAAATACTTTCACTGTATCATGTATAAACAGATCTGGAGACATTACACATCCCTGTCTCACACCTCTCTTAATAGGCTGATATTGGCCTACTTCATTATCAACTCTTATGGCAGCTTGTTGTTTCCAATATATGGTTTTTACAAGTCTAAGGTCTTTTCCATCAATTTGTAGATCTTTATGCATCCTTATCATGTCGAAATGTCTCACTTTATCGAAAGCTTTTGTGTAGTCAATAAAGCAAAGGTGTAGATCTTTGTTTACTTCTATAGATCGTTCGATTACGGTTCTCAGTAAATACACATAATTTACTGTACCCTTTCTTTCTACAAACCCACATTGTTCTTCTCCTATTTCAGGTTGTATTTTCCTCCTAATTCTTTGCATGATAATTCTTAGCAAAATCTTCGTGATGTGACTCATTATACTAATTGTTCGATGTTGATCACATTCCAAGGCTCCTGATTTCTTTGGTATTGCAATAAATACAGAATTACATAATTCATGAGGTATATTTCCAGTTTCATATATTGAATTAAGCAGACTGGTAACTTCATCTATTCCATATTCTTCTAAAGCATTAATCATTTCTGTTGTGACGCTGTCTGAACCGGGGGCCTTGCCAGATTTCACATGGTTAAGAGCATTCTGAACCTCCATCTTCAAATTTGCTGGTCCTTCATTATTATTTTGAACATCGTAGTGTTCGTCTCTGTTGTCGTCATAAAGGTTTTTAACTTAATCTGACCATTGGTGTGTGAACTTAAATTTATGCATCGTGGAACATTAGATTTCCTCTGGAGGCTATAGCTGCTGTCGCATTTTCAGTAGAGACTGGTACAATGTGTCCACATTTGAGTTTCCCGTTCGCATGGAACTGGTGACAAGTTTCACATCTTTCAAAGTTTAAAATATCTGTAACAGCAGCCACATGTTCACAGTCATTGAAAGGTAACACATTATCATTGTCACACTCAGTTTCTCTGCTACTATCAGACGATGTGTCAATCAGTACAGCATTGCTGGCTTTCATTCTCTGACGACCAAAACATCTACTTCTATAATGGCCGTACGAGGAACAAAAATACATTTAACTGCACGTTTGTATGCACTACTTTTGCTCTCCTGCTTTCTAATCATCATTTCAAGATGTGCAGGGTGTGACGGGTTCTTGTCACACATAGAATATTGTTGGTGATTTAAATGACAGTACATACATAGAGGTGGCTTTTGGTCTTGCCTATCTTTCTTCTGGTAAGATTTCTGATTGAAAGATTTTCTAAGCTGGTTTTTGGCAAAAGCCGCAATTTCAGATTCATTTATGGATGATTTTAAAATGTCTCTGTTCGACGAGAAATAAGCCGAACCTCGTTTTTCCAATTGTTCCAGTGACTCAATATCTGCTTGTTGCAGGAACTTAGCGAAGAGAGATGGAACCGTAGATACAACTTTGTCCATGATCATTAAGTCTTGTAGCTTCTCAAAACTTTTCCCTATTTTCGCTGCCTTAAGCCATTTACTGAAGACACTTTGAACGTTGAATACATAATCGATGAACGTTTCGTTCGATTTTGGTTTAATTTGAG
This sequence comes from Cepaea nemoralis, assembly GCA_014155875.1. Taxonomy (NCBI): domain Eukaryota; kingdom Metazoa; phylum Mollusca; class Gastropoda; order Stylommatophora; family Helicidae; genus Cepaea; species Cepaea nemoralis. Next base: position 360,575 of record JACEFZ010024542.1, on the reverse strand, counting down.
AATACTGGATCTAATATCCAGGAGCATCGAGTAGGAAATGCTGCATAATTCTATCATGAATATATTGGTAGTTAGTTCTTAAATCTGCTGGAATAGATTCAATTACTTTCAAGGGCTCACCAGAGAGATTCTTCATGTAGATCATCGCCCATTCTTCCAAAGGAACTTTTTTGAAATTTAAGCTGGAACTTGATATTCTCTGTCCAGGCGGAGATGGAATCTCCTTGGCAGTAGGGCTTCACAATCCCTTTATATCTAGTAAATTTGTTCTGCTCCTTCTGACTCTTTTGCTTAGTGGTAGCTATCTGAACATGCGAATCAATCTCCATTTCTTTCATTCTTAACTGTGTCTGTGAGTCTATTTCCATTTGTTTTTGTTTGGTGGCTTGCTCTAATTCTATTACTTCTTTTTGGTGTTGTCTTTCACGCGCTCGTTCATATCTCTCAGCATCTTTTGCTTCTTTGTATTTCCCTTCTGCCCATTGTTCTAATTTATCCCCGCTTTGGCCTAGATCTTTCCCCGCCTGGATAAATTCTCCTAGTGTTGACATTGTATAACTTTAAGTTTACACACCAATGGTACGACTAACTATCTTTGCAATCAATAAGTATGAAAATTTACAGTATCGCACTGGAAAAAGAAGATGCATTCATTAATTGAGATCATCAAAATATGTAAAAATACTCATCTGATTTTCTGATAATTCGGCCACTTGGGATGTCACCCTTCTTTCTCGCACACAAGATGGATCGGCTTGCTACTACGATCGATGTTCCTGTTCCGTAGAGCAACAACAATTAATACATTGCATGTGTTACAAAATACAAGATAGTAAATAACTTTAGTCTCCCATTCTTTCTGATGTGAAAAACACAAATGTGATATGATTGATATGAATGATATGAATGATGTGATTGAATGAATGAATCGTCAATGAATCGTCAAATGTCGGTCTATGTCGTCTTGTCTTCGCTTTCTGCTGTCTCTGACTGAGCTATACTTTCTGATCGTAATCTGTACACTAGTCTACTTTTCCCTGCACTAACTGTACTTCTGACATTGTACTACTTCGTGGGTAAGGTCACTGGATAATCGAAACAAAAATATAAGATCTTCAAAAATAATCATCAAAATAATGAAGATAATTAGAATCAGCAAAATAATCCCACTATAATTCATGTGGGAACTCTTATCGAGTCAATCATAAATAATGAAATTCAAATATACAAAATAATGATCGCACTGCTCTTAAACGATGCTTTCAAAACATTTCAATGTGAGCGCGGTGCGTCATTTTCACATATCAATTTCAAGACCCCAAAAATCGATAATAGCACAATCGTGGTTTGGGTGAATCACAATGTTATAAGTTCACAACAAATATAATTCTAATACTTATGTGGATTGATGTTTCACAAATAATTTTGACACTTAATATCGATCAAATAATCCTAATCTCAAATATAATCTCAAATATACTATTTATGTGGGTTAATTTTTGAAAAAAATAAGTGCTTGAAAGTGGTTCAAGCCCCACCTTCTGACACCAAATATAATTCTGCCTGTCAGCAACCTAGCTTTGACAGGCACATGGATTCTTCTTTTGCACCACACGAATGATAACTCGTACGTCGTACAAAAGCATATAAATTTATTCTGGACTAGTTACACAATAGCTCTGAGAGCTGATTATCATATGGATCATATACATCACATGAATGATAACTCGTACGTCGTACAAAAGGATATAATTTTATTCTGGACTAGTTACACAATAGCTCTGAGAGCTGATAATCATATGGATCATATACATCATGACAATATTACGTTATGACGTTATCTATGGTAATATCTACTGTATTATTCTAAGCCTAAGTCACCACTATTTCTACTGTCCTATAAACAACACAGTATTCAGAGCGAATACTACGATCTGTCCTCTACGCTGTCATGTCCCCGTCTGCTTGACTTTCGTGGCGTGTCCAGCCACGACCCGGTGACCCTTCGTGCGTCAGCAGGTTTGCGTGCTCGGTATTCCAGCACGCGTTTAGTGACTTGTCAATAGCTTACTCTTCTAGAGTTACTACTATTAATGGATACTCCTCGTGGTAATGGTTTCCCCACTCTAACCTGGGTAACTCCTGATCATGTCCTACCGTGTCCCCTTTTAGGACACGTGTGTGTCCAGTCGGAGAACTGTTCACAGTTCTCCCTGCTGCTTCTGTCCCTTCTATTCCCTATTTCCTAGATCGGGATGTTATCTCTATCCTGTCTTAGTCCTCTTCCTTAGTTTTACTCCTCTCCTCTCTATCTGCCTACATGCAGCTCTTTGACATCTATTATGACTCTTCCATCTTTTGTCTTTAGGCAGCCTGCTGATGTACGTGTTGTTTGATTACTAAGCTCCTGGATTCTTTTGTGCATTAGTTTCGAATTTTTACTGATGTGATGTTTTTTCAATTTCTCCGCAATTTTTCTCAAGCCATGTTTCTTTTGCCTCCCTACATAAGGTTCTGACTTTTCTGTGAATTTCGTCATATTTGGCAGGATTATTTTTGTTCTGTCTTCTTGTTTCCATTAGTTGTAAAATTTCTTCAGTCATCCATGTCTTACGGCTGCACAACTGATTGAATTCTTCAGCATTTCCCATTGATCATCTACATCTTGAAATAAGATCTCTAGATCAGACAATAAATCAAATTTGTTCTTTACTTCTATGTTAAAATTATCTTGTATTTCTTTGTCAGTTTTCAATTTGCACAAGTCATATTTAGGGTTTCCTGCTATATACTTGACTTTCTTTAACTTTACCCTCAATGTGGCTGTAATTAATCTGTCATCACTGTAACAGTCTGCATTTGGAACTGTTTTTACGACTGTTAATGCATTTTGAAACCTTCTGTTAATCAGGATATAATCTATCTGGTTTTTAATCCTGCTGTCTGGACTCCTCCATGTCCATAATCTTCTAGGATGCTGTTTAAACCAGGTGTTTCCTACAACCATTTCTTGTTCTTTTGCCCATTCTACAAGTCTGTATCCTCTTTTATTTCTCTCTCCCAAACCATAGTTGCCTACAATGCATCCATCGCCTTGCTTTCCTATTTTTGCGTTGAAATCACCCATTATGATATTTATTTCTGATTTTTTGCAGCTCTTCACAGCAGACTCCATGTCATTATCTATGAGTCCACACAAAATGATTTTCTTGGCATCTATAAAGAAGGTAGTTTGCCATTGCTTTCCTTCCCAGCAGTGACCATACTGTTCAGTGACCGTAGCCATTGTCTTCTAAAAAAAAAGAGATCATCTGCCTACCGTCGTGAAGGTGGAGACCATAACCTGCAACTATCTGTCGGCTGCTCTCCATCTTCATCCATCACCTGCACTCATGGCTTCACGTAACCCTGATCGGGGGGCTAAACGGGTACTCTACCTTTCCCAAGGGTGTTCCGTAGGCTAGCGGAGGGAAGGAAGCGCCTTACTTCTCCTTTGATAGGGGATACCCCTACCCCGCTACCCCTCTCAACAAGATGACAACCATGTTGTTATCAAACTTCAATTTAATAACGAAGAAAGTGAGAGTCATGCTTCAACAGAAGAGTATTACGAACAACAATATTGGTTAGTATAGTTTCCAACAATTGATTCCATTATTCTCTAAAGCATGCAGTAAATAATGTAATTCTCAAGCTGTTATAATAATTCAACTATATTATGGTTGTTAGTAAACATCATAATCAATTTAAATGCGTATCTTAGTTTATTTGTAGTATTAATTGTCTATTTTATTCAAGCGTGGTAACTATTAAATAGCTTTTCAAAGTTCTTACATAATGAAAACAGTCAATTATAATAATGTAATTTAACCATGTTACTTTAATTATATCGCTTTGCAACGTTATAAGTTTAAGCAACAGTTAATTCTAATAATACTAGTTTATAATCCTAGAGTTCAACTATCGTTCACTCAATTATAAATAAACAAGCAAATCATACCTTAACTAAACTAGTTCTATTTTATGGAACAAAAGAAACTGCAGCGGCTGCAGCAGGATATATCAATATGAATTGCAAACAATTAGGTATATTTAGCTCCTGCAAAAAGAAGAGACACACTAGACACAGACACGGTGTACGTACCTTACAGAGACCTCCATCTTACACAGATAAAAACAACGTGTGACTTATCAAAAAACATAAACAATCAATAAATGTATAATACTGAAGTATTAAAATAAAACTATAAATAAGTATAACTATGGTATTTTTCATGCTATTTTTTTTTTTTTTTTTTTTTGCTAATTTTTTCTTGTATTTTATACATATCGGACTGTTTGCACACCATTTGACAACACGAACTTATGTAGCCCAAGAGCACCTTTCTACACCGTTTCAAACGACCATTTTCGTTTCTCTCATATCATCAAGAACCTGTGTTTAAGTTAATTTTTATTTTGTGTTTTATTTACCTTTTTAACTGTTTTGTTGTCCTGTTCTTGACAAAGGTCGTAGAACCGAAACGTCGATAGTGCCTTGTTGTCCTATAATAGTTTTTGTTTTATTTCTCCCTTTACCTTTTATGCTGACAAAAGTAAAGGATGCATTCTGACTTCTAATACTTTTTTTTACACCATTTACCTTTGGTGGCGTTGGGATTCTTGACACTTTTAATACCATTAGCCTTGGTGGCTCCGATGGGATTCTCGACTTCTGACACCATTTAACTGTTTTGGCGGCGATGGGATTCAGCCACTTTTGATACCATTAACCTGTCGAGATTTGTTTGTTATTGAATAATTGTATTTTGATTTCGCTGCTTCTGCCACCCCCACCCCTTTTACTGTGCTGCCTAATACGGTTGCCTCTCTGTATCATAGCACGGCACGGCTTTTATTGGTAAAAATGTAGAAATAGGCATAACATGAATTCTTAGTATCAAGGGAAATAAATTGAAATGAAATTTTAACCATGCAAGGGAGACAAGAGAACGAATTTATTGAAGTATAAATTATGGCTGTTTACAGCAAATAATTCAAAAAAAGATTGTATACCTAATATTCAATTAAGAGTACTGCCACTGTGTTCAAAAAGTACTAAAATAAATTTAATTAATTGCGATATCTTATAATTTCCTTATGTGATTTCATGTGATAGATAATACAATAAAGGTAGTCCAGATTACATATGAATAATATATAGTGCAATATCCGTTTGTCGGTATAATAAGTTAACACATTAACACTGTATTTTTGACAGGCACATGTGCCTCATAATTATAACAAATATGATCGTAGAAACTATTACTGGAGCAAACAAAGAAACGATATCGATGTTAGTCTTTGATACACAAGTAAAATAAGACAGTCGTTGCTTTTTTCCATAACGCTGGAGTTATATTTGATCCTAGCAAAGACAAGCCACCCTTTGAGGTGTTCAGCTGCAATGACTCTCAGTCGCAGAACATGTAACATACTTTACCTTAGTATTCTTTCTAATACGGGAATTTGATGACAAAATACACCCGTGTCTTACCCCTTATTCCGTCTGCTCATCACTGCCTCGGTATTCAGTCATAACTGTGACAAAATCTCCCTACTTATCACTTTCCGCCATCTATTTTTGTTACCTTCTGTCGTATATCATGAGAAATCTCAAAAAGATAGAGGAAAACTAGAATTCCTCTTTCCCAGTGTGATCCTGACCCTCCATAATTTTAATACCTTCAATGGCGCAATTTCTTGAGGCTATCAATAGAGTCCAGGAGAGCTAAGGAAGTCCCCTAGGTCAACAAGGAAACGATTTCCTTGAATAATAATAATACATCTGTGGAGTTTCCTTGCCACTCTGCTCTCAGATAAATAATTAATGTCCAGGGTGAATTAATGGTTAACAGACATTAACATGAACACTCAAAGAATTAATGGAACACTTGGAGTGAAAAATGAAATATCTATTAAACTTAATATAAAACAAACTGGCGATGGGTTTTGGCCATTCTGATCACAAAATTCTCACCCATTTCAAAACTCATGGTATATATTCATTAATACATTAAACATTCACCTATTTTAGAATAAAACATAACCCACATTTCCCCAGTGGATTGAATTATACTCATATATCTATTGGGTTATAATAATAATTATAATTCTCTATCTTAAGCTCAATCCTCTCCACTGCATTTTGGGTTTTTGGGACCCTAAATGTTCAAATGTTTTGTGCCACTAAATATATTTGGTCCATATTAAGTTTATTGTTCTGGTTCAGGTAGGATGATTCGTCGAGGTTGCCTCTCTAATCACAGGTACAGGCTAAAAGTTCACTGGTTGATTCATAGTGATACTGGGTTACCTGCTTTATGTGGTTGGATGGAAATCTCGCCTGTAAGTTCTTCCAGAATAGGATGTTTTATCTCTCCAGCCAGGAGCTCCCTAAAGAGTCATATCTGATTCTGGGTGGGTTTAACCACTATCCGAAATTCCAGTATCAAAACAAATATCTACTGGTACCATAAATGCACCTATTTGGTCATTGGAAATTGAAGAAAGCTAAAACTCCAAAGAAAAGAGAAAATAATCAAAGGGTAATTTGACCCCAGGGAAAAATAAATAAATGGGGAAGAAGGCTGTAGTGTGCCCCAGAAGTTATCAACCCAATAGTTAGCTCCTCTCCATCCAATACACACTACATGGATGTCAAGATGTAGGATACCAGATAAGCAGTGCCATCTTCGCCCATGCCTGCCACATATAGTCTCAAACTTGAGTAATTCCTTGATCGATTCGGAATTTGATAACCATGGTAACCATTCCCCGTTGAACATAATTGTTTTCACAAGTTATCCTTCCATTCACAATAAAAGGCCTCACACATTAATTATCTTAATTCATTCACCAAATGCAATGAGTATCCAACTTATAAACAATATTATTCCATTTTGGCACCAGCTCCTGCAGGACATTCATGTGTTTAACTCCAAATTAAATGCTTTAAGGAGGAACATCATCTCTCCTCGTCAACATTTATGTATATGCCTTTACGTCAATAATTCATAAGATTAATCATAATCATAACATCAAGACAAAATTGCACAATTCAAAACCAAAACCAAAAGTACTCGTATCGAGTGTTATGGAAGAATCGTAAGAGTGATATGGAATAATGTGGCGCCATAAATAGAGGCACACTAAATTATCAATTAGTGCTTATTAACCAATATCATCTTCTTCTCTGATAGAATTGTCAGTATGCATCAAATTGACTACTATCAGGGGAATTATTGATTGATCATAATCTGCCTCTGTTATCGGCAGTGGTTCTGGAAGAATCTCAAACTGAGAGGGAAGACCAGGAGAACTTTTAATCAGATAGTGGTGGGAACGATTAGTTGTATGAGTCTCCTCTGGCTGTTGAAAAAGGGGACGGAGCACGTATGGGAATGTCCTGAGTGCAGTGACGTCGGTTCTTAACTCAACTCAACTCAACTCAACTCAATCTTCCTCTGTACTTCACCTCTCCTCACTTACTCTACAATCAGTCATTGTAAATTATTAAAAAGAAAAAAAAAATGCTTGAATGGATGACGAATATGCATAATTATGTGACTCACAATTAATAAGTTAAAAGATAAATTCACACACTGAACACCGATGAAGTCACAATTGAGTCACCACATGAATGTTTCAATTGAACACCCAGGATTTCATGATAACACATATGGAACCATTTAACATTGAATGTGCCCCAGGTACTGTTTCCAGGGAGAATTATACTAATTCCTCCTAACTAGTGAATGCACAATTTAAGATAATACCTTGCTACTGAGATATGAAGTCTATCCACCTAAATTCTAAAGTTAACTTCTGAATTAATACAGAATTAGTTTACCTGCTTACGGTGTTAAATGTACTACCTAGGCATATTGCTTATTCGTACATGAAGCTGCATAATTAGAAAATCCCTCACTATGGGTTAACCTATTGCACAGACCATCTACAACTACGTATCTAAGTACACTGCTTAGTCTTTCCTGAAATAATTTCTTAAGGATTAACCACAGTTTTACAGTACACCAACTGACCACTTTCTGGGAAAGGACTTCTGGGCATAAAATAACTTAATCTGACAGTGTGATTTCCTTCAACATAGTTAAATTCCCCTTAAAGCATAGCGTCGTCAGGTTTCACACGTACCAAGCGGTGTTTTTTTTTTTGTTGCTTTTGTTAGATCCTACTGCAACTGTTACTTGTGTTTTGAATAATGCAGCTCGTTTCGATCAATTTTATGTTTCATAGCTAAAAATTTAGAAATCTATATAATAGGACTCATGGGAAATAAATTGAAATGATGTTTTTAAGGAATAAAGGAGACAAGAAAAATGAATTTATTGGCATATAAGTGAAGGATGTGTAATGCAAATGGTTAGTTTGAAGAAAGTATATCATAATACCCACGGAATTATATTGTCACACTGACCAACAGATACTAGAATAAATTAAAGTAATTGCGATATCTTAGATGTTCATTATGTGACCTCATGTGGTAGATAATATCACAAATCAAAGGCAGTCTACCTATGGGATAATATATATAGTGCAATAATCGATTAATCGCGATGTATCTTTTTTCGCTGTACTAATATATTTGGCAGGCACATGTTCATGTGCCTCATAATGATAGAAAATATGGTCGTAGGGACATTTAATAGGAGCGAAATAACAGATGATATCGATGTTCATCCTGTATTCATTCATTCAGGTAGCATGTCCTTTGCAGAACCTCGCTCCCATAACAACCTTCCGGAAAACCTCTCGATCATTAGCAAGATGTCCCGCGTCCGATACACCCATCTGGAGATCATCCGCCACATCCTGCACCCATCTTCTCTTTGGCCTTCCTCTTCCTCTCTTCCCAGGCATATACCCCTACATTATTGTTCTCTCCAAACTTTCGTGACGTTTCAAGTGACCAAAATATTTCAATTTTCTTTGTTTTATCGTTTTTAATAGCCAACCTTCTTAAGTATTCAGCTCTTGAAGTATTGATGCATTTGTTCTTTTCTTTACCCAAGATATTCTTAGAACTCGTCTATAACATTTATATCCAAAGGCATTGATGCGCTGCTCAGCTTGTTTAGTAAGTGTCCATGTCTCACAGGCGTATGTTGCAATGGGAAAGATGCATGCTCTTAAAAATCTCATTTTTTGTAGTTCTGTCTGTCCCATTCCATAATTTATTCAGTTGTTTTAGTCTTTGAAGAGCAATTGATAGTCGTCGTTTAATTTCTTTCATTGTGTCACCGTTGTTGGTAATCAATGACCCAAGATATTCAAAATTTTCCACCACCTCCAATTTTTCCTCATTAACATATATTTCTTTCTCCATAGTGGTTTTATCTGTATGCATTATCTTTGTTTTTGCAATGTTAAGATACAAGTTGTGATTTTCACTATTCAATTGGGTTGAGGCTATTAGGTTTTCTATACCAGTCTGTGTTGTGGATAGCAATACTGTATCATCAGCATACCGAATCTCTGGTATGTCAAGACCACCGATATTTAGGGCATCATATAGCTCCCTATTTATATCATCTCTTACATTTCTCATTATATTTTCGGCGCTACAGGTTAAACAAATAGGGGGACAGCACACATCCTTGACGGACTCCTTGCTTGATGTCAAACCAATCTGATGTCTCGCCATCTATTCTAACCGCTGCTTGTTGGTCTAGATAGAGCATTCTTATGAGTTGTATTAAATGTGGTGGAAAGCCCATATTCCTCATGATTTCCCAAAGTTTCTGATGTTGTACACAGTCAAATGCCTTTGAATAATCCACAAAACATGAGAATAGGTTTACATTAAATTCTCTGCACTTCTCTATTATTAAACGCATATTGAGAATGTGATCTCTTGTTCCTCTTCCTTGTCTAAATCCAGCTTGAACCACGTTAATTTCTCATTTCTTACGAAGTCTTCCATTATGATTTGTAGTAGAATTTTACTTGCATGACTGATCAGGGCAACAGTTCTATAGTTGGTGCATAATTTCAGGTTGGCCTTTTTTGGTATTGGAATGAAGATAGTTCTCTTCCAATCTTTTGGCCATATACCATATTTCTATATCTTTTTACATAATGCGTGATAGATTTGTATGCTTTCTTCTCCTCCCGCATTAATTAGCTCAGCTGGTATCTCATCACATCCAGGTGATTTACCATTCTTCAGGTTCTTTATTGCCCATGCAATTTCATCTAATGAGTGTTCCGGTTCTGTCTCTGCTGTCGTTGGCTAATGTATGTCATTCATATTCTCACTGTCACTTATATCATACATTCCACTGCAACACTCCTGCCATCGTTCTAGAGTTTGTCTAGATTCTGTTAAGGTATTTCCCATCTTGTCACAGATAACATTCAATTGAGGTTGAACATTTCTTGTCAATAACTTCATCTCTTTGAACATTTCGTAATCTCTTCCAATCTTATGATATTGCTCTATTCTGGTACAGCAATCTTGTATATATTGATTTGTGTCCTTTCTTGTGTTCTTTCTTATTTCTGGAGTTAAAGATTTATACTTCATCCTGCTGTTATCGGATTCACCTCCTTTCTGATTCAGTTCCCTTCGTTGTTTTATTACTTCTAACGTGTCTGATGTAATCCATGGCGTAAGTTGCTTTTTCTTGGTCGGAATTAAATCTTTGGCTGCAGTTATCAAGATATCTCTAGCTTGTACTGCCAGTTCATCAGGTGCCATTTCCTCTTGTACAGACATCAAGATATCTCTTGCTTGTACAGCCAGTTCATCAGGTGCCATTTCCTCTTGCACAGACATCAAGATATCTCTAGCTTGTACTGCCAGTTCATCAGGTGTCATTTCTTCTTGTACAGACATCAAGACCACAATACGATTCCTAACTTCTACACTGTATGCATCTGGTATTTTTGTGAGATCAAAACGAAGTGGCCTTGGTCCTCGGGTAAGCTTTTTGAGTTTTAATTTCAGATCTGCTTCTAATAACTGATGATCCGTATCACAGTCTGCACTTCGTAGGTTTTTTGCAGATGTTATGCTTGATCTCCATCTTCTTTATATTAAAATATAATCTATCTGATGTTTGGTAATACTCTCTGGGGACTTCCATATGAAGAGTCTTCTTGGGTTTTGTTTAAAAAGTGTGTTGGCTATCATTAACTCATTTTCTGTGCAAAATTCAATTAATTTGTTACCGGCATCATTTCTGTTTCCCAATCCAAATTTTCCTAAAGCGTGTCTCTCAATTTCATGCGCCACCTGTACCTACTTTAGCATTAAAATCTCCCAGTATTAGTGCTATATCATTATGAACAATCTTATTTCACGTGTCTTGTAGAATGTTGTAAAATTCTTCAATTTCGTCCTGTATATATAAGTGAATAACGGCAGTCTCCGATGTTTGCCTTAACGCTGGAGTTATATTTGATCGTAGCAAAGACAAGCGGCCGTTTGAGATTTTCAGCTGCAATAACTCTCAGTCGCCGAACATGTAGCATGTTCTACCTTAGTTTTCTTTTTAATACGAGAATTTGGTGACAAAACTCACCCGTCCACTACTCCTTACTTGGTCTGCTCATCATAGTGTCGGCATTAAGACATAACTGTGACAAAACCTTTCTACTTATCAGTTTCCGCCATCCATGTTTTGTTATGTCCAAACCTACTCTTTGTTTAGATCTGAATCTGTCAAAAGGCAGGATAATCGACTTTATTGCTCCGGGATTTATGCAATGTAGCGAAGTATTTTTTCGTGGGGCGGATTGCGGAACGCGGTACACAAAGTACAAACTACGCAACTACAGCGACAAGCCCGAGGGTTTCTCAGAGAAAAACTGCACTCGTGAAACGAACGAAGTGTGTTGTTGTTTGTCCGTCAAGAATGATGATGACCATTCATTTCATCCAGCTGGGTTGAAAGTATGGAGCCGTGAGTTCTAAGATGGTTGATGAGGCCTACTTTGGCTCGAAATGTTTTTTGACAATGTGGGCAAATAATGCTTGACATTCCAGGAGGAGGATCTCCTGCAGTGGTTTTTTTCTGTCCAGCCTCTTCTTCACAGCTTTTGCAGTCCTGGCTGCTTCACAAGTGACTGAACCCCTGTGTATTGATTGATGTACGTCACGAATTTCGGTCTTTAGCAGCAGTCTCCCAGGTGTCAAGATGAATTCCAAAAGCTTTCAGTGAGATTTTCAGAGTGTCTTTAAAGCGTTTCCTCTGACCGCCTTGGGAGCGATTACCACAACGTAGCTGGCAGTAAAAAAAAAAAAAATTCGTTTAGTGAGCCTATGAAATAAAATGTAAACTTGAAACTCTGCAAAACTCTTTGGAGGAAAGCGTTGACCAAACTTGGTTGAACATCAAGAATACAATTCAATCTACCGCAGAAGAATGTCTCGGTGTGTTAACCACGCATAGAAAGAATAGATGGTTCAATCAAAAATGTGAACAAGCAGTCATTAGGAAAAAGAATGCCAGACATTTATGGTTAAATGACATCAACAACATCCAAAAGGAAGAGCATTATAGAAATGCATGTAACGAGGCTACAAAAATAGTCCGACAGCAGAAGCGAGAATATATGAGTAATATAATCAAAGATATGGAAACTAATCACCAGAAAAATGATTCCAGAAAATTATTTTAAAGATCTGAATGAAGTCAATGAAACGAGGGCACCAACAAAACACATATGGTTTAAAAGACAAAAATGGGAATATGATAAATACCAATGAGGAAATGTGCAACACATGGAAAGAATATTTTGTTGAATTACTAAATTGTGAAGATCCAAGTAACATTTTCCCACAGGAAGAGGTTCTAACATGCGAACCACAAATTGAAGAACCTACATTTGAAGAAATCCTATATGTAATCACACGACTTAAAAACAATAAGGCAACTGGGATTGATGGAATTGCTGCTGAATTTATAAAGGCAGGTGGCCATGCATTACATCTAAAGCTATACGAACTAATAATAGAAATCTGGAGGACAGAAGAATTACCCCATGACTGGAAAGAGTCATTATTGATACCTATCTTTAAGAAAGGAGACAAGTTCCAATGTGGAAATTATAGAGGAATATCATTACTGTCCACAAGCTATAATATACTATCCGCAATATTACTAAATAGACTAAAACCATATTCAGAAGACATATTAGGTGACTACCAGGCGGGTTTTAAACAAAACAGATCAACAATAGATCAGATATTTATCTTACGACAAATAGCCGAGAAACATTGGGAATATAAAAGAGATCTCCATAACATTTTTGTGGATTTTAAAAAGACTTATGATAGTGTCCATAGGAATAGTCTATGGAATGCTATGCAGGAATTTGGAATACCAAGGAAGTTAATCAACATGACGAGACTATGCATGGAAGATACTTATAATATAGTAACAAATAAAGGCAGGAAATCAGACCCTTTCCAAATAACATCTGGCTTGAAACAGGGTGATGCACTATCGCCGCTACTCTTCAATCTGGTTCTAGAGAAAGTTGTAAGGTAGGTAAAGAGGAATGTGATATTGGAGGAACATCCAAGCTGCTTGGTTATGCAGATGATATAGATATTATAGGTCAAAGTGAACAAAAGACATTGGAAATATTGACTCACTTAAAGGAAAAAGCCCAACAGATGGGGCTGGTTATCAACCAAGATTAGACAGAATATATGGTAATTTCAAGAGACGGAATGGCTAAAAACTCTGGCCACATACAAATAGATAATATGACCATTAAAAGAACGGAAACATACAAATACCTGGGTACAATCTTCAACTGCTCCAACATCATAAGGGAAGAAATACAAACTAGAATCAACTCTGGAAATAAGATATACTATGCACTACAACATCTACTAAAATCAAAGGCGCTATCTCGTAACACCAAAATCACAATATACAAAACACTGATCAGACCAGTTGTGCTGTATGGCTCTGAAACCTGGAGTACAACGAAAGGAGACGAAGCCTTGTTACAAACCTTTGAGAACAAAATTTTAAGACGCATCTTTGGACCCATTAGGGATACACAAAGTGGAGAGTGGAAAAGAAGAAGTAACAAAGACATTTATGATCTGTTTAAGTCTCCGCTAATCACTGGTATCATGAAGGCTAATAGACTACAATGGCTGGGGCATATAGAAAGAATGGAAGATAATAGGGAAACAAAACTCGCTTACACTCAGGAAATAAATGACCGTAGACCCCGAGGTAGACCAAGAAGGCGGTGGAGAGATAATACATATACAGACCTACAAACACTTGGAATCAACGACTGGCAAGAGAGGGTCCACCAGAGAGACGAATTGAGACGGATTCTATCTGCAGCAAAGAACCTCAATGGCTCGGAATGCTGAAGCTAAGTGACCAGCCCAAACTCTCCAGTACACTGAACGAAGTATTCCGGAATCGAACCCACAACCTTCGGAACGCGAGGCGGGTGATGAAACCACCTCGTGTGTTCCGTGATGGATGTTACTCCTATAACAGTCTGTTTAAACTACTGAGAGTAATCTTACCAAGAAGTCAACTGTCGGCTGAGGGATGCTGATTTTAACAGGCGATGTCCTGTCAACGTCTCAGTCCCTCGTTTTCGTATACATGTGCAAATAATCCGTCAACAAATGGATCACATGTATAGCTATTTATTACATATAGCAATCATTTAACATTAGTCATAATCACGCTCTGACAAATCTAGCGAATCATGCAAACATTAATCAGCAAAGCACTCATGCGTTCTCGCATCACAATTCATTTCGTATATTAGCGCACAGGCTATCTAATATCAACACTCTCACAACAATAGTAAATCTCTAGCTTGAGGCAATCAGCACACTCTCTCTCAGGTAACCAAAACACTTCCTCTCTCAACCACAATCAGGTCCAGTCTTCTCGTTCTTGCCTCGGTCTGTGGTCACGTGGTGTTTGACCTCGTGTCGTCCGTGCTAAGTCGGATGTCTCGGTATTTTGGTATCGTCCTGTCCTTCAACCGTCTATTGGTGGCTGATGTCTCAGGCCGTCTAGTCCAAGGTTGGTACTGTCATTCAAGGACTATGTCCAGTCTCTAACCCCATATCCTGTCTCTCAATGGGTGTATGGTCCTGTCCTACTCTACCCATACTCTACCTATGTTATGTCCTTGTCCTGTGTCCTCTCTCACACTCACTAGGGCTCTGACATGTCATGTAAGGGATATGTGAACAAAAAAAAAACAACCTATGTCTATGTAAATGTCTCTCCATTGTAAGAGTCTGTTACTGTCATGTGTAAACTAAACTACCTATCACATCTTGAATCCATCTACGTTGTGGTCTTCCTCTTTTCCGTCTCTTTAGTACACTATATGAGAAGAAACACCATTTGGGGACATGGCATCAATTAACATAAGATTCTTTCAACGTTGACATTGTTACCAGTTATGTTTACACTTTACAATGTCCAATTACAATACAATGCGTAACAAACAATACGATATTATTATATATAATTTACAGTAATTTGTAACAAAATAAGATGTTACTTTACTGCACTGTCAACAAAACTGGGATTCTTTTCTTTCGCCCCGAATAGTAATTGATTTCGTGCCCAGGTTTACTGTATATCTGGGTTGTTGGCATCCATGTTACCCTCTACTTCTACGATCCTGATATGTAGAGGAGCAACAATTAATATGGTATTCGATAAATGACAACAGAAAACACAATTTTGCAATACCAAAAAAAAACATTTTGTTTGTCAAGTCCAATTTTCAGCTGAGGACCCAATGCAAGTTTTATGTTGTAGATATTGTCGGTCGCCTTGTCTTCTGTCGTGTTTGTAGTGTGTTGTAGTCTTTACATGATCTTGAACATCAGCTGAAACGTCATTCTGAAGTTTGATGTACATATTTTGAAACAATTTATGACATGTTATTAATTGTTCAATCTCTATCAATTCGCACACTTTCTTTCGTTCGTGTTATCATTTTACACTATCTTCTGCCTGCAGTTACATTCATGTTCCGCTCTTACACATCCACATCAGTGATCAACTCTCGTAACTTTCCGGCACTCATTTTCACACACAAATAGATCGTGAATTCGTTCAATAACTTTACTCGTACGGCTGGTTACCCTTTTAACACTCAGGCGATGGATTCAATCGTGAACTTCTGACACCAATAACTTTCACAGTTCACACACTCAGGCGATGGATTCAATCGTGAACTTCTGACACCAATAACTTTCACAGTTCACACACTCAGGCGATGGATTCAATCGTGAACTTCTGACACCAATAACTTTCACAGTTCACACACTCAGGCGATGGATTCAATCGTGAACTTCTGACACCAATAAAGCTGCCTGTCAACGTCTCTCTTAACACACAGGCACTCAGCTCCTTCATACGTACTCAAAGAAAGCGCATGGTAATTGCCATCATCTATTTCCAGGCGAACCTGATATCATCACACAATAAACACAGGTGGTAATTATCATACGAACATACATATGCCGCCTTTCATAATCTAACAGTGTCGTGTCCTCCTTTAAAGTGTCGTCCCTGGAGTGAAGAGAGTCAACACCCACATTATAATATGTTTCCCTTTTTCAATATCTTGGAGAATCCACCAGCTTCCGTCCAACACACTCCATCAGCCCCTGGACACCTTTTCCTATCACTCTCTCACTGTCGTACTATGCCCTCTCTCATACTTCCCCAACGCAACATACTCAACAACTCTTGCTTCTAAAAATTAATAAAGATTAATTTATTAAAAGAAAAGTGTAACGTATATGAGACGTGTATGCGAAGAAAATGTGTGTCGTGTATTATAACAGAAATGTATGTGTCAGCCCTCAAAATTCAGGATCATAGTGTACACATCATGGCAAGGATCAGACGACATCACACGAGTCAGTACGAAAGACCTCACCGAAGTCGTATCCTTCTCTCCAGACATGTCCTCCTCCAGGAACTCTGATGATCATGAGATCTGAATCCCATGTAAATATATAATCCGTGGAAAATACTAGTATTGTTCCTAACGCAACTGTTCCTAATAGTTTATAGAAACTCCGGCTTCATAATTCCGGCGCAGTGAAACAAACATGGAACACTGTCCTATGAACAAGACTTTTTGTCTCTTGCTAAATGTTCTCTAGTTCTCAATATTAAAAAAGTTATTGTCTATACTCCAATAGAGTAGTTTTGTTATGGTCATAAGTGAACTGAATATCCATCACTACTGGTGTGTTAAAACTGGTATGACCTAAATTCATTCGGTATTTATCCTGTAGGATACATATACCATTCAGCTCCACTGAGCAATGTTGATCATCTTCCTCCAGCATAATCTCTGTTGTAAAATTGCTGGCCAATCTTCCTGCGCCAAACTTTATCTGGGATCGGATTGTCTCTTGGTTTCATGTTCTTCATTCCAACCAGAGGGAACCTGTAACATAAATCATATAACCGGTGATAGCCTCCCCGTCACTGATCTCTATTAGATGATCGTGGGCCATCGGCCTCGCTCAGAAAATATAATGAACCTATCAGGGACAAATGACTTGACCACATAGGTTATCATCAGGCCAAGACAAGAAAAAAAAATCAGCAAACAGAATGCGGAACCCCCCCCCCCCACACACACACACACACACACACCAGGGAGCACCCACTGCAATATCCCAATTATCCCTCATTACTCAATCCTCAATTAGTAAAGCTTATCAACACTACACTAATCTATTTTCAACTAACAGAGCCAAGTATCACTTCCCTACTCTAGTTAGTTTTCCACTAACAGTGCTAATCATCACACTATAGTTTTAACCAGCCTACAGCCTATATTAATTAGAACTAATTATAATCGGTTCTACCTTAGGTCACACTGCAGTTAGATCAAATTACATCCACTCTTGCCATGACAGGCACGTGTAAAATTAAATTAACTCAATTCGCACACGGTAGACGTTTTCCATCAGAACCACAGTGCCGAAGCACGTCTTCTATAATCCAAGGTATGCGATCAACTCCCCATCTCCAATCATGGTTTTTGGCCTAACCTCTAATTGGTCACGTGACTGTATTCTTCCTGTCCACACAGGTGTTATTTGGACATATCAGCCATTTTCAAGAATCTATTTTTCCCTGGCTTAGTCACTGTCAAAGTTGTCATCACTTGTTTTGACTCCCCCAACAAACTAACGAGTTACTGTATGATCCCAACAACAGTTTTCCCCAACAAGCTGCCAATCTTCTAGATGTTCCGGAAACTATAAATTGACAGATGTACTGTTATCTTCCGTGCTGAGTATTTCCGTTTTCCCCTCTGACTTGTTTATAATCTGTCAAAGCGATGTATGATTCAGCGCACTCACTTCCCCTATACATCTGCCACTGTTAATTTTTGCCCGACATGTGATGGCCGACATTAGATTGCCACCATGATCCCACGGGTTCCATCTGTATTCAAATGTTGACAAACTGTCATAGCGATGCCGGGACCTGTCTCCATCACCACCGAATGTTCCAAATCCGTTAGAGATGTACACGTGCAGCTACAAATATTGTCCTGGGATATTGACATCCGATTTGTTTATACTGTTAGTAAAATAGTTGTCGCTGGCAGATAGTCCGTTTTATCAGAAAGCCTCTATAATAATCAGCTGGGTAAACGCACGGTTTTATTTTGTGACAAACAGCACACGATAGTTTCACACTTCAATACTCTCTCTACTCACAACTAGTACTCTCGCAACATTAAGCATTTGCTCAAAGAAAACAGGTCCTCTTTGTAACTGTCCCAAGTCCCGTCTGACGATTCTCAACTCAACCACTGGGCTAGTCGCACTAGACCAAGTGCCGTTGTGTGAACCTCGTGCTGTCTCAACAGTCTTGTTGTACTACAGACTGTCCGTGCTAGTATAGGTCACTGATATCTAATCCGTTCAGGGCAGTGTCCCGTGAACGGTGGTTCCCCTTGTCTCACCCGGTCGGGTCCTACCGTTACTCTGTCTAATACATGATAGTGTCCCTTACTACGTCATGTATCCACTTCATCTACTGTCCTGTAGATGTCCTGTCTTATGACCCTCTGTTGTCCTGACTTATGTCCTGTCTTATGACCCTTTGATGCCCTGACTTATGTCCCGTTTATACTCTACTGACTCTACTCTAGATGTCCTTATCTATATCTTATGTGTCGTTATCTTAGTCGTCCTGACTCTCTTCTGTCCCTTGTCGTCTATATGTCCTGTAACTACCCCTCAACACACTGACACACTGGATATGAGTGGATCATCATTGAGGGACGAAACATCATTAACATTAGATATGAGATGAATCACAATTGGGGGATGTTACATCAATAACTTTACATATGAGAGGAGTCACCATTGGGGATGTGACATCAATAGCATTAAATATGAGAGGAATAACCATTGTTGGACGTGGTATCGAATAACATTAGATATGAGAGGAATAACCATTGTGCAACCAAATCAACACCAAAGGAAAAACTAACCAAAAATATCGACGAGACCACCAACAACGACACCCTAGATGATAACACTGAATCTGAAATTGATATCTATTAATTCTACTGACACTGACACTGACACCGAAGATGATGGCCCATTGTTTTAAGATCTACAAACAGATCAAGTCTGCATCAAGGCAACAGTAACGCATAACAACTATCTCAACTAGGCAACCTCGTTTGTCTCTGATTACTTGTTACTGTTAGTCATTTGCCTGTTTTGATTTATTTATGATGACTCATGATATTATTATTATTATTATTAGTATTATTATTATTATTATTTATATTTTATTATCATTATTAACATTTCAGGTTTAATCACAAAACAAAAACACATCGTTACACTCATAGACAAATACAAACACGGCTGCATTCTCTTACGAGGAACAAATATATGTGAATACCCACATACAAAGCAAATCCCTATACAAATTAGGACTCAGAATCTCATGCTTCAGCCTGTCGACACATCGTACAGATTTTGGAAACTCCACACTGCAGACTTCAGACAAATGGGAAATTACTAACACACAAGGACGACCAAAGAGACATTATCAACATACAGGTTAGCAACAACAACAACAACACACACACACACACACACACACACACACACACACACACACACCGCGCGCGCGCATTTAGACAACATAAATGCACCAGCAAATTACAGTTACCAACTATAATTCTTTGAACACTTAGAAACCCTATTAGCACAGACTTATAGAGGGAGGAATGTTGTTTTAGCAGGTGACTTCAATTGTTGTTTAGCTTCTGTCGACTTATTAGGCGAGGAAGTGAAAACGCAGTTAAGAAGCGCTGGCCGAGATGACATGAATCAACTCGATACACTGCAATACATAATCGACACACATAACCTAATAGATGCATCCAGGCACAAATACCCCAACATTCAAGATAAAACACACAGGAACCATGCACACAACATATCATCTAGGTTAGATAGAATATACTTACCCACAACACACCACATAACACAGACTAAACACCTACAAGAAACTCTCCAGTACACAGATCACAAAGCACTACTAGCACACATCACTGTAAATAACACGACTACACAGTAATTCAAACGATCACCACAGTAGAAAGTTAACAACACATTACTCCAAAACACAGAATATGTATAATATATGACATACCTGATACATAAAAACACTGATAGTATACCAACTGACAACACTATATAATACTGGAGCATCTATTTTTCCTTGACAATGAGCATTAATTCTCATGAAAGACATTGGCAACTCCATATGCATTTTCATGAAAGAAGTGTACACAGGATTCACATGATATATTCCGAATGATGTGAGACTGTGCACAAGAAGTTTACGAGATAGACACTTAGCAATCTTTTCTCTGCATAAGCACTAGTGGATAGAAGGTGCATCTACAATGTGCCATTCTTCTTTAGCCACTTTGAATTTATTTACTATTTTATTATGCAGTCTAGTGTACTCTTCTTTATCTTACTTTTTCTGTCTTCTTTCGTCTATCAATCGCAAAATGTATATGTTTCATCCATGTCTAGTTTGCAAGTTTTATGTTTAGGTGTAATTATTTCATTGAAGTCCCATTTTTCATCAATAGTCTGTGTTATCTCTATGGCTTTATATATGTTATTTACTGAAATATTTTACCTTTCTCTAATTCCTTTGCCTGTTCTAAGTAATGCTAGATCCAACTGAAAGTTCTTTGGGGTTTTCTTTATGTTTTTAACTCTTTACCTCATCTTCTCTATATCTGGCACATTGTGACTCTGTACATCTGCTCCAGGTGATAGTTTTTGCTCCTAAGAAACTGCTTTTTAATCTCTTTGGTAAAACATACGGGCCAATAAAAAGATGTCAATTGCAATGAGAAAAGAAAACAAGTGTTGAAGTGCTACATAGAACCTGTGCTTTTGTGTGGATGTTAATAGTGGACAATGAGCAGACAAGCTTAACAAAAACATCTGATGCCTGTGGAAATGTGGTTTATGAGGAGAATGCAAAGAATACCATGGACAGACAGATAAACCAACGGCCAAGTCCTACAAGACAGAAATAAAAACCGTGAACTGTTTAGAGAAATTAGACGTAGACACAATTTGTTGGACACATTATTTTAATTTATTATGTTGTTATATTTTATAATTCCTCACACGCCCCTGTTTTAAAGTGCATGTTCACCATTTTGGAGTTCGTTGTAAGGTATAAGGTGTATTTTTAATTACTTTGCAGTATGTGAAAATCTTACAGTGTTTAGTATATCTCACTTTTTCGCAGGTGTTACACGTACCTAACTTTTTTTATTTCTTATTGATACATTCTGCTGCAGCCGTTATTTCTTCTATGAATATTGCAACTCATTTTAATCATTGTAATGTTTCATAATGGGCCGTGCGATAGATTTTCTCAGTATGATGCAAGTCTTCGAAAAGCCTTAAATGTCATTTCTTTTCGAAATGCAGAGATTTTTAATTATTGAATAGTTCCAATTGTATTTCGATTTCGTTGCTTCTGCCTCCCCTCAACCCTTCCCCCTTCCCTTACGGCGCCAACTGATGTGGTTGCCTCTCTGTAGCATAGCACGACACGGCCCTGGTTTCATAAGTAAAAATGTAGAAATATGTACAACAAGAATTCTTAGCATCAAGGGAAATAAATTGAAATGTAATTTTTAAACGACAGGGGAGACAAGAGACATAATTTATTGGAGTATACATGACGGCTATATACAGCAAATAATTCGACTGAAGAACGTAGGGCATAATATCTAATAAAAAATATAGACCTTTTAATAGGAAAAAGTATAAAACATATTTAAGTAATTGGGATATCTTAGAATTCTAGTATGTGATTTCATGTCGTAGATAATATATAAACAATGTTCTTTCTAAATATGCATAATATATCAAGTGCAATATCCGCTGAATCGTCATGAAACCCTTACACTTACTTAGTATTTTTGGCAGGCACATGTGCATGTGCCTCATAATGATAGCATATATGGTCGTAGAGACTATTAACTGGGCAAAGAAACAGATCGATGTTCGCCTTCGATATACAAGTAAAAAAACGACAGTCGGTGATTTTTGCCGTAACGCTGGAGTTATATTTGATCCATATATTTGAAAGACAAGCCAACCTTTGAGGTGTTCAGCTGCAATGACTCTCAGTCGTAAAACATGTAACATACTTTACCTTAGTTTTCTCTCTAATATGAGAATTTGATGACAAGATACACCCGTATCTTACCCCTTACTTGATCTGCTCATCGCTGTCTCGGCATTCATTCATAACTGTGACAAAACCTCCCTACTTATCACTTTCCGCCGTCTAGTTTTGTTAAGTCCTGTGGTGTATCTTGGGAAATCTCAAAGAGATAGAGGAAAACTAGAATTCATCTTTCCGAATGTGATCCTGGCCCACTATAATTTTAATAGCCTTCAATGGCTCAATTATTTGAGGCAATCAATAGAGTCCAGGAGATCCAAGGAAGTCCCTAAGGTCAACAAGGAAATGATTTCCTTGAATAATAATAAACTTGTGGAGTTTCCTTGCCACTCTGCTCTCAGATAAAAAAGTTAATAACTAGGGTGAATTAATAGTTCACAGACAATACAATGAACACTCAAAGAATTAATAGAACATTCTGAGTGAAAAATGAAATATCTATTAAAGTTAATAACAAACAAACAAGGGATGGGTTTTGGCCATTCTGAACACAATATAATCGCCCATTTCAAAACTCATGGTATATATTCATTACTGCATTAAACATTCACGGTTTTAGAAAAAAACATCATCAATATTTCCCCAGTGGATTGAATGATACCCATACACATGTTAGGTTATAATAATAATTATAATTCTCTATCTTAAGCTGAATCCTCTCCACTTCATGTTGGGGTTTCAGGACACTAAATGTTTAAATGTTCTGTGAGACTAAATAAATTGGGTCCATAGTAAGTTTGTTGTTCTAGGTTCAGGTAGGATGATCGTCGAGGTTGCCTCTCTAATCACAGGTACAGGCTAAAAGTCCCCTGGTTGATTCATAGTGATACTGGGTTACCTGCTTTATGTGGTTGGATGGAACTCTCGCCTGTAAGTTCTTCCAAAATAGGATTTGTCATCTCTCCAGCCAGGAGCTCCCATCAAGAGTCATATCTGGTTCTGGGTGGATTTAACCATTCCTTAAATTCCAGTATCAAAACATATATCTTCTGCTACCATAAATGCACCTATATGATCATTTGAAATTGAAGAAAGGTCAAACCCCAAGGAAAAGGGAAAATAAACAAAGGGAAATTTGACCCCAGGGAAAAATAAACGAAGGGCAAGGAAGGCTGTTGTGCCCCCAGAAGTTATCAACCCAATAGCTGGCTCCTCTCCATCCAATACCCACTACAGAGCTCTCAAAGTTTAGGATACCAGATAAGCAGTGTCATCTTCGCCCATGCGAAGTGCATGTTCACCATGTTCACTATTCTCCGTTCAAAAGAAAAGAGACGATAGCCGCTCAGAGGAAAGGCGAGACGGACATATAATCAGATTGCTACTGGAACTATTAGTGTTGGAACTCTTCGCTGGCTGCTGAGGATGGGGACGGAGCGCTTATGGGAATGTCCCGAATGCTGTGATGTCGATTCCTAACTCAATCAATCAAAAGGAAAGTCCTCCCACATTAAGTGTGTTAATTCATTCACCAAATGCAATGAGTGTCCAAATTATAAACAATATTATTCCATTCTGGCACCAGCTCCTGTAGGACATTCAGCTGTTTTACTCCAAATTAAATGCTTTAAGGAGGAACGTCATCTCTCCTCTTCGACATTTATGTATATGCCTTTACCTTAATTCATCATAAGATTCATCATCGACATCATAACATCAAGACAAAATTGCACAATTCATGAACAGAACCAAAAGTACTTGTAGCATGAGTGATATGGAATAAAGTGTGGAGCCATATGTAGAGGCACATTGAATTATAATATAGAGCTTATTCACGACTATCATCTTCTCCTCTGATAGAAATGTCAGTATACATCAAATCGCCTACGTGAATGATTGATTGATCATAATCTTCCTCTGTACTTCACTTCTCCTCACTTACCCTACAATCATTCACTGTAAAAAAAAACAACCTTTAAACAAAACATGCTTGCATGGATTATGAATATGCATAGTTTAGTTTAGTTTAGTTTAGTTGTTGGATCAACATCACGGCACACGGTTTAACCCATAAGTGCTCCGTTTTCCTTCTAACTCAAACCTGAGTCTGGAGAAACTCAGCTCAATGCACGAACTCCGTTGCTTCGGCGAGGATCCTGAAATACTTTGTGTAGATTTTTAACTCAAAATTTTGCCCGGGCAGCGCCGTTAGGCTACTCTTTTTCGATTTCCAACTGCCAAGGGATTTTTTACGTGCGCAACAATACACACGGGCGTCCGATCTCACTACCCAGAGACCAGGGGAAATGTTATTACTGGAAGTCCAGGTGGATTTTTTAAATAAATCCCGGTCCTCACCGGGGCCTGAACCCAGGACCTCCAGCACTCGAGGCGGACACCATACCTCGAGCATAATTACGTGACTCACAATTAATAAGTTAAAAGATAAATTCATACATTGAACACCGATGACGTCACAATTGAATCACCACATGAATGCTTTATTAGAACATCCAGGATTTCATGATAACACATATGGAACTGTCGTAAGTTATCCCTTCTTACTTTAGTGTCGTCCCTGGAGTGAGGGGAATCAACACCCACATTTTTTATTAACCCAATATTATTGTCCTAGAGAAACCACCAGACTCCGTCCACAAAACTCCGTCGGTCTGCAGACACCTATTTCTTACTCTCACTCACCCCTGGATCATGCCCCCTCTCACTCCTCCCCAACACAACATACTCCACAACTCTAGCTTTAACAAATAAATGCAAAATAATTTATTAAGCAAAGAGTATGTGTGTGAGAAGTGTGTGTGTGTGTGTGTGTGTGTGTAATGTGTAGAATGTATGTCGAATTCTAGTGTGTCTGTAGATTCAGAGCAGCAGATCAGGAGCCAAGTCAGATGATCATCATAGCAAGGGTACGCCACAGCATGATAGCTTAGTACGTGTACATCTCACCCGGTGATGCGTCTCTTCTTCCAGATGTTGACTTTCTCCTGGATCCACTGGGTCGACAAGATGCATGATCCACCAAGAGTTGTTATTGTATAACCCCAATCCTGGATCTGTCACTCACTATAATGACTAAGGTCCCTATAACTCAAATAGGTACGGATTCGCTATACTGTGAAACTAGGTTTCAATGTCACAGGTGTCACATTTGTTCTAATCAATGTTCATAGATTGTCACACACAAACTGTTCTAAAGTACTTCTTCACTGCACTAAATTATTCCACGAGAACTTCATGTTCAAGATTCTTCTCTAGACTAAATTATTCCACGAGAACTTCATGTCAAAATGTCTTTCTCTAGACTCTATTGTTCAGTGATATGTGGTGAAGAAAAGAGTATCACCCACCCTGGGTAAATCCCTATTGTAAATGAATCGTTTATAATGTCTTACTCCACTGAGCCAGTTTCGTATGGACCCTCTGCGTCCTAGGCCTAGCATAAACAGTGCTGATTGTACTTTCTTCTTGGTATTTATTCATCATATAAAATCAAGTGAATGTTAGTTGGATGTTCTTCTTAAGGAGAGTTGACCTCCATCAAACCCAGTGTAGAGCTTCCTCATAGACGTAGGGGAACCTGTCAGAGAAAGAGACCACATCTGGTGAAGGCCGCCTGATACTAATCCCTACTAGCTGAATGTAGGCCTACTGCCTTGCTCAGAGAGTTATCAGTGAACTAAACTCTGTCAAGGATCAGAGTGGCTCATCCCTTAATTATGAATCAGGTTAAGACAAGGAAAGATCAATAACAGAGTGCAGAACCCCAGTGGGCAACCCACTGAAAGATCCCACCATTGGACACTTTCCCCACCTCCAAACCAATTCCTAATCTCTCCAAATATCACCCTGCTACACTATTCACACTAGCAGAGCTAATCATCACTTCACTACTATAGCTAGTTTTACCAAGTCAACTGCTTATATTAATTAGGCTTAAATATTCTATCAATACTACCTTAAGCAATACCGCATCATTCCTGGATGGCCTCTACACTTTGCCATAAAGACACATGTTATTTAATTTTTAATTAATCTAACACTGTAGAGCTCTCCGAACTTCATAACTGCGGTAACAAAACACGTCAATCCTAGTCAATTTCCTTGGCCACACTAATGTACACAAGTCTTGTATCTGTCAAGAACTGGGAGTGTTCCAGTGAAGTTCTTTTGATGTCACGCAGGTGTCTTCAGGGGCACTAACTATTTCTAGAAATCTTATGTCCCCTGGGTTTAATCAATGCAAGAGTTATTCCCCCTGTTGCAACTTCCAAAACAAGGTAGCGAGTTCCTGCATTCTCCCAACAACGGGTTTCAATAACAAGCCGCCAATTCGTTTGATGTCGGAGAATTCTCAATGACAGACGGGACTGTTTCATCTCCCGAGCTGGGCAATTCTACTTGGATCCGACTTGTTTTTTCTGTATTTGTTAAAAACAGTTGTGGCCTTGATAACATGCCGTGAATCAGACTGTCTGTATTATCATCATCTGGTTAATCCACAGTAAGTTCATGACAGGAACCATTTAACATCGAATGTGCCCCAGGTACTGTTTTCAGACGAATTGTACTAATTCCTCCTAACTAGTGAATGCACCTTTAAGATAGTTCCTTGCTACTGAACTATGAAGTCTATCCACCTAATTTCTAAAGTTAATCAATACATCCTGAATTAATACAGAATTAGCTTAACTGCTTACGGTGTGAAATGTACAACCTAGGCATATTGCCTATTCGTACATGAAGTTGCATAACTATAACACCCCTCACTATGGGTTAACCTATTGCACATACCATCTACAAACTATGATATCTTAATACGGAGCTTAGTCTCTCCTGAAATAATTAAGAACTAACAATAGTTTTACAGTACACCAACTTACCACTTTCTGGGGCAAGGACTTCTGGGCACCAATCAATCAATAAATCAGGTGCCGTCTCCACAATGAAGGTTGGCTGCAATGGATCTCCAACACTGTCTGTCTCTCGCCGTGACTGTACAATCTGTCAGGCTGTCGTCCATCTCTTGATGCTATCTTCCCACTTGTATCGGTATCGTTGTCTACCTCTGGCTCGCTTGCCCGCAACCTTGCCTTCCAGTATGGTTTTTATAAGAGTATCATGTCTTTTAACGTAGCCGAAATATTTCACTTGCCTCCTTTATATTTCTTTCATCAACTCTCTTTTCATTCCCAGTTATTCTAGAACCTCTGCGTTTGATTGTTTTTGTTTCCATGAACTACGACATATTCGTCTGTATATTAACATCTTCATGGCTTCTATGCGACATTCTAGTTGTTTGTTCAATGTCCAGGCTTCCTCGCCCTACAGTAGCGTTGAATATACGTAGCATTTGACAATTCTAATTTTTAATGCGTTATTAATCTCTCTAGATGTTAATACTGATTTCATGCCGTTGAAAGCATTTTTGGCCATTCCTATTCTCTTTTTGATTTCTATTTCACTAAGATAGGAGAAACGTGTTACTTGTCCTGGTATCTGCCCGTTTACTGTGATGTTCATTGATGACCTTTCCTTGTCTCTGCTAATTATCATACTTTTTGTTGTTTTTTGGATGTAAATATCTAAGCCACATTCTGCACTGTTCCTGTGTACTTGTTCCACTAGGTCTTGTAACTCCTGTTCACTTCCTGCTAGTAACACGGTATCGTAAGCATACCTAAGATTGTTTATGATTCTTCCATTGATGCTAATTCCAGGCATTTCAACATGTTTAAAAATTCTTTCTGTGTATAGGTTGAAGAGGCTTGAGGACAGTACACATCCCAGCCGTACGCCTCTATTTATGTCTATAGGTGACGAATAGTTATGTCCGCATCTAATAGACGCCATTTGTTCCTAATACAAATTACTAATAAGTCTGATGTCCTTTCCGTCTACTCCTATATCTTGAAGGCACGTAATTAGTCGTTCATGTTGTACTCTATTAAAAGCTTTCTTGTAGTCTATAAAACAAACATATATACATTTTTGAACTTCTAAATAATTTTCAATTAACATCCTCAAACATACAATTGCTTCTCTGGTGCCGCTGTTTTTGCGGAACCCAAATTGTTCACCAGCTACTTCCTCATCTATTTTATGTTGAATTCTTTCTTGTATGACTTTGAGTAGTATCTTAGTTATGTGGCTCATTAGGCTAATAGTTATGTAATCCTCACAATCCACAGCTCTTGGCTTCTTCGGTATTGTGATGAAATGGATGTTTTAAAATCTTTTGGGATATACCCAGCATTATATATATATATATATATATATATATATATATATATATATATATATATATATATATATATATATATATATATATATATATATATATATATCATTACATAATTCTGTGATAGTTTCAATGCCAATGCTGGATAAGGATTTTATCATCTCTGTTGTTATCTTGTCAGGACCTGCAGCCTTTCCTTCTTTCATCTTTTTAATATACTTGTCTACTTCACCCTTTAATATTTTTGGTCCATCTTGAGTATTATACAATGTTGGTCTATTGACTATGTTGCCCCAGAATAATTCTGTGTACTCTGTCCATCCTTTTATTACGTCAGTGTTATAAATTATAATTTCTCCATTTTTTCCACCGATACAACAGTTTACTGTTATATCACTTTTCTTCTTTGTAAATCTTGTTATATGTTCATGTCATTCTTTCGAGTTGTGTTTTATTTCCAGATCTTCTACATCTTTGCTTTGTTACTGCATCCACTCTTCTTTGGCAGCTCTGCACATGTGACGTATTTCTCTATCTAATAATATATACTCTGGAGTGATCTTTACTTTTTGTATTTGAGTCATTATACTCAAGATTTCATCGGTTATCCATAATTGTTGTTTTTCTTCTGATTTATCTTCACTGGTAAGGTTGTATTTGCAATCTGTACACTGGTTTTTACACTTTCCCATTTTATATTAATTTTATCCTCAGGATTTTCAAGTCAATATTGTTCCAAACTTTCAATGATTAGCCCATCATATCTACTTTTTACTTCAACCAGGTATAGTTGACTTATTTCTGGTTGTTTCAATGCCGATGTATGTACTTGAGGTGTCTTCTATGTCTATTTTCCTGGGTTATTATGTTTTATTCGTAATTTTAAGTCTACAGGATTATGGTCAATGTTGATATCAGAACCAGGTATGTTTGAAACCAGGCAGAATGACGCAGACAGTCAAACGTTGTTTGGACACGTTATTTTTACTTTGTAAGTTTTTATATTTTTGTTATTCAACCCCCCCACCCCTCCCGCCTTGGCATAAACTAACTTAATCGTACAATGTGCTTACCTTCAACATAGATGAATTTGCTTATTTGCTCTTAAAGCATAGCGTCGTCAGGTTTCAGGCTCCAGGCTAGTTTGTGACTTTCTGGTTCGCTGGCTGATTTGTAGGCCGTCGCTTCTCTCTTACATTTCTCCTATGGAATTTTCCAGAATACAGAGGGATAGTTGAACAGAAGACACCAGATCATCAGTTACAGTGGATCCTTGCTTTAGATCGTCTGCCAGAGGTTAATTTTTACTACACACGCTGAAAGTCTTTCTGTCCTCACGGCATTTTCAAACTATCTCGGTTGTTTTTGCACTATTGCTATATCCAAACTGACTCTGACGTCATGCCGGGTCATGTTTAATGACTGAGCTCCATTTCTGCCATATTTAGAATATCGACGTTTCGTTCCAAAATATCATTAAATATAATTTTAAAAATAACGTCCACTATAACATTAGACGTTGTCGGATGCATGATTGTTGGGACAACCCCAAAGAGATAAATAGGATACTAATTCCTATTTCTTAATGTGATCCAGCACGTTATAATTAATTAATCATGTCGACATGATAAGAATGCTTGAAGACCTGCAAATTGACGGAAAAGACCTTAGACTTGTAAAAAAACATATATTGGAAACACCAAGCTGCCATCAGAATTGATAACGATATAGGTCAATATCAGCCTATTAAAAGAGGTGTGAGACAGGGATGTGTAATGTCTCCAGATCTTTTTTTCCCTGTACAGTGAAAATATTTTCAGAAATATAGAAGAGATGGAAGGAATCAACATTGGCGGACGAACATCGATAACATTAGATATGCAGATGATACAGTCTTGATTGCAGACAATGAACAGGACCTACAAAATCAAGTAGATGCGGTTGTTGCACACAGTGAACAACTAGGGTTAGAACTGAACATTAAGAAGACACAGATTATGGTCGTCACTGGGAAGAAGGAAATACCACCATGTGATATACGAGTAAATGGGCATATTCTTAAGCAAGTGAATCGATACAGCTATCTCATCACAGTCATAATATCTGATGGGAGATGACTTAAAGAGATTAGAATAAGAATTGCCATTGCAAAGGTAGCCTTTTGCAAGATGGAAAACATACTAACCAATAACAAGATATCAATTGAAACGAGAAAAAGAGTGCTGAAGTGCTACATAGAACCTATACTTTTGTATGGATGTGAAGCGTGGACAATAAGCAGTCAAGCCGAAAAACAGCTGATAACTGTGGCAATGTGGTTTCTGAGGAAAAATAAAGAATACCATGGGCAGACAGAAAATCCAATGAACATGTCCTTCAAGAAACAAAGGAAGATCGTAAACTGATTAGAGTCATTAGACGTAGACAGTAAAAATATGTTGGGCATGTTATGAGAAGAAATGATTGGGAGAACTTGGTGACGACTGGCAAGATCAAAGGGAATAGACCAAGGGGAAGACCGAGAAGTAAATACCTGGATGGATTGGCTAAGTGGCACTGTGGAGACATGAACACGGACCTGATCCACGACTCTGGTGATCGAGTGAGATGGCAGAACATGACCGCCCACGATTATCGGCATGGCACATGATGGATGGATAGATGGTTACTGGCTCAGTGGCTTGAGACCATCGAGTTTCGGAGAACCAAAGAATACCTCCAATCAACCAATGAAAAGGTTTCTCTGAATACCCAAAATATTATTTTGGTGGTTCCTTGCCTCTCCTCTCTCAACTAAATAATTATTAATCTAGGGTTGTTAATTAAAACAATTTTACTACGACAAGAGAACTCTCAAAAACAGAAAATGACCCTTACTTTTTATAATTTATTACACATAAATGGTCCTATTGTTCATGAATGTCATAAAATAAAACAATCACTTCATTACAAAAAAAAGAAAAGAAAAAGATCATGTACACGTACATCTCTAACTATGCCTATCTCCTGGCTGTGCCGAGATACTATCCACCCCACCAGTAATGTATCAGTCCTCCATTATCTTTATTGGGCCACTTCTTCTGGCCTATGTATAATCTGTGGAGAAAAAAACTTTACACTCTGTGTGGTAACCCGTCCAGTTCTTTGATCTCTGCGGCAATCAGGCAGTGCGACATATATGTACTAGTTTCTTGAGGGTTCTGTGTTCTGTGTTCCAGGATATTGTTGTTTGGCTCAAGGGTTTCTTCACCTAGATAAATATAGACTAAGTTATCTAGGAGACATGTCCTCTTTGGTAGATAAATCTGCAGGAAGTTGCTTTGGACTAGTATTTGGCTTCACTATATTAGCTGTCTCACTCAATCAAGCTCTTACATTCAGTCAAGCTGTTACATTCACAAAGTCAGGTCTGGATCTAGAATTTCAGCATCAATCATACATCTAATGATATCATCACTATGAACATCCAAAAAAAAACGCTGTACACTTTCAAGAAAATACAAAGAAAATTACATAAAGGAATTGTGAACCTAGGAAAATAAACATTGGAAGGAACATAGTCTTAGTGGTCTCAAATAGTTATCCACAATATAATTGGTCGTTTTCCATCCAATCCGTCCTTATATGGTGCTCAAGGTTTAGACTAGCAGATATGCAGTGTCGTCTTCTCCTGTGCCTGTCCTCCATGGTCTACAGGTTGAGTAATACCTTGACTGATTTAGAATTTGACAACTATGTTCTCCCTTATCTTCTGTACATAATTAGTTTCTCTAGATCTCCTTCCCTTACAAGAAAAAGATCTTATACATTAAGGGTGTTAAAATCATTCCCCATCGCCATGAGTATTTTGTTATAAGCAATATAAATACATTATGGTAACATCTGTTGCATAACCTTTAGGTTAATTCTTTTCTAATCAAAAGTTTCAAAACGAGTATATTCCCTACTTTTCACCATGTAATATGCTTTCACCTCATTTATCATCACCCTCATTATCATTATCATTATCATCAACATCATTCAGGACACAAAACTATATGATGGTAATATGAGTTGTATGTAATACAGAGTGGTGTCATTCTTAGGACACACAATCAGATGATTGTAATATAAGTTATGTGGAATACAGAGAGGTGTCATGCGTCGGAGTGCACTAAATTATTAATTAGTGTATGGGCTATCCTTAAAATTTTCTCATCTGATAGACAGGACATTATACATCAAAGTGCCTACCATCATGAGATTGATTGATTTCGTATACTCCTTCTCAACATCTTTTCATCTCACTCATTCTCACCATTCATCAGATATAATATTCATATGTGCATGGGTGATAAGTAAGCATACTGATGTGATTTTACAAATAATAAATTGACAGAGTTGATATTAATGAAATTACAATGGAATGTCACTCATTCCTCCATCTTTCATTAGACATAATAATTGTATGGATGATAATTAGGCATAATTATGAGATTCACAAATGATGATTCCTCATGTTTAACAATAATGAAATTACACATGATCCACCACATGCACGCTCTCATCAAATACATAGAATTATGTGAAACACCCAATCCACATTCCTTCATCATGAATCTTAACCACACTGCAGAGGTGATGAGTAGGATTATTATGTGTCTCTCAAATGATCAATCCACATGTTTAGCAACAATGAAAGTACATTTGACTCACCAAGCGGGTGCTTTCTCCCAACACACAAGATTATGATACATATAGAAATCTATTTACATCTCATGTGCTCATGTACTTTTCTGTTATACATTACACTAATTTTTCTTACCTGTGTTGGCACATGTAAAATAGTTTCTTCTTATTGAACTAAGTATTCTTAGCTTCCTAAATCTTAAGTTAATCACACTTCTAATTACTGCTGATTTAGTTTAACTTCTTAAGAAATAAATTGTACAAACTAGGTCTAATGCTTACACATTAAATAAGATGTTTAACTAGAAGAAACCTTCCTCATGGTTTAACCTCGTATATCATTTATTCATGACCTAAGACATATGCATAAAGTACTTAGTCTCCCTTAATTAATTCCTTACGGACTAACCACCTGGTGACAACATATCCACTTACCAATGCTTCTTGGGGAAGGCTCATTTACTAACGTAATATAGAATATAGCATTGCGCTTACCTTCATGTTAATTGAATGGTTCAAACACTTCGGCTACAGTTTTCAGGATCTAACCTTGGATTCGGTTTTCCAAATGCAATGTCTGCTTGTAGGCCGATGCTTTCCTCATTTCAAGAGTACAGTATCTTGTGTTAGCTTATTTGGAAGATGCTCTCACTCTTTCAGATCCATCGTATCTTCTCCTGCACCGTGCTTGGATTGGTGAAATAAAACATGCCGTTTTTCTCTTGCATTTCGTATTTATTTTAGTTCCGTGCTGCTTGGTCTTGTGACGTCGCAGCCAATCAAATGAGTTCTTTCATCAGCTCTTCGGCTCAATGTCGCTGTTGGTTGGTGTTGTCGTAAAATGATGTTATAGTGGGGGAAACATAATCACGATTTTGACGGTTGTGAGAATTATATCACTGACGTAGACAATCAAACTTGTTTGGACATATTATGAGAAGAAATGAATTGGAGAACTTGGTGACAACTGGCAAGATCGAAGGGAGGAGACCAAAGGGAAGACCAAGAACTAAATATTTGGATGGCTTGGCCACGTGGCATGGTCGAGACAGAAACACGGAGCTGATCCACGACTCTGGTGGTCGTGTGAGATGGCACAACATGACGGCCAACGCTTTTCGGCATGGCACATTATTGATGGTTTCAAAATAGCGCTTTTTTTTCAAACTATGATGATGTAGATTATGTTTCTTTATAACTGTAGGCGCTAATTCCTTTAGTGTTAAATTTGAATTTACTTCTACTGGTGGTGGTTATTGGCGTTGTTGCTATCTGGAGGATAGTGCGGGAAAATTCAAACAGCGATGTGGCAGTCTGCGAGATGTATACTCCAGGTCGAATACTACTTTTTGTTTGGACCTGAATCTGTTAAAAGGCATGCAGATCGACTTCATTGCATCGGGCGTTATCCCATATTGTAGAGTATCGTTCCGCTGAGCGGCTTACCAAACGTATCGCACAAAGTACTATCTACGGAACTTCAGCGACACTCCCCAGGGTTTCTTCGTGTAAATTTCATCCATGAAACTAACGACGAACGCCGGAATCGAACCAACAACCTTCGGGACGCGAAGCAGGCGATGAACAAGTCCGCTGTCCTCTCTAGAACTTTACTCCCATAACAGTCTATTTAAATATCTCTCCAATGTAAGCCCCTGTCTCTATAATGTGTAAACTACCTATCACTTCTTGAATCCATTTACGTTTTGGTCTTCCTCTTTTCCGACTTCTGAGTAAACTATATGAGAGGAATCATCATTAAGTCACGTAATATCAATAACATTTGATATGAGAGGAATCATCACTGAGGGACGAAGCAAAAAAAACATTTTATATAAGAAGAATCATCATTGAGTTACGTAACTTCAATAACATTAGATACGAGAGGAATCATCACTGACGGACGTAACATCAATAACTCTTTATATAAAAGATGTCTTGCTGATCGTTTTAGAGAACACCTCAGAGACATCAATCAGGGCGCTGACAAACCTGTCCCCATCCATTTCAATTCCTCCAACCATAATGGAGCCGACGATGCATGTGTCACCGCATTAAGACCCTGCTTCTCCAATAGCTGCGTCAGACTTAAAATTGAATGCCAGCTAATCAACAATCTGGGATGCATCCACCCAGCAGGGATTAATACTGTTGTGGACGCTACGGTATAACTGTGGCATCTACCCCAATTGTTTACACTATCTATTACTATGCTGTTCCCCCCCCCCCCCCATATCTAGACTTAATTGTCCCCACACTCCTATATTTTCATAGCAGACTATTCACATATTTTTGGCTACTCAAATCTTTTTTGGCAACCCATTTTTAATTCTGCAGCCACAAGCGCCTTCGCAGCTGGCCAAGTCACCTTTTCTGCCCGACATGGCTAATTGATAGGTCGTGTGTTTGTGTTTTGTCGTTGTTTGCTGTATCTCGTTGTTAGCTGTCTGTGTTGTCATTGACAAAGATTCTGAGAATCTAAACGTCTGTGTGTCGTATTGTACGCGTTCGTGTGTATTTTATCTTATTTTATTATTCATTTTTTATGTTTATTGAGTGCTTATGATTTTGGAATTTCACCTGTATTTCGCGATACGTGGATCTCCCTGTAAGGTATGTGCAACCTTGTTGATGTTTAGTACGCTTTTTCTCGCAGGAGTTTAATATACCTATTTGTTTCCATTTCATATTAGTAGATGCAGTTGTCGCACATAGTGAGCAACTAGAGTTAGAATTGAATTGTTCAAAGGAACAGATTATGGCCGTATCTGTGAAGAAGGAAATAACGCAATGTAATATACAATTAAATGATAATATTCTTAAACAAGTAAATTGGTACATTTATCTCGGAACAGTCATAACATCTGATAGGAGGTGCCTAGACGAGATTAGAAAAAGTATCACCATGGCGAATTTAGCCTATGCAGACATAAAACATACTTACCAATAAAAATATGTCAATTGCAACGAGAAAATGAGTACTGATGTGCAACATAGAACCTCTACTTTTGTATGGATGTGAAGTGTGGATAATTAGAAGACAAGCTGAAAAACATGTAATGGCTGTGAAAATACGGTGTTTGCGGAAAATGCAATGAATACCATAGAAAGCCAACAAAACCAATGACCAAGTCCTGCAAGAAACAAATAATAACCGTAAACTGATTAGAGAAATTCGACGTAGACACAATTCTTTTGAACACCTTATCTTATTTTTGTTGTTGTTGTTGTTGTTATATTTTACGATTCACCACTCGCCCCTTTTTTTTAAATGTTCGCCATTGTGGAGTTCGTTGTAAGGTATAGAGTGTATTTTTAAAGACTGTACTGTGTTTGAAAATATTACAGTGTTTAGTACATCTCACTTTTTCGTAGGAGTTACACGTACCTAGCCGGTCTCTCTGGCTGAGGGGTTACAACACTTTCTCCGTAATCCCGTTTATCACGCAGTCTCGTAGCGGGAGAGAACTGGGAGCGGTTCTACCCCCGCTGGTGACTTGCGGGATACTGAGCCGGCCGCTCATAAAGCAATGGCAAACTACTGAACGTAATCTTGCCAAAAAATCAACAGACAGCTGAAAGATGCTGCTGTTGACAGCGATGTCCTGTAATGGATATGCAAAAAAAAAAAACGTACCTAACTGTTTTTATTTCCTATTGAATGTCCCTACGGCAGTCGTTATTTCTCTTAGGAATATTGCAACTCGTTTCTATTTATACAGATCGTGCGGTAAATGTTCTCAGTATGATGCAAGTCTTCGAAATGCCACCTTAAATTTTATTTCTTTTCTAAATGCCGAGATGTTTAATTATTGAATAGTTCAATTGAATAGCTGCTTCTGCCTCCTCCCCCTTCCTTTACTGCGCCAATCGTTTCTGCTGTGAATTCCATTCGGGGATATGCACTGAATCACCGTGAGTTCCAGACTTTTCTTGAAGAAATTGATTCTGAATTATGTAACTTGCCATATCACACATCAGTGAGGTGGCTCAACTGTGGGGAAGTACTGTTTCGTGTATACAAGCTCCGAAACGATATAGATGTTTTCCTCACTGAAAAAGTTGGAGCAGGTCCACAGCTGTCAGATCTTACATGGCTGTCAAAGTTGTCATTTTTGGTCGGCATCACATTCCACATGAATGAACTGAACATGAAACTTCAGGGCAAAGATAACCTCGTCTGTGGTCTCTACAGAATCATCAAAGGATTTGGGAGAAAGCTGTCATTATTTAAAGCACACCTGGAAGGAGAAAACTTTCGTCATTTTCACTGTTTCAAAGAGCTTTGCGCTACAGTCACTGAAGATGTGAACCTCGATTTTCCGAGAAAAAAAATTATTCTTGACTTGAAGAAGCATTTTTGGAGAGATTTTCAGATCTTCACATAATTGAGAGTGACATTCTTCTGTTCCATAATCCGTTTGATTGTAACTTGATGCTGTGCCAGTTGAACTGCAGTTGGAGCTCATTGATTTGCAAGCAAACGGTCTGTTGAAAAATAAGCACAGAGAAGGAAAACTTGTTGAATTTTACCAATGCTTGCCTGATGTTGAGTTTCCGAAACTGAACAAATTTACCGCTGGTATGGCATCAGTGTTTGGAACAACTTATGTCTATGAGCAAACATTTTCAAACATGACGTATGTGAAGTCAACTCATCGAGCGAGATTGATTGATGAACATTTGAAAGCTATTCTCTTGATTCTTGATTGGATGCAGCAAACCAACCTTTGATGATATCTTGAAAGCCAAACGTCAGTTTCACAAATCACACAAACCTTTTTTTGCTGCTTAGTTTGTGAAATTCGGATATGTGCACCGGGTGAGGAGGGGAAGAAGGAGGGACGTAGCATAAATCCCATTAGACATGAGATGAGTCACCATCGGGGGACGTAACATCAATAGCCATAGAAATACGGATGATACAGTGTTGATTGGAGACAATTAGCAGGATCTGCA
The DNA here is from genome assembly GCA_014155875.1 of Cepaea nemoralis. Lineage (NCBI taxonomy): Eukaryota > Metazoa > Mollusca > Gastropoda > Stylommatophora > Helicidae > Cepaea > Cepaea nemoralis. The sequence goes on along the minus strand of JACEFZ010024542.1, from coordinate 321,926 downwards.
ACATTTAGTAGATGCGAATGTTGTACATAGTGAACAACTAGTGTTACAATTAAATTGTATGAATTCACAGATTATGGTCGCAACTAGGTAGAAGGAAGTACCACAATGTAATATACAGGTAAATGGGAATATTCTTAAACAAGTGAATTAGTACAACTATCTCGAAACAGTCATAACATCTGATTGGAGGTGTGTTAATGAGATTAGAACAAGAATCACTATGGTGAATGTAGCCTTTTGCTAGACGGAAAACATACTGACCAATAAAAGGATTGCAACGAGAAAAGGAATTGAGGTGCTACATAGAAACTGAACTTTTGTATGGATGTGAAGTGTGGATAATTAGCAGACAAGCTGAAAAATATCTAATGCCTGTGGAAATGTGATTTCTGAGGAAAATGTAAAGAATACCATGGACAGACAGAAAAACCAATGTCCAAGTCCAACAAGCCCGTATTTTTCCACTTCTCATGACATGCCCAAAGAATGTGAACTGTCATCTTCTGATGCGAGTTGCTAGTTCTCTGTGTGAGTCTGTCTGAACAACACCTAGAGTAGCACAATGGTTGGCACATCTTGTAGTCTGTGCTATACAATAACTGTGTGAAACTAGTTATAGACGACGATGATGATAACGATGATAACAAATGCGATGACGACAACACCAACACTAAGAATAATAATAACAACAAGAACAGCAACTCAAAAACAACGATAACAGTTTACCATCCCCTAACATAACTGTAACTGTAATAACAGTAACAATAACAACATAAATAATAACAAAACAAAAACACAAATAATAACACAATTAGGCAATTAGGCAAATCAGGCACAATAATAATTTACACATAACAGCGACGGAGGCTTACAATGGAGAGAATGGTTAAAGCAGCCCTGTGGACCGAGTATCCACCGGGATAAGTGAAAAACTCTGCAGCTGCTGGGCACTCAGTTGTCCTAACAATCGGAAATGACTGTCACAAGCAGAGGTAAAAGACCCCCATATGGATGTGGAAGGCAAGGGGAAACCACCACATTTTCTTCTTAAGACTTCATGACAAATCTCATTTCACAGGTAGTCCACAGACCGAGATCTGTGGAGAGCCTTGAATGCCTACGCCAGTTGGCAGAGCACATGATAATGATGATTATGAAGATGATGATACTATCAACTCCTATTATACATATTTCCCCAATGGTGATTCCTCTCATGTCTAATGTTATTGATATCACATACCTTAATGGCGATTTCTCTCATATAGTGTGCCATAGAGGTGGAAAATAGGAAGACCACAACGTAGACTGATTCAAGATGCGATACGTAGTTTGCACATGACAGCGACAGAGGATTACAATAGAGAGACATTTAAATAGACTGTTATGGGAGTAAAGTTCTAGACAGGACAAGCGAAGTGGTTACGCCACAATCCTCGCGTTTTAAGGTTGTTTGTTCGATCCCGGCAAACGTCGTTCGGTTCACGAGCGACGTTTTCTCTACGACACCTTGGGGAGTGTCGTTGGAGTTCCGTAGTTTGTACTTTGTGAGATAAGTTCCGCAAGCCGCCGTCCGGAATGATACAGGGCCATTATGAGATAAAACCCGGTGCAACGAAGTTGATCCCCTTGCCCTTTAACATATTCTGATCCAAACAAAAAGTAGGTTTAGACTTTAGACCGAACAAAAATGGATGGCGGTAATTGATATGTAGTTAGGTTTTGTCAGAGTTATGACTTAGTGTCGTGACAGTGATGAGCAGACCAAGTAAGGGGTAAGACACGGGTGTGTCTTGTCACCAAATTCACGTATTAGAAAGAAACCTAAGGTAAGATATGTTACATGTTGTATGACTGAAGGACATTGCAGCTAAACACCTCTATCGGTGACTTGTCTTTGCTAGGATCAACTGTAACTCCAGCGTTATGGCATAAATTAGCGACTTTTGTAATCCACTTGTGTATCAAATACGAACATCCATATCATCTGTTTCTTAGGAACGCAGAGGTGTTTCCAAGGCACCAGGCCCGGGTTATATACTGGCCAAGACCTATTGACGCGTCCTCGTCGAGCGTCCTGGGCAACAGGTCCTTTCGGGGTCCTGGCTAAAGTCAGTAGGATCGCCGATTCCTCCGAAGTCGGAGAGTGTCTGCCTGTACGGCGAGGAACCACCAGTCTGCACACCAATAAGCCAGACATGGGACAACGGATACTCACGCAAAACTCAGGTCCTGTATGACATCACACTGATGTTGGACAACAGGATGCCTTCATCCGACATACAGGACTTCGCGTTGGAGCTCAAGCCAACGAACACAAGCAAGCAAGCAATCTGTTTCTTCGCTCCATTAATAGTCTGTACGACCATATTTGCTATCAGTATGAGGCACATGCTGTTTTTAAAAAAAAACATTTATTGAGTGTTAAAGTCGTTGGAAGGTGTATTGTTCGTGTTGTTACAGAGCGGTGCATGTGGAAGTGTATGTGACATATGCGCAAAATTTTACATTTATTCCAACATTTTTACATTTGAAATGGGGGTGGGGTAAAAGAAAAACAAAATATATTTACATAATATGAAATATGAGTAATAAATTAATAACTTGAGCATGTATTGCTATGTGGGGACAGTGATTGATGATACTTATGATGATGATGATGATGATGATGATGATGATGATGATGATGATGATGATGATGATGATGATGATGATGATGATGATGATGATGATGATGATGATGATGATGATGATGATGATGATGATGATGATGATGATGATGATGATGACGATGATATCAAATGCGACGACGACGACGATGAAAATAACACCAATAATAATAACAATACCAAACCATCAATAACATAAGTAATAATAACAGCAGCAATAATAACATAACAAAGACACCAATAACAATAACAAAAATAACAACAGGAAAATTATAATAGTAATGATAATAGCAATACAGTCTATAACAATAACAGCAACATCGTCAACAGCAAAAATGACAACAACATTCACAACAACAATAACAATAACAAGAACGAACAATAACAACAATAATAACATGTATGTAATAATAATAATAATAATAATAATAATAATAATAATAATAATAATAATAGCAGTCACAACAATAGCAATAACATTAACATATTAACAACGCCATATAATAATACTAGCAATAACAGCAACAACAAAAACATCAATACTAACAAAGCAACAACAAAAACATCGTGTCAACAACCATTACCTCATATTGTGTAGCTAATATTTCTACTACTAGTATTTTAGAGGTCAGGTCTTAGTCAGGTATGACAGTATACGGTACTACCAGCTTTCTGTTAGCGCCGAATGTTGGGCATCACTCACCAAACCCAACACACCGCATAGGGCCTACTACTTCGGGCTGAGTAGTGCAGTTGTGAGGGAACAAGCCTTACCCTAGTGCGTGGAATTGCAACCTAAAGACTAAATGTCATGGCAGGGAACATCAAGCCCTAAGCCTTGGTCGGCAACTGGTCAAGGGTCGAAGCTCCGACAGGCGGACAGTTAGAGTAATGCTTTGCTGATCCGGCAGCTTCTGTAGCTTGTCTTGTTCCTGACGTATTGGTGTTATCTTTCATCTGGAGTAAACTAGGCAGGCCGAAAGAGGGATCCTTTTCCATTTGGTAGACATAGTCTCTGTATTCAGCCCAGATTTTGTGTTATGGAGAGGTATAACTAAAGTTTACAAACTATCGTTTGACAAGACGGCAAGGTTCCAGCCAATCTGTCAGTCACTAGTATCGTATATATATATATATATATATATATATATATATATATATATATATATATATATATATATATATATATATATATATATATATACTAGCTGACCTGGCCCGGCTTCGCCCAGGCCCTGGAGGGGATCTATCTATCTATCAGTCAGTCTGTCTGCTTGTTTGTCTGTCTGGACGGCTGACCCGGCCCGGCTTCACCCAGTCCCTGGTGGGGAGCATCTAATTTAATTCATATAAGTAGTCATATAAGCTCTCCCGTTCCCGACTATCTGTCTGTCTGTCTATCTGACCGGGCCCGGCTTCACCCAGTCCCTGGTGGGGAGCATCTAATTTAATTCATATACGTAGTCATATAAGCTCTCCCGTTCCCGACTATCTGTTTGTCTCTCTGTCCCGGCCCGGCTTCACCCAGTCCCTGGTGGGGAGCATCTAATTTAATTCATATACGTAGTCATATAAGCTCTCCCGTTCCCGACTGTCTGTATGTCTGTCTGTCTGTCTGTCCCGGCCCGGCTTCACCCAGTCCCTGGTGGAGAGCATCTAATTTAATTCATATAAGTAGTCATATAAGCTCTCCCGTTCCCGACTGTCTGTCTGTCTATCTGTCTGACCGGCGTGGTTTCGCCCAGCTTTTGGCGCACAGTAACTTAAAAGAATGTCCTTCCACACACCATTCAATGAAAACTGTAGAAAAAGATGGGTTAAAATGTTATGCATAATGCATTATTTTTATGCCAACTGTAAAAATACCTTAAAGATTATATCATTATTTAATATAACTCATATGCCTAAAAATAACTATAGACAAAGAGTGTAACAATAGTGCAGGAAAGTCCAACAATATGACTATAAAGTATTTAGAAATGTTATTAAAAGTTATGCCCCATGAAATAACTTTTCTAGAGTGAAGTGCCCCTGCTAAATAGACATTATATAATGAAAATGGAAAAGTAAATGTTATTAAATAAGTCGAAGATTTTACATTAAGAAATTATTATAGTCGGTTGCACAGGAATGAAAGGAAGACGTGTAGAAAATTTCATCTCAATCGGATGTACCGTTATCGAACGCATCCAAATCCACAAACCCACAAACCCACAAACATACAGTCTCTTTTATATATATATATATATATATATATATATATATATATATATATATATATATATATATATATATATATATATATATATATATATATATATATATATATATATATATATCATTGTGATGAAACTTGTAAAACGCTCCATACTCATTGCTAAACAATATAGAATAACACAAAGTAATGCAACTTTACAGAACAGAATTACAAAAATGAAGGACGTTGCGGCGACTAGCCTTCATCATAAACAAATGCATACACAAAACACAACATATAATCACGGAGAGGACCCTCCAGTGACTACACTAATGCATAAGAACGGGATGAGAAGAGTGCAAAAATGAAAATAATGAAGACACAATTTACAATATACAATTGTTAAAAAGAAATAATTGTTTGCTACTTATCTCAGAATTCCAGGCTGTGGTACAAACATGAATTTAACCTGGATACTCTTATTTAGACAGCCGTGCTGAACAGTGCATAAATGCCTTTGAATATAGATGTTATAGACGGGTTCTAAGAGTATATTGGGTAAAGAAAAGAACAAATGCATACTTCAAGAGCTGAATATTGAAGAGGGTTGGCTGATAAAGCAGATAAAACAAAGAAAATTGATATATTTTGATAACTTGAAACGTCATGAAAGTTTGGAGAGAACAATAATGGACGAGTATATGCCTGGCGGAAGAGGAAGAAGAATGCCAAAGAGAAGATGCGTGCAGGATGTGGCGGATGATCTCCAGATTTGTGAATCGGAAGCGGGATATCTTGCTTATGATCTAGAAGTTTTCCGGAATGTTTTTGTGGGAGAGAGGTTCTGCAAAGGACATACTACTGAATGAATGAATGAATGAATTAATGAATGGCACAATATTTGAGACGAATCATCATTGAGGGTGGAAGTAGAGAAGGAGCCGTGACATCAATAACATTAGATATGAGATAAATCACCGTTGGGGGTGGGGGGGGGGTATTACATCAATGACATTAGATATATTTAGTTTAATTTAGTTTAGTTTAGTCGACGGATTAACATCACTGCCCACTGGTGTAACTCATAAGTGATGCCTGCTTGCTTGCTTGCTTGTGTTCGTTGGCTTGAGCTCCAACGCGATGTCCTGTATGTCGGTTGAAGGCATCCTGTTGTCCAACATCTGTGTGATGCCATACAGGATCTGAGGTTTGCGTGAGTATCCGTTGTCCCATGTCTGGCTTATTGGAGTGCAGACTGGTGGTTCCTCGCCGTACAGGCAGACACTGTCCGACTTCGGAGGAATCCCCAAGGTTTCTTAGAAAAAACGTCACTCTTGAAACGAACGACGTTTCCCGGGATCGAACCATTAAACTTAAAAACACGAGGCAGGTGGCGTAACTACTTCGCTTGTCCTGTCGAGAAACTAGCTCCCATATTAGTCTATTTAAATGTCTTTCCATTGTAAGCCTCTGTCGCTGCCATGTGTAAATTAACTTGAATCCGTCTACGTTGTGGTCTTTTTCTTTTCCACCTCCATGGCACACTATATGAGAGAAATCGCCATTGGGGAAATATGTATAATAGGAGTTCATAGTTATCATCATCTTCATAATCATAATTATCATGTGCTCTGCCAACTGGCGTAGGCATTCAAGGCTCTCCACAGATCTCGGTCTGTGGACTACGTCTGAAATGTGATTTATCATGAAGTCTCAAGAAGATAACGTGGTGGTTTCCCCTTGCCTTCCACATCGACATGGTGGTCTTTTACCTCTGCTTGTGACAGTCATTTCCGACTTTTAGGACAAGTGAATGCTTTGCTCAGCTGCAGAGTTTTTCACTTATACCGGTGGATACTCTGTCCACAGGGCTGCGATAGCCATGACGTGATGAGTTTACCATTCTCTACATTTGGGATGTGCAGTTGGGATGTTCCATTCCTACAGTTATGGTCTATGATGGCCAAAGCTCTCCAGTATTTTTACAGGAATCATAGTATCAAGGGAAATAAATTCAAATGATGATTTTAAGGAACAAGGGAGATAAAACACATTTTTTATTGGAGTGTACATGAAGGCTGTTTAATGCACTCTGATCAATATATACTAAAATAAATGTTAATTAATTACGATATCTTAGACGTCCTGTAAGTGACCTCAGGTGAAAGCTAATATAACAAATGAAGGGCAGTCTAACCACGGGATAATATATCTAGTGCAATATCCGTTTAATCGGTATGAAAGTAATGTGTTTTCCGTTAATATTTTTGGCAGGCACATGTACATGTGCCTCGTAATGACAGAAAATATGGTCGTAGAGACTATTAATGGCGCGAAGAAACAGATGAAATCGATGTTCGTCTTTGATACACAAGTGGAGTACGACAGTCGCTGATGTTTGCCTTAACGATGTAGTTTTATATGATCCTAGCAAAGACAAGCCACCGTTTGAGGTGTTCAGCTGGAATGACTCTCAGTCGCCGAAATGTAAAATATTTGACCTTGGGTTTCTTTCTAATGCGAGAATTTTGTGACAAAGCACACAGTGTCTTACCACATAGTTAATTTGCTCATCCCGATCTCGGCATTAAGCCATAACTGTGACAATACCGCCCTACTTATCATTTTCCATCATCTAGTTTTGTTAGGTCCAAACCTGCTTTTTGTTTGGAACTGAATCTGGCAAGAGGATCGACTTCATTGCATCGGGTTTTATCCCATATGGCTCAGTATCTTTCCGCAGGGCGGTTTGCCGAAAGCGTCGCACAAAGTACGAACAACGCAGCTCCAGCAACAAGCCCCAAGGTTTCTCCGAGATAACTGCATCCGTGAACGAAACGACGTACACTGGAATCGATTCCATAAGGCAGGTAGCGTAACCACTTCGCTAGCCTTGTCTAGAACTTTACTCCCATGCATCATTTAGTTATTGTTTTATTTAGTTAATTTTTTTTTTAAATCATTACATTTGCAATGAGAAAAAAGGGTGTTGATGTGCTGCATAGAACCTATTCGTTTGTATGAATTTGTAGCGTGGGTATTTAGCAGACAAGCTGAAAAATATCTAATGGCTGTGGAAATTTGTCTTGTGAAGAAAATGCAAAGAATACCATGGATAGACTCGTCCCCAAACCAATGACCAAGTCAAAGAATGTAAACTGTCACCTTCTGATGCGATGTGCTAGTTCTCTTTGTGAGTCTGTCTGACAACGCCTGTGGAAGCACAATGGATGGGGAATCTTGCAGTCTGTGTTATACATTAACTGTGTGAAGCTAATTATATGATGATGATGATGATGATGATGATGATGATGATGATGATGATGATGATGATGATAATGATGATGATGGTGATGATGATGATGATGATGATGATGATGATGATGATGATGATGATGATGATGACGATGATATCAAATGCGACGACGACGACGATGAAAATAACACCAATAATAATAACAATACCAAACCATCAATAACATAAGTAATAATAACAGCAGCAATAATAACATAACAAAGACACCAATAACAATAACAAAAATAACAACAGGAAAATTACAATAGTAATGATAATAGCAATACAGTCTATAACAATAACAGCAACATCGTCAACACCAAAAATAACAACAACATTCACAACAAAAATAACAATAACAAGAACAATAACAACAATAATAACATGTGTGTAATAATAATAAAAATAATAATAATAATAATAATAATAATAATAATAATAGCAGTCACAACAATAGCAATAACATTAACATATTAACAACGCCATATAATAATACTAGCAATAACAGCAACAACAAAAACATCAATACTAACAAAGCAACAACAAAACATCGTGTCAACAACCATTACCTCATATTGTGTAGCTAATATTTCTACTACTAGTATTTTAGAGGTCAGGTCTTAGTCAGGTATGACAGTATACGGTACTACCAGCTTTCTGTTAGCTCCGAATGTTGGGCATCACTCACCAAACCCAACACACCGCCTAGGGCCTACTACTTCGGGCTGAGTAGTGCAGTTGTGAGGGTACAAGCCTTACCCTAGTGCGTGGAATTGCAACCTAAAGACTAAATGTCATGGCAGGGAACATCAAGCCCTAAGCCTTGGTCGGCAACTGGTCAAGGGTCGAAGCTCCGACAAGCGGACAGTTAGATTAATGATTTGCTGATCCGGCAGCTTCTGTAGCTTGTCTTGTTCCTGACGTATTGGTGTTATCTTTCATCTCGAGTAAACTAGGCAGGCCGAGAGAGGGGATCCTTGCTCCATTTGCTAGACATAGTCTCTGTATTCAGCCCAGATTGTGTGTTATGGAGAGGTATAACTACAGTTTACAAACTATCGTTTGACAAGACGACAAGGTTCCAGCCAATCTGTCAGTCACTAGTATCGTATATATATATATATATATATATATATATATATATATATATATATATATATATATATATATATATATATATATATATATATATATATATATATATATATATATATACTAGCTGACCCTGGCCCGGCTTCGCCCAGGCCCTGGAGGGGATCTATCTATCTATCAGTCAGTCTGTCTGCTTGTTTGTCTGTCTGGCTGGCTGACCCGGCCCGGCTTCACCCAGTCCCTGGTGGGGAGCATCTCATTTAATTCATATAAGTAGTCATATAAGCTCTCCCGTTCCCGACTATCTGTCTGTCTGTCTATCTGACCGGGCCCGGCTTCACCCAGTCCCTGGTGGGGAGCATCTAATTTAATTCATATACGTAGTCATATAAGCTCTCCCGTTCCCGACTATCTGTTTGTCTCTCTGTCCCGGCCCGGCTTCACCCAGTCCCTGGTGGGGAGCATCTAATTTAATTCATATACGTAGTCATATAAGCTCTCCCGTTCCCGACTGTCTGTATGTCTGTCTGTCTGTCTGTCCCGGCCCGGCTTCACCCAGTCCCTGGTGGGGAGCATCTAATTTAATTCATATAAGTAGTCATATAAGCTCTCCCGTTCCCGACTGTCTGTCTGTCTATCTGTCTGACCGGCGTGGTTTCGCCCAGCTTTTGGCGCACAGTAACTTAAAAGAATGTCCTTCCACACACCATTCAATGAAAACTGTAGAAAAAGATGGGTTAAAATGTTATGCATAATGCATTATTTTTATGCCAACTGTAAAAATACCTTAAAGATTATATCATTATTTAATATAACTTATATGCCTAAAAATAACTATAGACAAAGAGTGTAACAATAGTGCAGGAAAGTCCAACAATATGACTATAAAGTATTTAGAAATGTTATTAAAAGTTATGCCCCTTGAAATAACTTTTCTAGAGTGAAGTGCCCCTGCTATATAGACATTATATAATGAAAATGGAAAAGTAAATGTTATTAAATAAGTCGAAGATTTTACATTCAGAAATTATTATAGTCGGTTGCACAGGAATGAAAGGAAGACGTGTAGAAAATTTCATCTCAATCGGATGTACCGTTATCAAACGCATCCAAATCCACAAACCCACAAACCCACAAACATACAGTCTCTTTTATAGATATAGATTTGTTCATTGTTCCATCCAATTAAATTGTAATATGCACTATTCATGTGTCTTCTTCTTCCTGTAATCCATGCCATATGCCGTTGATGACCATGTCTGTCTACAGCCTTTTGTCTAATGATGTCAAACTGTCCACCATCTACTCTCTTGTTCTCCCCCTGGATTTCCTCCCCTCCAGCTTTCCCGTTGTGACAACATGCCCTAGTTTTCCACTTCTCATGAACTGTCATCTTCTGATGCGAGTTGCTAGTTCTCTTTGAGAGTCTGTCTGAACAACACCTAGAGTAGCACAATGGTTGAGGCATCTTGCAGTCTGTGCTATACAATAACTGTGCGAAACTAGTCGTAAATGATGATGATGGTGATGATAACGATGATAACAAATGCGACGACGACAAAACCAACAACAACAACAATAATAATAATAATAATAATAATAATAATAACAGCACAAAAAAACAATAACAGTAACAACAGTAAAATTACAACAAAAATAATAACAAAACAAAAACAAATAATAACAACAACATTAATAAGACTAATAATAAAGCAGCAACATCAGCAGCAAAATAACAATAACATTCGCAACAATAATAGCACCAACAACAACATTAACAATAGCAACAATAATATCATTATATAATAATAATAATATTAATAATAATAACAGACACAACAACAGGAATAACAACAACAATAACCACACCATGCATGAAATAATAATAGCAGTTACAGCTATTACAAAAACAACAATAATACTAACAATATCACAAACAACAATAACAACAACAATTAACATCGTGTCAATAACCATTACCCCATATTGTGTAGCTAACATGTGTACTACTAGTATCTTATATATATATATCATTGTGATGCAGCTTGTAAAACGCTCCATACTCACTTTGTTTGTTGCATATCCTTTACAGGATATCGCAGCCAACACCAGCATTTCTGCCGCTGAGTAGGTTACGCTCAGTAGTTTGCCATTGCTTTCTGAACGACCGGCACCGATACCAACGCAAAACCAACGCTACGTGGTCTGCTGCTAAATCGCGCGCAGCTGTGTTTAGAACGCTGGTATACGGGAGTACGAACCTCTTGGGTAACTCATTCGCCACAGAGACCGGCCCATACTTAATACTAAACAATATAACATAACACAGAGTAATGCAGTTTTAAAGAACAGAATTACGAAAAATAAAGGACATTGTTTCGATTAGCCTTCATAAGCAAACAAATACATACACACAACACAACGTATAATCACGGAGAAAACCCTCCAGTGTTGCATTAAGGCATAAGAACGAGATAAGAAAAATGAAAACAATGAAGAGAAAAGAAAAATCTTTAAAATATGTTTATTGCTACTTATCTCAGAATCTCAGGCTGTGATACTAACATGAAATTTAAGTTGGTACTCGTATACAGTATATACGGCCGTAGGAGTCTTAGAATAATGGGGTCTGGTGCAGTGGATGTTACCCGTTAAGCGAAGATTCCATGTAAATGAAAGGGCGTGGCATTTGAAAAAAGGGGGATGATGGTAAGGCGGGAAAATGGAAGCAATGGAGATGTGATGGTGGTCCGAATGTATAAACTAAGAGGGAATGGCGGTGGATGTCCGTACTGCTAGACCGTAGACCGTTCTCATTTAGTCTAGCTCTGAATTGTGTCTTTTTGCAGTTTCATGACCAGACCTGTCCCTGTTTTGGATAATCCAAGATGACCCTTCTCGTCTGATTTAGTGTTATTCTATTACCTTTTCATATTGTGTAGGTTCTGTGAATTGAGGAATCATGACAGGAAAGAAAGCAAGAGAAGGCAGAAAGATATATATTTGGATGGCTAGGAAATATGGAATAACCGGGTCAAGAACATCGACCCGACCCAAGAATGGTGATCGTGTAGTCTCCGTGGCGGAGCGGTGATGACACAGTCGGCATCATCATTTCCGACATCAACAAGCGTGAGCGGTCATGGTTGCCATCTCAGGTGTAACTGATTAAGTGCCATGTGATGATTAATCGTTTTAAGCGACTTCCCACATCTGCCGTGGGCGTATACACAGTTGATTTCCTTATGCAACGATTTTAATTTGATATATAAAACAAAGTGTCTGCTGTCATTTTAACAACTTTTAACCCTGGAACTACCTTGGGGTACAAATGGACCCCAGTGCCAACTTTCGCGACTGCGTTGTGTCGTAGTATAGTTATTTGTATTTTTAAATATATTTGTATTATCCCCCCCCCCCCCCTGTTTTTTTTTTCTTATGGGAGGTGCCTTGACGAGATTAGAACAATAATGGATGTGAGACGTTGACGATGAGCAGACAAGATGAAAAACATCCAATGGCTGTGAAAATGTGGTTTCTGAGGAAGACGCAAAGAATATCATGACAACCCCCCCCCCCCCCCCCCCCCCTATTCCCCTTAAAAAAATGAGCACGTCATACAAGGAAAAAAATGAAAACCGTACACTGATTAGAGAAATAAGGTGTAGACAGTCACAATATTTGGACGCGGCTTAAGAAGAAATAAACTGGAGAACTTGGTTGCAGCTGGCAAGATTAAGGGGGAAAATATCGAAGATAAGGCAGAGAAGTAAATACATGGATGGCTTGGCCACGTGGCATGGTCGAGACAAGAACACAGAACTCATCACGACTCCGGTCATCGTGTGAGATGACGAAACATGACCGCGACGCTTATGACCTGGCTCATGCTAAAATGATGCTACTACACTCTCCTCCATAATGATCTTTTCTAGACTTTTATATTGTTACAAAGAAAAAAAATGTTATGTGTCTTTTGCAGGACGTTACTATAAACTCCAACGTCAGATTGATTTTGTATACAAGTTTAAATTCAGTAATTTGCCATTGTTTTCTGAACGGGAAGTCAACGTTGATGCCCGAAAGGACCTGCAGGGAACAATTTTCCACCCCGCCATCAGGGCATTGGAAGTTCGATCAATCAATCGCGCAGCATGTGACTTCGGTGTTTTAATTCACTGAGGGAAGACATTGTTTTGAATTTTATTTTCTTAGTTTTATTTATCTTAATAGTCATATTTTTTACAATTTTTAGTTCTTGACCTGTTTATTCACTGTTCCATTAAATTAAGTTATAATATACATTGTGTATGTGTCCACTTCTTCCTTTAGTGCATGCCGTATGCAGTTGGTGACCATGTATGTCCAAAATCTTTTGAATAGTGTACCGCCGTCCATTTCCATTACAGACGTTCCTCCATGCCATGATGTCAAACTGTCCATCTACTGTCTTGTTCTCCCCTTGGCTTTCACCTCCTCCAGCTTTCCCGTTGTGACAACATGCCCTAGTTTTCCACTTCTCATGACATGCCCAAAGAATGTAAACTGTCCTCTTCTGATGTGAGTTGCTAGTTCTCTTTGTGAGTCTGTCTGAACAACACCTAGAGTAGCACAATGGTTGGGACATCTTGCAGTCTGTGCTGTACATTAACTGTGTGAAACTAGTTATATATGATGATGATGATGATAATGATGATGATGACAACGACGATAACACATGCGACCACGACAACAACAACAATAACAATATAAATAACAATACCAAAACAGCAATAACAATACCAACGGTTACAATAACAGCAGCAATAATAACTTAACAAAGACACCAATAACAATTACAAAAAATATCAACATGAATATAATAGCAACAGTAACAATAACAGCAAAACAAACATCAATAATAACAAAAACATTCGCAACAACAATAACAATAACAACATCAAGAATAACAATAACAACAATAATACCATGTATATCAGTGGTTCTCAACATTTTTTGGCCCATGCCCCCTTTTACTATATGTTCATAACACCATTCTCCACACACCCCCTTTTCGAATTTCCTCCCTATAAATTCCCCCCCCCCCCCCCCCACCCTTACACAGTATACATAAAAATTGAAGCTAAATTTAATAACACATACTAGAACAGGTCTAGATATCTACATAAACCGTGATTTGTGGGTCTCCTTACGTTATAAAACGAATTTCATTAGGACGAAAAGTACAGAACCGTAAAATTTAGAGGGAAAATCTATATCAAGTAACTGTTTCATGTATTAATGCGACCCTGAAATAATCTTAATTCCCCCCCCCCCCTTCCCCTGGAAACCCTAAAATTCCCCATCGGTTGAGAATCAGTGATGTATATAATAACAATAACAGTCACAACAACAGCAATAATAATAACGACATTGACAATGTCATGTATATAATAACAATAGCAATAACAGCAACAAGAAAAACAACAATACTAACAATAGCAACAGCAATACGCATCGTTTCAACAATCATTAGTCCATATTGTGTAGCTAACATGTGTGCTGCTAATATCTTAGAAGTCAGGCTTCAGTCAGTTATGACTGAGCTACCATATGACAGTACACGGCTTTCTGTTAGCGTTACACCAGCTTTCTGTTAGCGCCGAATGTTGGGAGGCGTTCACCAAATACGACACCCCACATTGTGCCAACGGCTTCGGGCGGAGGTGTGCAGTTGGGAGGGTACAAGCATTACCTTTGTGCGTGGAAATTAAACCTAAAGACTAAATGTCATGGCAGGGCAGACCAACCTCCCATTGGCGGATAGTTAGAGTATTGCTTTGCTGATCCTGCAGTTTCTGTAGCTTGTCTTGTTCCTGACGTATTGGTGTTACCTTTCCTCTGGAGTAAACTAGGCAGACCGAGAGAAGGATCATGCTGCATGGGCAACACGTGGTCTATAAATTCAGCCCAGTCTTTGTATATGGAGAAGTATAACTCCATTTTACAAACTATCGATATATTTATATATCTATATAATTGTGATGCAGCTTGTAAAACGTTCCATACTCTTTGCTAAACAATATAAAATAACACAAAATAATTCAGCTTTACAGACCTGAAGTTACGACAAATAAAGGACGTAGTGGCGACTAGACTTCACCAGCAAACAAATACATACACAAAACACTACATATAATCACGGAGAAAAAACTCAACAAAGAACAAACTCTTAACAGAAAACAAATTAAAATAATGAAGATAACATTTAAATTTAAATAAAAAAATCATGTTTGCTACGTATCTCAGAATCTCAGGTTGTGATACTAACATGGCTTTCACCTTGATACTCTTATGTAGACAGTCGTGGGAGTCTGTGGTTCAAGGGGACCGGGTGATGATCCCAAGTAAGAGAGCGGAAGTAATAAGTGACAAAAAATAGGAGGAAGGTAAGAGGGAAAACTGGAAGCAATGGAGATGTGATGGTGGTCCGAGTGTGAAAACTTAGAAGGAGTCCCGGTGGATGTCCGTACTGCTAGACCGTTCTCGTTTGTTCTAGACCTGAATTGTGTCTTATGGTAGTTTCATGACCAGATCTGTGCCAATTTTGGATAACCCAAGATGACCTTTCTCGTCTGGTTTAGTGTTATTCTATTACATTCACATATCGTGTAGGTTATGTGAATTGAGAATTATGTCGGAAAGAAAGCAAGAGAAGGCAGAAACATACATATTTGGATGGCTAGAGAATTTGGAATAAGCGGGTCAAAAACACCGACCTGACCCAAGAATGGTGATCGTGTATTGCCCGTGGCGGAACGGTTACGATACAGACATCATCACCATTTCCGGCATCAACAATCGTGATCGGTCATGGTTGCCATCTCATGTTTAACTGATTAAGTGTTATGGGATGATTAATCGTTTTAAGCGACATCCCGTATCTGTCATGGGTTTATACACAGTAGGTTTCCTTATGAAACGCTCTTTAATTTGTTTCTCGTAACATACAAAGTGTCTGCTGCCATTTTATCACCTTTTAACCCTGGAATTACCTTGGGTTACAAATGGACCCCAGTGCCAACTTTCGCGTCTGTCGTTGTGTCGTAGTATATTTATTTTTAAGTTTTTTTATATTTTATTATCTCCCTACCCCTATTTTAAATATTTGAAAACATGTCACTTGTGGAGTTCATTGTAAGTTATGTATGTACACTGTGTCCGTGTTTATTATATCTCAATTTTTCGTAGGAGTTACACATACCCAACAGTTTTTATTTCCTCTTGTTATATCCCTCAGCAGTTGTTATGTTTATTCAGAATATTGCAACTTGTTTCACTCAATGTAATGTTTTATGGGTAAAAATGTAGAAATGTGTATAATAGGAATTCACTGCATACAGGGAAATAAATTTACATTAAAATTTCGAGCGACAAGGGAGACAACAAAAAATAATTTTTTCGCGTACAAATAAAGCTTGTTTATTGCAAATAGTTAGTTTGAAGAAAGTATAGCTTGATATTTAAGAAAATATATTGTCGCTCTGATCAATAGCTACTAAAATAAATTTCAGTAATTGCGATGTCTTAGATGTCCAGTATGTGACCTCATGTGGTAGATAATATCACAAATGAAGAGCAGTCTACCTACAGGATAATATATCAAGTGCAATATCCGTTTAATCCGTGAATCACAATATGCTTTTCTTGTTGATATTTTTGGCAGGCACAAGTGCATGTGCCTCATAATGATAGGAAATATGGTCATAGAGACGTGAAGAAACAGTTGATATCGATGTTCGTCTTTGATACACAAGTGGATTACGACAGTCGCGGATGTTTGCCTTAACGCTGGAGTTATGTTTCATAATAGCAAAGTCAAGCCGCCGTTTGAGGTGTTCAGCTGCAATGACTCAGTCGCCGAGCATGTAACATATTAGGAGTGTTCATTTGAAATCTGTTCGTGCCGCACCTCGCGAAATTGTGTACATTGAACATGATCATGTCATAGTCATGTGATAAGTGCTGACCATTGAATAAAAATGCACGTGCTATTCGTCCCATGATGCATAGGTTCTGTTTCTGACCGTTGAGAAAATGACTGGGTTGATACAAAATCCGCCCAAGGAAGCTCAAAGAGCGGTGATTTTGTTTTATTTTTCATTTGAAGGATGTCGACCAGTGGACATTCATCGAAGAATGCAGGCAGCGTAAGGTAACAAATGTGTGTCGTAGACAACATTGATAGATTGGGCACGAAAGGGCGTCAGTTCGAGACAGATCATCGACGGCCGGGTCAAGCGCATATTGTTGCAACAACAACAAAAAAAATCATCGCCAAAATTGATACTGCAGTACAGATGAAACGTTGTCGAAACATACGTCCTCTAGCAAAAGAATTTGATGTGTCCATTGGGACAATTCAAAAGGTCGTTCGTAAGAAACTGCAATATCGGAAGGTGTGCTCACAGTGGGTACCACGGATGATGACCGAAGACCAAAAAGAGGACCGCATGGGATGGTGTTTGGACCTCTTGCTGCGTTACAGAGTGGAGGGTGATGCATTTCACTTCCACATAATGGCAGGCGATGAATCATGGAGTCACCACTCATACTCACATACTCACTACTAAACATACTCACTACTAAACAGTATAGCATAACACAAAGTTTTACAGAACAGAATTAGGAAAAATAAAGGACATTGCTTCGACTAGCCTTCATTGCAAACAAATGCATACACACAACACAACGTATAAGCACAGAGAAACCCCTCCAGTGACTACATTAAGGCATAAGAACGAGATAAAAAAATGAAAAAAAAAAATGAAAGCAATGAAGAGAAAAGGAACATATTTTTTTTGAACAATAAAGATGTTTTGCTACTTATCTCAGAATCCCAGGCTATGATACTAACATGAATGTCACATTAATACTCTTATATAGACAGCCGTGGTAGTCTGTGAATAATGGGGACCTGGGTAGGGGATGGTAACGGTTACGTGACGATCCCAGGTAAATGAATGGACGTGGTGCGTGAAAAAAGTGGGAGTAAGATAAAGTGGGAATCTCTAAGCAATAGAGATGCGATGGTGGTCCGAATGTGAAAACTAAGAAGGAGTCCCGGTGGGTGTTTGATCTAGCCCTGAATCGTGTCTTTTGAAAGTTTCATGACAAGAACTGTACCTATTTTGGATAACCAAGATGACCTTTCTTGTCTGATTTAGTGTTATTCTATTACATTTTCATATTGTGTTGGTTCTTTGAATTAGGAATCATGACCGAAAGAAAGCAAGTGAAGGCAGAAATATAGGTATTAGGATGGCTAGGGAATATGGAATAACCGGGTCAAGAACACCGACCTAACCCAAGAATGGTGATCATGTAGACTCTGTGGCGAAGCGGTTATAACACAGTCGGCATCATGATTTCCGGCATTAACAAGCGTGAGCGATCATGGTTGCCATCTCAGGTTTAACTGATTAAGTGCCATGGGGTGATTAATCTTTTAAGCGACTTCCCGTACGTGCCATGGGCTTATACGCAGTAGTTTTCCTTATGCAAACTCTTTAATTTGATATATAATACAAAGTGTCTACTGCCATTATAACAACTTTTAACCCTGGAAATACCTTGGGGTACAAATGGACCCCAAAGCCATCTTTCGCGTCTTGTAGTGTCATAGCATATTCTTTTTTATTGTTTATATTTTATTATCACCTCCTGCCCCCCGTTTTTTATATTTATCTTTACCATTGTGGGATTCGTTTTAAGGTATGCATGTACACTGTGTCAGTGTTTATTATATCTCACTTTTTCACAGGCGTTACACATATCTAACTGTTTTTATTTCCTGTTGTTATATCCTGCTGCAGCCGTTACTTCTCTTATAAATATTGTAACTTGTTTTGATCATTGTAATGGTTCATATCTAAAAATGTACAAATCTGCATAATAATAATTCATAGTATCAAGGGAAATAAAAAATTTAAATGATGCTATATTGCTATAAATGAACTATATTGCCACCCTGATCAATAACAACTAAAATAAATTTTAAGTTATTTTGATATCTTAGATGTCCAGTATGTCACACCATGTGGTAGATAATATTACAAAGGAAGTGCAGTCTACCTACGAGATAATATATCTACTGCAATATCCGTTTTATCTAACTAGAATGCTTGCGTGATTAAATACAATTTTTGGCAGGCACCTGTTCATGTGCCTAACAATGATAGCAAATACGGTTGTTGAGACCTTTTCTTGACGAGAAGAAACAGATGATATCGATGTCCGTCTTTGATACACAAGTGGATTTCGACAGTCGCTGATGTTTGCCTTAATGCTGGAGCTATATTTGAACCTAACAAAGGCAAGCCGCCTGTTGAGGTGTTCGTCAGCAATATTTTACCTTAGTTTTTTGTTTTTCCTTTAATACATGAATTTGGTGACAACACACATGTCTTGATTTGCTCGTTACTGTCTCGGCATTACGTCATAAATGTGACAAAACCTTCCTACTTACCATTTCCCGATATCCATGTTTATTATTTTTATTACCTACTGTTTTGGAGCTGAATCTGTTAAAAGTCAAGAGGGTCTAGCGACAAGCCTCAGGGAGTCTCTGAGAAAATTGCACTCGTGAACCAAACGACGTGTTCCGGAACTGAACCCACAACCTTCGGAACGCGCGGCAGGGGGCATAACCACTACATTTGTCCTGTCGAGAACTTTATTCCCAAGACAGTCTATTTAATCTCTCTCCATTGTAAGCTTCTGTTGCTGTCATGTGTAAACTACCTGCCACATCTTGAATTCATTTACGTTGTGGTCTTCCTCTTTTCCACCTCAATTGCACACTATATGAGAGGAATCATTATTGAGGAACGTAACATCAATAACATTTGATATGTGAGGAATAATCATTAGTGGATGAAACATCAATAACATTAGATATGAGAGGAATCATAATTGGGTGACGTAACATCAATAACATTAGATATGAGGGGAATCACCAGCAGGGGAGATGGGGGGGGGGGGGGGTAGCAACAGTAAAATTAGACATGCGGATGATACAGTGTTGATTGCAGACAATTAGCAGGATCTGCAACATTTAGTAGATGTGGTTGTTACACATAATGAACAACTAGGGTTAGAAATATAGTGAATGAAGACACAGATTATGGTCGTCACTAGGAAGAAGAAAATACCACAATGTAATATACAGGTCAATGGGAATATTCTTAAACAAGTGAATTGGTACAACTATCTCGGAACATTCATAACATCTGATGGGAGGTGCCTTGACGAAATTAGAACAAGAATCACGATGGCGGGGATAGCCTTTTGCCAAACAGAAAATATACTGACCAACAGATAGATATCAATTGCTACGAGAAAAAGAGTGTTGAGGTGCTACAGAGAACCTATAATTTTGTATGTATGTGTAGCGTGGATAATTAGCAGACAAGCTGAAAAACATCTAATGGCTGTGTCACTTTGTTTTCTGAGGAAAATGCAAAGAATACCATGGACAGACAGAAAAACCAATGTCCAGTTTCCACAAGAAACAAATAAAAACTGTAAACTGATTAGAGAAATTAGACGTAGTCAATAACATTGTGTTGGATAGGTTATGAGAATAAATGTTTGGTAGAACTTGGTGACAACTGGCAAGATTGAGGGGAAAAGAACAAAAGGAAGGTAGAGAAGCAAATACCTGGATGGCTTGGCCACGTGGCATGGTCTAGTCAAGAAAACAGAGCTGATCCACGACTCTGGTGATTGTGTGAGATGGCGATACATGACCGCCACGCTTATCGGCATGGCACATGATGAAGAATGAAGATGGTGCTGATGATGATGATGATTATGATGATGATGATGATGATGATGATGATGATGATGATGATGATGATGATGATGATGATGATGATGATGATGATGACTATGATAACAAATGCAACGACGACGACGAAAATAACAACAATAATAAAACAATACCAAACCAACAATAACATAAGTAATAATAACAGCAGCAATAATAACATAACAAAGACACCAATAACAATAACAACAATAACAACAGGAAAATTATAACAGTAATGAGAATAGCAATAAAGTCTATAACAATAACAGAAACATCGTCAACACCAAAAATAACAACAACATTCGTAACAACAATAACAGTAACAACCACAATAACAACAATAATAACATGTATGTAATAATTAAAACAACAACAGTCACAACAATAGCAATAACATTAACACATTAACAACGCCATATAATAATACTAGCAATAACAGCAACAACAAAAACATCAATACTAACAAAGCAACAGCAATAAACATCGTGTCAGCAACCATTACCCCATATTGTGTAGCTAACATTTCTACTACTAGCATCTTAGAAGTCAGGTCTTAGTCAGATATGACTGAGCTAACGTATGACAGTAGACGGTACTACCTGCTTTATGTTAGCCCCGAAAATTGGGCATCTCTTACCTAACCCAACACCCCACATAGTGCCTACGGCTTCGGGGTGAGGAGGGTAGTTGGGAGTACACAAGCCTTACCCTAGTGCGTGGAAAGGCAACCTAAAGACTAAATGTCATGGCAGGGCACACCAAGCCCTAAGCCTTGGTCGGCAACTGGTCAATGATCTAAGCTCAGACAGGCGGACAGTTAGAGTAATGCTTTGCTGATCCGGCAGCTTCTGTAGCTTGTCTTGTTCCTGACGTATTGGTGTTACCTTTCGTCTGGAGTAAACTAGGCAGGCCGAGAGAGGGATCATGCTCCATGTGCTAGACATAGTCTCTGTATTCAGCCCAGATTGTGTGTTATGGAGAGGTATAACTACAGTTACAAACTATCGTTTGACAAGACGGCAAGGTTCCAGTCCAGTCTGTCAGTCACTAGTATCTTATATATATATATATTTTTTTTTCTCCCGCGTTTCCATCCTGTTTCAGGATATTGCGGTCAACATCCAGCATCTTTCAGCTGTATGTTGATTCCTAGGCTAGATTACGTCATCAGCACGCCACGACTTTCTGAGCGACCGGCTCCATACTCTCATAAGTCACTTTTGCAATTCGAACCACTGCTAATTCTCGTCGCGTCACGTGACGAGAGTATTCGGGGTTAGCGGAGAAAGCTGCTAACTCCTCGGCCATGGAGCCGGCATATATATATATATATATATATATATATATATATATATATATATATATATATATATATATATATATATATATATATATATATATATATATATATATCAAAAAAAGGGCAACCTGAAATTATGCGCCAACTATAGAACTGTTGCCCTGATCAGTCATGCAAGTAAAATTCTACTAAAAGCCATAATGGGAAGACTTCGTAAGAAAATGGAAAAATAGATTAACGTGGTTCAAGCTGGATTTAGACAAGGAAGAGGAACAAGAGATCACATATTCAACATGCGTTTAATAATAGAGAAAGTGCAGAAAATTTAATGTAAACCTATTCTCATGTTTTGTGGATTATTCAAAGGCATTTTACTGTGTACAACATCATAAACTTTGGGAAATCATGAGGAATATGGGCTTTCCATCACATGTAGTACAACTCATAAAAATGCTCTATCTAGACCAACAAGCAGCAGTTAGAATAGATGGCGAGATATCAGATTGGTTTGACATCAAGCTAGGAATCAGTCAGGGCTTGCGTGCTGTCACCCTATTTGTTTAACCTGTACGCCGAAAATATAATGAAATATGTAAGAGATGATATAAACAGGGAGCTGTATGATGCCCTAAATATCGGCGGTCATGACATACCAGAGATTCGATATGCTGATGATACTGTATTACTATCCACAACACAGAATGGCATAGAAAAGCTAATAGCCTCAACCAAATTGAATAGTGAAAAAACACAACTTATATCTTAACATAGCAAAATCAAAGATAATGCATACAGATAAAACTACTATGGAGAAAGAAATATACATTAATGGGGGAAAATTGGAGGTGGTGGAAAATTTTGAATATCTTGGGTCATTGATTACTAACAACGGTGACACAATGAAAGAAATTAAACGGCGACTATCCATTGCTCTTCAAAGAATAAAACAGATGAATAAATTATGGAGTGGGACAGACAGAACTACAAAAATTAGATTGTTAAGAGCATGCATCTTTCCCATTGCAATTTACGCCTGTGAGACATGGACACTTACTAAACAAGCGGAACAGTGCATAAACGCCTTTGAATATAAATGCTATAGACGAGATGTAAGAATATCTTGGGTAAAGAAAATAACAAATGCATCTATACTTCAAGAGTTGAATATTGAGGCTGGTTGGATATTAAAGACGATAAAACAAAAAAAACTTGAAGTATTTTGGTCACTTGAAACGTCACGAAAGTTTGGAGAGAACAATAATGGAAGGGTATATGCCTGGGAAGAGAGGAAGAGGAAGGCCAAAGAGAAGATGGGTGCAGGATGTGGCGGATGATCGCCAGATGGGTGTATCAGACGCGGGACATCTTGCTCAAGATCGAGAGGTTTCCGGAAGGTTGGTTATGGGAGCGAGGTTCTGCAAAGGACATGCTACTGAATGAAATGAATGAATGAATGAATGAATGAATGAATGAATGAATGAATGAATGATGAATGGCACAATATATGAGAGGAATCATCATTGAGGGTGGAAGTAGTGAAAGAGCCGTGACATCAATAACATTGTTGTTTGTCCATCAAGAATGATGATGACCATTCATTTCATCCAGTGGGGTTGAAGGTGTGGAGCCGTGGGTTCTAAGATGGCTGATAAGGCCTATTTTGGCTCGAAATGTTCTTTGACAATGTGGGCAAAGAATGCTTGACGTCTCTGGAGGAGGATTTCCTGCAGTGGTTTTTCTGTCCTGCCTTTTCTTCACAGCTTTTGCAGTCCTGGTTGCCTCACATATGACTGCACCTTTGCGTAATGATGCACGCCACGAATTTCGGTCTCTGGCTGCAGCCTCCCAGGTGTCATGATGAATTCCAAAAGCATTCAGTGAAATTTTCAGAGTGTCTTTAAAGCGTTTCCTCTGGCCACCTTGGGAGCGTTTACCACAACGCAGTTCAGCTGTAAAAAATTTGTTTAGGGAGCCTGTGATCTGGCATGCGAGTCAAGTGACCAGCCCAACGAATCTGATTCTTCATCATTATAGTGTGGATACTGGGCATGGATGCTCTTTCTAGGACTTCAGTGTCTGGAATCTTGTCTTGCCATTTAATCTTCAGAAGCTTCCTTAGGCAGACTGTGTGGAAGTGGTTTAATTTCCTAGCGTGTCGCTGATAAACAGTCCAGGTTTCACAAGCATATAGCAGTGTGGATAATACAACTGCTTTGTAGACTTTTAGCTTTGTTTGCAGGCTTATTCCAGTTCTGTCCCATACATTCTTGTACAGTCTGCCAAAGGCCGCACTGGCCTTGGAGATTCTTGCATTCACTTCATCATCAATTGTGGCAGCTTGTGACACAGTGCTGCCAAGATAGGTGAATTTGTCCACAACACTTAGTCTATGATCATTCACTTTGATATTCGGCACAGTGTGATTATTCCCTGGAGCTGGCTGGTACATAACTACAGTCTTCTCCAAGTTGATATTGAACCCAAAGTTGGCACAGGCATGTGAGAAAGCTGAAACATTATGTTGCATGTCCGCCTCTGAGTTGGCGTATAGAGCTCAATCATCAGCAAACAGGAGCTCTCTGACGGTGTCGCTGTTAATTTTGGTTTTAGCTTTCAGCCTTCTGAGATTGAATAACTTTCCATCCATACGGTAGTTGATGTCTATTCCAATGTTAGTCGTTCTCGAAGGCATTCATCAACATGGCTGAAAACATGAGGCTGAACAGTGTTGGTGCCAGGACACATCCTTGCTTCACTCCATTGGTGACAGAAAGGGTTCAGACAGCTTCACCATTTTCCTGTACTCTTGCCTGCATGCCGTCATGAAATAGCCGCACTATTTGGACAAACTTTCGTGGACAGCCATATTTTGCCATAATCTTCCACAGTCCTTCTCTGCTGACTGTATCAAAAGCCTTGGTAAGGTCAATGAAAGTGGAGAACATTTCGCAGTTCTGTTCCTGACATTTCTCTTGCAGCTGCCTTGCAGCGAAAATCATGTCAACAGTTCCACGTTCTTTTCTGAAGCCACATTGACTCTCAGGAAGAAGACCTTGATCGAGATGAGCCGTGAGGCGATTGAGAAGAATTCTGGCGAGTATCTTCCCTGCAATTGAAAGCAAGGAGATGCCTCGGTGGTTGTCACAGGATTGGCGGTTTCCTTTACGTTTGTAAAGGTGGACTATTGACGCGTCCTTGAAATCTTGTGGCATGGTCTCGTTCACCCATATGTTTGTAAAGACTTGGTGAAGCTGCTCTGTTAGGACCGGCCCACCTGCCTTGTATATCTCTGCTGGGATGGAGTCAGGACCAGGTGCCTTGCCGCTGGAGAGTTGCTGGATGGCTTTGTTTACTTCCACTATGGTTGGCAGGTCATCAAGTGTCTCATTGGTGGGAACTTGAGGAAGGCAGTTGATGGTTTCATCATCGAAGAAGGAAGTTGCATTTACGATTTTGCTGAAATGCTCTGCCCAGCGTTGAAGGATTTCCTTCTTATCGGTGACCAATGTTCCCCCATCTGCACTGAGGAGGGGAACTATGCCTGGTGATGTAGGACCATAGACCGCTTTCAGTGAGTCGTAGAAGTTTTTCATATCATGTCTGTCAGCAAAGCCCTGAATTTCATCAGCTTTGCTGCTCAGCCAGGAGTCCCGCATGTGCCGAAGTTTCTGCTGCACTACTCTCTGAATGTTCTTGAAGGCATCTTTTTTTTATGTTGACTTTGGGTCATTCAAATGTGCCTTGAGGAGAAGATGTTTCTCGGCCAGCAATTGGTTGATGTCTTCGGAATTTTCATCAAACCAGACTTTATGCTTTCGGGGGGCTAGCCCAGGATTTCCATAGCAGTGTTGTAAATTATGTCCTTTAGGGCTCTCCATTCTGTTTCTGTATCCTGTCTAGCTGCAGCATTGGGCTTGAGGCTGTCTTCCAGCATATTTTCAAACGACTGCTGCATTTTCTTGCTGTTCAGGCGGGTGACATTTAGCTTTTTTTGCATTTTCGCTCCTTGAGGACGCCGTAGTGGCCTGATGTGAATGTTTATTTTCGAGACAATAAGACGATGGTCTGTCCAACATTCGGCACCACACATGGATTTTGTCGCTCGAACGTCTTGTCTGTCACTCCTCCTGACGATGACATAGTCAATGAGGTGCCAGTGTTTCGAGCGAGGGTGCATCCACGATGTCCTATTTCTCATGGGGAGACGGAAAATTGTGTTCGTAATCAGGAGATCATGTTCGGCACATGTCTGAAGGAGGCGGAGTCCATTGCTGTTACAATTTCCGACTCCATGCTTTCCAATAATGCCACTCCAAGAGTTGGTGTCCGTGCCTACTCTGGCATTGAAATCCCCAAGGAGTATAAGTTTGTCTCCTTTGGGAACAGATGTTAATACATTGTGCATCAATAACATTAGATATGAGAGGAATCACCATTGGGGGGTATGACATCAATGACATAGATATATTTAGTTTATCTTAGTCGACGGATTAACATCACTGCTCACGGGTGTAACCCATAAGTGATCCGTTCTACTCATAATTCAAGCCTGATTAGATATGACAGGCATAACCATTGGGCGATGTGACATCAGTAACATTGGATATGAGAGGAATCATCATGGGGGAAAGGGGGGGGGGAGGGAATCCGTAATATCAGTAACATTAGATATGAGAGGAATCATCATGGGAGGGGGGGGAGTGAGTCCCTAATATCAGTAACATTGGATATGAGAGGAATCATCATGGGGGAGGGGGGAGGGAGTCCCTAATATCAGTAACATTGGATATGAGAGGAATCATCATGCGGGGGGGGGGGGGGAGGGGAGTCCCTAATATCAGTAACATTAGATATGAGAGGTATCATCATGGAAGAGGAGGGGGGTGTCCTAATTTCAATAACATTAGTTCTGAGAGGAATCACAACTGACATTGGACACGAGAGGAACCACCATCCGGGGACGTATCGTCAATAGCATTTGATATGTCGAATGATACAGTCTTGATTGCAGACAATGAACAGGATCTGCAACATTTAGTAGATTAGATGCGGTTGTTGTACATAGTGAACACCTAGGGTTAGAAATAAATTGTATGAAGACACAGATTATGGTCGTCATTAGGAAGAAGGAAATACCACAATGTAATGTACAGGTAAATGGGAACATTCTTAAAGAAGTGAATTGTTATAACTATCTCGGAAGATGGGGGATGCCTTGACGAGATTAGAGCAAGAATCGCCATGGCGAAGGTAGGTAGCTTTTATTCAGACGGAAAATATACTGACCAATAAGAAGATGTCAATTGCAACGAAAAAAGACTGTTGAGATGCTACATAGAACCTGCACTTTTGTATGAATATGAATCGTGGGTAATTAGCCGACAAGCTGAAAACATCTAATGGCTGTGGAAATTTGGTTTCGGAGGACAATGCAAAGAATACCATGGGCAGACAGAAACACCAATGACGAAGTCCTGCAAGAATCAAACAAAAAACGAAAATTGATTAGAGAAATTCGATGTTGACAGTCAACATTTTTGGAAACGTTATTTTTATTTTGTATGTTTTTATATTTTCTTATCCCACGCCCCTCTTCTATTATTAATTTATGTTCACTATTGTGGATTTTGTTGTAAGGTATGAACACTGTGTCTGTAGTTAGTATATCACTTTTTCGCAGGTGTTACATGTACTTAACGGTTTTTATGTTCTATTGTTACATCCTTCTGCATCCGTTACTTGTCCTATGAATACAGCAACTCGTTTCAATCCTTGTAATGTTTCATAGAAAATTATGTGGAAATCTGTATAATAGAAATTTATAGTTTCAAGGGAAATAAATTTGCATAACATTTTTAAGCAAAAAGGGAGACAAGAAAAATAATTTATTGAAGTATAAATGAAAGCTGTGTAATGCAAACAGATAAATTGAAGAACGTATAGCGTTATATCCAAGGAAATAGATTGACACCCTGATCAACAAGTATTAAAGGCCATATTAAGTATGTTGCGATATCTTAGATTTCCAGTATGTGAACTCATTTGGTAGATAATATCATAAAGATAGTTCAATCTACTTACGGGATAATATATTCAGGGCAGTAAATACGTTGGCTGTATTCCTGGACCTAGCCCAGGCGTACGATCAATGCTGGAGTGAAGCCGCACTAATAAAACTGAAGAAAGTAGGCATAACGGGTAGAACCTACAAATACATAGAAAACTTCCTCCAAGATAGAAGCTTCTCAGTGAGAGTAGGGAATGAGGTATCAGACACATATGTGCAAGAGAACGGCATTCCCCAGGGCTCGGTCATCTCACCAACAATCTTTACAATGCTGGTGAACGACCTGACAGAGGAGATTCAAGACCAGAAAACAGGACTATCTCAATTCGCGGACGACTGCGCCATTTGAAGGAGTGGCAAGGCGGCAAAGACTGCAAGAGGACCCCTCCAAAAGCAAATAAACAAGATAACAGCATGGATGGACAATTGGGGTTTCAAAATCAATACCAGTAAAACGGTCAGCATGGTATTTAGCAGCAAGAAGAAGTCATATCATAACAAGGACTGAAAAATAGAGATAAAAGGGGAAACCATTAAGAAAACAAAGAGATGAACTGGTCAAAACATATAAGCCAGACGTTAGAAAAATGCAAGAAAGCAAGCAACCTACTGCGGGTGATAAAAGGTAACGGTTGGGGTGCCCACACCCAAACAATGCTGATGTTCTATAAAGCATTTATCAGGGGCAAGCTAGAATACGGCAGCATTGTGTACGACTCAGCAACAGAAGCCAACAAGAGGAAGCTAGACACCATACAGACCCAAGCACTAAACATCATCTTGGGTGCTGGAAAATGTACATCCAGAGAAGCCATGGAGGTAGCACTGGGTGTACTTCCACTGAGTCTGAGGCGTAAACAGCTGATGTATAACTACTGGCTTAAGGTAGCCCAAGACAAAAACCATCCTACATACCAAACGTTCAGCGACAACAACAGCAAAAAGGGGGGGGGGGGGCATCCCAATAGTAAAACTGGAAAGACCGGCATGTTGGGAAGCAGCAGAGAAGATGAAGGAAGAAACTGAGCTAGCAGAGACCCTGAAACAGACAAGACGGTTCAAGCCAACAATCCCACCATGGGAACTAACAGTCCCATTCACTGACTGTAATCTAGCAAAGTACATCACCAAGGACACAGAGGACACAGATGCGAGAGACACGGCCGAGGAATACATACAAGAATTCAGTAAGGACAACCTCATAATATACACAGACGGGTCCAAAAACGAACAGGGAGAGGTAGGAGCAGGGGTAGTGGTCCCAGACTGAAGCTGAAGAGACAGTTCAAGCTAACAGACCAGACAGCAGTATGCACGGCCGAACTGGTTGCCATAATGAAAGGTCTAGAGATCGCAGCCGAAAATCCACCACTGAGACTGTGTATATTAACAGACTCCCTGTCATCAGTACAAACGCTCGGGAACTTCAATAGAGGCAACAGACCTGACATAAAAGAGGAGATACTAGCGACAGCCACTAACCTCAGGTACATGGGTTGCCAAGCCACCATCGGATGGATACCAGCACACAGGAGTATCCCGGGAAACGAACAGGCAGACAGAGCGGCGAAACGAGGAATAACCAGCACTAATCAAATCTGCACAGGCCTAGGTAAAGTAAGAAGGGAAGAATATAGTCAAAAACTACATTCTAAAGGAATGGAGGCAACAGTGGCGAGACAGCGATAAAGGCCGTCATGCCTTCCGAGTGTTGGGTGAACCCAGATTCAAGCCACAAGTCAAGACCAACATGAAAGCACCGGCAAACAGACAGCTGTGGAGAATCTGATTAGGCAATTGGAAAGACACAAGAGAAAACCCAAACTGCAGAGTATGCCAAGAAAACAACACCATCGAACACTACTTACTAGTATGCGACAAATACAATAGAGAGCGAAGGGGCCTGAGAGATAACTTCGTCAAAACTGGGAACCCAATGACAATGACGGAGTGCCTGCACACAAACAGCAACCCGGAAACACAGCGACTGGTCAGACAATTCCTATGCAGAACAGGGAAGACCGTATAACCTCCCTACACTGTATATATGTATATGTGTATTTGTTTGTATCTGTGCATGTTTATATATGTTGTTTAAAAAAAAATTTTAAAAAATTTAAAAAAATAAAAATGGCGGGGTGAAGGGCAGGGAGGTGGGTTGGATCTTCCGGTAGAGCACCTGAATTAGGAAGACAGGGAGACCTGGTCATCTTGTTGCCACACCACACCCACACGCGATGAAGAAAACCGCCAAAACTCACAAGCGTAAAGGAGTTTGTAACGCTGAACGGGGGGACAACATGAGACTTGCAATTAAATGCTCCGCCCTTGCCTAAATCAAGTCCTTATGAGGACTGGACATGACCGGGACTAGCCCCGATGAGAATAACACAAGAAACGACAAGCAGTTAGCAGGGCTACCAGAGAAAAGAAGCCAAAAAACGAGAAAATGCGGGCCCAGTAGGCCCAACCAAGGACCGGTCTTTACCAGGACCAGCACAAAACAAACATATCCGACGAACAGAGCGGAACCAATAAAACTAGTAGGAATTAGGACTAACAATCCACACAACTACGGCTCTCAACAATAACCACAGCTGATGAAGCAGGTTAGACGAGGCCGAATTTGGAATTTTTTTTTGGAAAATTGGAATTGGAATTGGAATTTGTCGTTAATAATGAATGTACATAAACTTCATATTTTTGGCAGGCACATATGCATGTGCCTCATAATGATAGCAAATATGGTCGTAGAGACTATTAATAGCGCGAAGAAACAGAAGATATCGATATTCGTCTTTTATACACAGGTGGATTACGACAGTCGCTAATTTATGCCGTAACGCTAGAGTCATATTTGATCCTAGCAAAAACAAAGATATCGTTTGAGGTGTTCAGCTGCATTGACTCTTAGTCTCACAATATGTAACATACTTTACCTTAGTTTTCTTTCTAATTCTTGAAATTTGTGACAAAACACGCCCGTATCTTACCCCTTATTTGGTCTGCTCATCACTGTCTCGGTACTAAGTCATAACTCTACCTACCTACATATCATTTACCGCCATCCATTTTTGATCGGTCTAAAGTCTAAACCTACTTTTTCTTTGGACCAGAATCTGTTAGAGGTCAAGGGGATCAACTTCGTTGCACCAGGTTTTATCCCATATGGCCCTGTATCTTTCCGCACGGCGGCTTGCCAAACGTATCGCACAAAGTACAAACTACGGAACTCCAATGTCACTCCCCAAGGTTTCTTAGAGAAAACGTCACTCGTGAACCGAACGACGTTTGCCGGAATCGAACCAACAACCTTAAAAACGCGAGGCACGTGGCGTAACCACTTCGCTTGTCCTGTCTAGAAATTTACTCCCATAACAGTCTATTTAAATGTCTCTCCATTGTAAGCCTCTGTCGCTGTCATGTGTAAACTACATATCACATCTTGAATCTGTCTACGTTGTGGTCTTCCTCTTTTCCACCTCCATGGCACACTATATGAGAGGAATCACCATTGGGGTATGTGACATCAATAACATTAGATATGAGAGGAATCACCATTGAGGTATGTGACATCAATAACATTACATATGAGAGGAATCACCATTGGGGTATGAGACATCAATAACATTAGATATGAGAGGAATCACCATTGGGATATGTGACATCAATAACATTAGATATGAGAGGAATCACCATTGAGGTATGTGACATCAATAACATTAGATATGAGAGGAATCACCATTGAGGTATGTGACATCAATAACATTACATATGAGAGGAATCACCATTGGGGTATGTGACATCAATAACATTAGATATGAGAGGAATCACCATTGAGGTATGTGACATCAATAACATTAGATATGAGAGGAATCACCATTGGGGTATGTGACATCAATAACATTAGATATGAGAGGAATTACCATTGGGGTATGTGACATCAATAACATTAGATATGAGAGGAATCACCATTGGGGTATGTGACATCAATAACATTAGATATGAGAGGAATCACCATTGGGATATGTGACATCAATAACATTAGATATGAGAGGAATCACCATTGGGGTATGTGACATCAATAACATTAGATATGAGAGGAATCACCATTGGGGTATGTGACATCAATAACATTAGATATGAGAGGAATCACCATTGGGGTATGTGACATCAATAACATTAGATATGAGAGGAATCACCATTGAGGTATGTGACATCAATAACATTACATATGAGAGGATTCACCATTGGGGTATGTGACATCAATAACATTAGATATGAGAGGAATCACCATTGAGGTATGTGTCAGAGTCCAATAGGGGACAGCGATGCAGGGACATCGTTACGACCGCCAGGCGACTTAGCTCCCAGTAAGGGATGCAACAACTGCGTTGCGCCGCCAGGCGAATAGGAGTTACCGGCCTGCGAGATCGCTGGCTGACCAGCGGTCAGGCCGCCAACGCAAGACGCACGCCTGCCACGTGACGCCACGTCAGACAGGAGGCAAGTTGCGAACCAGGTCCAGACAGCTCTGGGACACGGAACATGACGGACGTGTGATTGAGAGAAAGGCGTTGTATGGTTTCTGTATTGAAAGGCGAGTGTCTGGACATCTTGCGAGTCAGACTTGTGAACTGTATTGTGGATGTAAGTTGTAAAGTATCCATTATATATATTTGTGATCATCGTTCTGTATTTGATATGTTAATAAATCCATCGAACGATGTGTCGTTGAGTCTTACGTCAAATCACGTTGTATTTGTACTGTCTCACACTTGTTAGGAAAGCGAGCCAAGTTTAAGACCCTGACATGTGTGAACGTGGAGGGCTCGTCCCGCTTTAATTTACTTATATTTGAACGTGAGTAGCTCGTCCTTGTTGAACGTGGAGGTCTCATCCAGCTTTAATTTAGTTAGATTTGAACTTAGATGTGATCGTAATTTACTTGGATTAGAGTTAAATGTGTTAATGTGATCATGGAAGGCTCATTTTGAATTATTACTACATTATTTAAACATGTGTAAGATCATTTGTAAACGTACAATGCATACATTTTGTTTGATCCTGTAAACGTGTAAAACATTTGTGATTTGTGAAACTTGTCACCGTTTTGACCTTGTCGACATTGTGATCTTGTCGCCATTTTGACCTTGTCGCCATCTTGTAAACTTGATGTCTATGTCCTTACTGAATGTCATCTTGATGTAAGTGATGTGTCATCAATGTTGTAGAGTGTTAAGATACTTGTAGATTGTCTTTGTGCATTGAGTTTGTGGAACGCGAAAAGTGTTTGGAAAGAAAGTAACGTGTATTGTAAAAAAACTGTTGACGGACAAACTTACGACATACAACTACACTCAACGCCATACAAACCTAATCAACACTTAGTGACAAGCAGGCACACACCAACAAATAGACGCTAATTTATCTTCTTCCAAAATAAAAGCAGGTTTTTCTGTACCATCCGAAACCTTGCCGTAGAGGTCATTTGCGATTCGAAGTAGCGACCCTACAGTTCCTTGCCCGATTTCCAACCGGTCTTCACCGCATCCAGGGCACTTGAGTATAATTTTTTTCCTTTTCGTATACTTTAAAAATGCATTTTTAGGCACATATCGTCCATTTAAACAGATTGTAAATTGTTGATTACTAACCACTTATAACATATTGTGTGTGGCTGGTATTCATTGACATTTTTCCATCATGTCTTCATTATTTGATTTCATTGATATGGGCATAAAGTTACAGTTACATGGTGATGAACTAACACAGTGGAGTGAGCAGAAATACGCAGAATACTTACTAGTACAGGAGAAAGCAACCGAACGCGATGAAAGGGCAGCAGAACGAGCTGCCAAGCAAGCTGAGATGGATAATGAACTAAAGAAAGCAGAAACAGCCTTAGAGCAAGCTGAGATAGATAGTGCACTGAAAAAGGCCGAGATCGAGAAAGAAACAGAGCTGAAGAAGGCAGAAATGGCAGCTCAGAGTAAGAGAGAAGAACTGGAGTTACAGTTGAAGATAAAACAACTTGACACTGAGACTGCGATTAACAAAGAACATAAGAAATCTGAGAGACTGGAGAAAGAAAACCAGTATAAGAAATATCAAGGTATTGTACGTAATTATACCTCGGGTGACTGCATTCGCAGCCTTTACCCAAAATTTTGAAACTTTAATGGAACATTATCAAGTTCCACTGTCTGAATGGAATATTGTGTACATGAGGAGTTTGTCAGGGGAACCTCTTAAAGTTATTGAAACCATCCCCAAAGACCTCAGAAAAGATTACCATTATCTGAAATCTAAGATTATGGCACATTTTATGTTAGATGAGGCAGGTTACAGAGAACAATTCAGTAAATTGAGCCCAAAACCGACTCAAACGTTCTCTGACTACCTCTGCTTAGTCCGAGATATTTTCACCAAATGGACGTCAGCAGCTAAAATTGAAAAAAGTTATCAGAGATTGGAAGATCTAATCATTAGAGACAAAATTGTATCATCTATTCCTTCAGCCTTTGCTAAATTTTTGTTAGAGAATGAATGCTCTAGTGTGGATGAGATTGAAAGACGGGGTTCGGCTTACTACACAGCCAACAAACATTGCTTTGCTACTGAAGATACTAACATTAACTTTGTAGCAGCGGCTAATTATGACAAACAACCCTATAGTAGGCAGAAACCTCATAGGCCTACCTCTGAGAAATTTAATCATTGCATTTTTTGTAAATATTCACATCATCAGGGTGAAATGTGCGATCAGAACCCAGGGTACCAGACTTACTTATTAAACATGGTAAACAGACAAGACAAGGAACGTAAATCCTTTAAAAACTCACGAAAATGTTTCCTCTGCAAGGCGTGGGGACACCATCGGAAAGATTGTAAGGGCAGGCATATGACCAACAAAGCAAATGCCGCCTTGTTTGATAGTTCGTCTTCTGATGAAGAAGAGCCAGAGAAACATCCTGTGAACTCAGCACAGGCTTTTGACATATTCAGCGCAAACAAATGCTCTGTTTGTAACACCTTCTATGAAGATGGTATTTTAACATGCGGTCATGCCATCCCTATTGCCAATGAAGAAGCTAATTTGGTAGTAGACTCAAAAGGCAGAATAAACATCCATCACGGATATGTAAATGGCAAATCTGCTACAGTCCTTCGCGACACGGGCAGTTCACTCATTGGCCTGAAGAAAACGTTCATAATGCCTACAGACTATACAGGCAGGCACGTAACATGTAGAACATTCTCAGGCAATATTGAGAAATACCCATTAGCATGGGCATATATTGAAACACCTTTCCTCACTGGGAAAGTAAAGTGCGCTGCACTAACCAGTCCAGTTTGTGATATAATTATTGGTAATTTACCTGAGGTAAATGATAAACCTCATGACATAACATCTTCATGTATTGATGATACCATAACATCACCATCAAATGTCATCATTGAAAATGTCACACCACCTATTGATTGTAAAGTAGCTAATGTAGCACTAAGTTCTCATGACATCATTGAAACTATTGTTCCATCATCATCATCTGATATCATTGAGTGTGTGAACGCAGTAACGAGAGCTACTGCTAGAGTGCAAGATGAAATAAATCAAACTGAGGCGATACAATTACTCAGCCCAGTTTCACTACCTACTAACACCATGAAGGAAGCATTTGTAACAGCCCAAAAAGCTGATCCTTCATTGTCAAAATACTTTGACCTGATCGGCCGAAAGCCAAAAGTAACCAAGAATGCAAAATGGCATTTTGCTATGAAAAATGACATACTCACCAGGTATTACACCAGAGGTGACAATACCACAGAGCAAACTGTTTTGCCAACTAGTTATCGCAAGCAAGCCTTACATCTTGCACACGATATACCTCTTGCAGGACATATGGCATACGTTAAGACCAGATCAAGGTTATTGACACAATTTCACTGGCCAAAATTTTGCAATGACATTAAAGAATATTGCAGAAGTTGTGACACCTGCCAGAAACTGGTTAAAAAAGGTAAACACCCACAGGCAAAGTTACAAGTTACCGACTTAGCCAGTCGACCTTTTGAAAAGCTATCGGTTGACATAGTGGGCCCTCTTAGTCATACAACAACTAGAGGGAATAAATTTATTCTAACTGTCATTGATCAATGTAGTCGCTGGCCAGAAGCTATTCCGTTAAAGAACATAACTGCCAATGACATAATGGAAGTGTTCTTCCATATTTTTTCTAGGATAGGTTTTCCAGATACTATCCAATCTGATAGGGGCACTCAGTTTATTGCCGCATCCACCCAAGCTTTCACCAAAATGCTGGGAGTGAAGCAGTGTTTCAATTCCCCCTACCATCCTCACAGTAGCGGAGTAATAGAAAAGTTTAACGGGGATCTTAAGCACATGCTTGCAAAAGTAACGCAAGAACACCCCAACAACTGGGATGTATATCTACCAGCTATTCTTTTTGCTTATCGCGAGGTACCTCATGCTAGTACCGGTTTCTCTCCTTTTGAACTCATCTATGGTGCCAAACCACGTGGCCCATTGACAATTTACCACCAAATGTTAACTGATTCTACACCAGTACTTAAACCCATATCATCATACTTATATGTGACATCATTGCGTGAAAGAATCATCAAATCTTGTGTTATTGCAAAGAATGCACTAAAACTATCTGGTGCTACTTATAGACAGTATGCTGACAAAGGTAACAGGACAATAACATTGACACCTGGACAGGACATTCTTCTTCTGCTACCTAGTGACAGACATCTTCTGACTGATTCTTGGCAGGGACCTTTTAAAGTGACGAGACAGATTTCACCTGTAGACTACGAAATCCTTATAAAAAACAAACACAAAATATTTCACATAAATATGCTAAGACCATACCACAACAGAGACGACGAACAAGACGATACAACAGCTTGTACAGTGATAATAGATCACGAAGATGACGATGCTAGTGACGAAATTCCAACACCTGCATTAGACACGACAGACTGCTTGAAGGAGATAAAAATCAACCCAAAGTTAACTCAAGCAG
This sequence comes from Cepaea nemoralis, assembly GCA_014155875.1. Lineage (NCBI taxonomy): Eukaryota > Metazoa > Mollusca > Gastropoda > Stylommatophora > Helicidae > Cepaea > Cepaea nemoralis. Next base: position 284,402 of record JACEFZ010024542.1, on the reverse strand, counting down.
AGACCGACAGTTGCAAACAACTTATACAACAGTACAACACCATCTTTTCCAACAACCCAGGACAAACAGAATTAGTACAGCATCACATCACACTCACATCAAACACACCCATTAGATGCAGACCATACACCATCCCATTACATTACAAAGAGCATTTACATCAAGAAATCATCAACTTAGAGAAAAATAACATCATAAGACGATCCCAATCAGACTACTCATCTCCCATGGTCATAGTACTACCGAAAACTGAATAAAATAACTGTTCTAGATCTTGAGCCAATGGCAAACACGGACGATCTTTTGACAGAACTGACAGACGCTAGGTTCTTTACGACTGTAGACATGACGAAAGGTTATTGGCAGATTGCTGTAGACGAACAGAGCAGACATCTGACAGCATTTGCCACACCTTGGGGACTGTACGAATGGTGCAAACTTCCATTTGGGCTTGTTAACGCCCCAGCCACATTTGTACGGATGACACGACTCCTTCTAGTAGACATTCCTAACATAATCTGCTATATTGACGACATATGTATTCACACAGAAACAATGACGGAGCACATTAAGACATTAGACCAGACATTTGAACGGATCAGACAACATGGACTGACAGTGAAGCCTGCAAAAGTAGACATAGCCTACCAGGAAATATCATTCTTGGGTTACAAAATATCCAATGGCTTTGTCACGACAGACGATAAAATTGTGTCCAAGATACTAAAACTCTCACTTCCGACTACTAAAAAACAAGTCAGAAGTTTGTTGGGCTTAATCAATTACTACCGGCAGTTTATTCCTGATTTTTCTGAACTGACCGAGGTGTTTACTAATCTACTAACAAAAGATAAACCAGAGAAAATTGTACACGATCAATGCCTAAAAATTGCATTTCATAAAGTTCTATCATGTTTTTCTGATAAGAATGAACGCAATCTTATCCTGAAATTGCCCGATATCCGTTTACTTTTCAGATTACGCACAGATGCTAGCTCCGTGGCGATTGGAGCAGTCCTGTTGCAGGAGTATAACAACATCCTCCACCCCGTTTATTTTGTATCCAGGAAGCTGAAGGCCCGAGAGCGGGCATGGTCCATTCCTCAATTGGAAGCCCTAGCTTTAGTAGTAGGTATTACAAAATTATCTAGATTTCTTCTAGGACGCCATTTCATCGTAGAATCGGACAGCAGCCCCTTACGATGGATGAATTCAGGGGTGCCTTCGAACCATATAGTAGCGCGTTGGTCTTTGAAACTTCAAGATTATAGCTTTGAGGTTCGACATATCCCAGGCAGAACCAATTCAATTGCCGATCTTTTGTCACGTTGTCCGACCGACCCAGTGGACACCAATGTCTGAGTGCAGTATGTAGAAATACACTCAGACCGACACAGCCATTTAGCAGTGAATAGTGGTTTTTCGTTCACAAAAAGCTGTGTAATGTCTACAATATTGTGATAGGGATTACTCCCATTATATATAGTGTTCTTATTTTACTAGTTCATGTAGTGATTGTCGTGTATAAATGTGCAGTATGTGGTAGAAAGCGAACTTTATTAACTGTATATATTACGTACAAGAACAGTGTCACATTCGCACTTACCTGAAGCGAATTATCCAACGTGACAGTGACAACTTCGTGTGGAATCTTCCAGGAATATTTTAATTACGAGTGTGAAAGTAAAAACTGAACAGTGACGACTTTTCTACACCTCTGCAGTGAACCGAAATCTTTAATGTTCGACTGAAACATCTAACACATGAACATTCGATCGTAATCCAGAAGATTGTGTAGCAACATCCAACACGAACTTTGAGAACATTGTACCTTCCTTAAACTACATCAAACCGGAACAGGTGTGTTCTACAAGCTTTACCATCAGCTGATTTTAGTGTTCGTGTGTACTTCCGGATTAATTAGAAATTTAGAACAAAAATAGCAGACAACATATAAATGGTTAAAAAGTTTTGACGATTCTAAAATCTTTAGGATTCTATAAAATTGAATACACGAATTGTGTGTTTATTTATTTTTCTAATGTAATCTTAGAATCATATCTTGATTAACGTATTCATATTACCGACTTTTTCTCGTTAATATGAAGAAACGTCAAGCAATGACACTAAGAAATTAAATAGTTATTGTAAATTATTGTGTTTCACTAATGTTAAAATTATTTCCCTTTCATTTATTGTTATTACATTTTCACACAAAGGGCCATAATTTGAAATGTATATGCTAATGTGTTGTGTGTAATATAACATGTTGTTGTTAAAGTGTTGACAATACAGGCAGGCGTCTACTGGGCATGGCAGAGTGTTGCCAACATTGTATACCAACACAATAACTCCTGGCCAAGTAGGGACAGGGTTGGAGTGTTTTATGCGACTTAAATAAAGTCGTATTTCAGTCTGGCTAGATGGTTTTTGTTCCAAGAACCATATTATTCTTTTTTTTTCAAATTGCTGCGAGGTAGATGCTTGAAGCTGGAACTCCTGATCTGACTGGGTGATATTACAATTGAGGTAACCAGCCATCGAGAGGGTGAAGCCTGATATGTGTTAGACATTAAAACACCACATGTCTTTGTACCCAACTCCCAGTTCTTATATATTTCTATGCCATGTGTGTATTTTGGATAACGTTGTGTATAACAATAGAAAGGTAGACTCTGACAAGGGTATACTATTAACCCAACAGGTACAGACATTATACATGAAAGACGACATCTTTCATGGATTTTACCGGGGGAGCGTGTCAGAGTCCAATAGGGGACAGCGATGCAGGGACATCGTTACGACCGCCAGGCGACTTAGCTCCCAGTAAGGGATGCAACAACTGCGTTGCGCCGCCAGGCGAATAGGAGTTACCGGCCTGCGAGATCGCTGGCTGACCAGCGGTCAGGCCGCCAACGCAAGACGCACGCCTGCCACGTGACGCCACGTCAGGCAGGAGGCAAGTTGCGAACCAGGTCCAGACAGCTCTGGGGACACGGAACATGACGGACGTGTGATTGAGAGAAAGGCGTTGTATGGTTTCTGTATTGAAAGGCGAGTGTCTGGACATCTTGCGAGTCAGACTTGTGAACTGTATTGTGGATGTAAGTTGTAAAGTATCCATTATATATATTTGTGATCATCGTTCTGTATTTGATATGTTAATAAATCCATCGAACGATGTGTCGTTGAGTCTTACGTCAAGTCACGTTGTATTTGTACTGTCTCACACTTGTTAGGCAAGCGAGCCAAGTTTAAGACCCTGACAGTATGTGACATCAATAACATTAGATATGAGAGGAATCACCATTGGGGTATGTGACATCAATAACATTAGATATGAGAGGAATCACCATTGAGGTATGTGACATCAATAACATTAGATATGAGAGGAATCACCATTGGGGTATGTGACATCAATAACATTACATATGAGAGGAATCACCATTGAGGTATGTGACATCAATAACATTACATATGAGAGGAATCACCATTGGGGTATGTGACATCAATAACATTAGATATGAGAGGAATCACCATTGGGGTATGTGACATCAATAACATTAGATATGAGAGGAATCACCATTGGGGTATGTGACATCAATAACATTAGATATGAGAGGAATCACTATTGGGGTATGTGACATCAATAACTTTAGATATGAGAGGAATCACCATTGGGGTATGTGACATCAATAACATTAGATATGAGAGGAATCACCATTGAGGTATGTGACATCAATAACATTACATATGAGAGGAATCACCATTGAGGTATGTGACGTCAATAACATTAGATATGAGAGGAATCACCATTGGGGTATGTGACATCAATAACATTAGATATGAGAGGAATCACCATTGAGGTATGTGACATCAATAACATTAGATATGAGAGGAATCACCATTGGGGTATGTGACATCAATAACATTAGATATGAGAGGAATCACTATTGGGGTATGTGACATCAATAACATTAGATATGAGAGGAATCACCATTGGGGTATGTGACATCAATAACATTAGATATGGGAGGAATCACCATTGGGGTATGTGACATCAATACCATTAGATATGAGAGGAATCACCATTGAGGTATGTGACATCAATAACATTAGATATGAGAGGAATCACCATTGAGGTATGTGACATCAATAACATTAGATATGAGAGGAATCGCCATTGGGGTATGTGACATCAATAACATTAGATATGAGAGGAATCGCCATTGAGGTATGTGACATCAATAACATTACATATGAGAGGAATCACCATTGAGGTATGTGACATCAATAACATTACATATGAGAGGAATCACCATTGAGGTATGTGACATCAATAACATTACATATGAGAGGAATCACCATTGGGGAAATATGTATAATAGGAATTCATAGTATCATTATCTTCATAATCATCATTATCAAGTGCTCTGCCAACTGGCGTAGGCATTCATGGCTCTCCACAGATCTCGGTCTGTGGACTACCTCTGAAATGTGATTTGCTATGAAGTCTTGGGAAGATAATTTGGTGGTTCCCCCCTTGCCTTCAACATCCACATGGTGGTCTTTTACCTCTGCTTGTGACAATCATTTCCGACTGTTAGGACAAGTGAGTACCCTGCTCTGTTCAGCTTCAGAGTTTTTCACTTATCTCGGTCGATACTTGGTCCACAGGGCTGCATTAGCCATAACGTGATGGGTTTCCATTCCTCTACCTCTGGGATGTGCAGTTGGGATTTTTCCTTTCTAAAGTTATGGCCTATGTTGACCAAAGCTCTCAATATTTTTAGAGGAATCATAGTAACAAGGTGCCGGCTCCCTGGCCGAGGAGTTAGCAGCTTTCTTCGTTAACCCCGAATACTCTCGTGGTTGACGTGACTACACGAGAATTGGAAGCGGTTCGAGTCGCGCCAGTGACTTATGAGAGTATGGAGCTGGTCGCTCAGAAAGTCGTGGTGTGCTGATGAGCGTAATCTAGCCTAGGAATCAACATACAGCTGAAAGATGCTGATGTTGACCGCAATATCCTGAAACAGGATGGAAACGCGGAAAAAAAATAGTATCATCATCATCATCATCTTCCACTTCTGCCGTTAAGCGTCGTGGGGAGGAATAATTTGCGTTACAGCGCCCGTTGAACGGCACAGGATAGTGTAAAAATAGTATCAAGGGAAATAAATTGAAATAATGATTTTAGGGAACAAGAGAGATAAGAAAAATTATTTAGTGGAGTGCAAATGGAGGCTGTTTAATGCAAAAACTTGTAGTTACTTTGAAGAAAGTACAGCGTGGTATTTAAGAAAACGCATTGTCACTCTGATCAATATAAACTAAAATAAATGTTAAGTAATTGCGATATCTTAGACGTCAAGTATGTGACCTCATGTGGTAGATAATATCAAAAATGTTCGTCTTTGATACACAAGTGGGGTACGACAGTCGCTAATGTTTGCCTTAACGATGTAGTTGTATATGATCCTAGCAAAGACAAGCCACCATTTGAGGTATTCAGCTGAAATTATTCTCAGTCGCCGAAATGTAAAATATTTGACCTTGGTTTTCTTTCTAATACGAGAACTTGGTGATAAAACACACAATGTCGTACCACTTAGTTGATTTGCTCATCACGGTCTCGGCATTAAGGCATAACTGTGATAATACCGCACTACTTATCATTTTCCATCATCTATGTTTGTTAGGTCCAAACCTACTTTTTGTTTGGAACTGAATCTGGCAAGAAGATCGACTTAATTGCATCGGGTTTTATCCCATATGGCTCAGTATCTTTCCGCAGGGCGGTTTGCCGAAAGCGTCGCACAAAGTAAGAAACAACGCAGCTCAAGCGATAAGCCACAAGGTTTCTCCGAGATAACTGCATCCGTGAACGAAACGACGTACACTGGAATCGATTCCATAAGGCAGGTAGCGTAATCCACTTCGCTAGCCCTGTCTAGAACTTTACTCCCATAACAGTCTATTCAAGTGTCTCTCCATCGTAAGCCTCTGTAACTGTCATGTGTCATACATCTCCAAAACATTTAATTTTCTTTACACACAGAAGCCATAAACAATATGTGGCACCATTTATTGCCTGATATATTTCCTCGCAACTGGTCTCGTCACCCGATGAGATTCAGCGAAATATTTCAGGCTAACAATCGTGCAACATATTGTTTCTAGCTTTTGTGTTTATATTCACTAAGGGAATACATTGTTTTGAATTTCATTTTCTCATTTTTATTTATCTTAATAACCATTTTATTTTACAGTTCTGAGTTCTTGTTGGATAGACATGTTTGTTCACTTCTTCCATCCAATTAAATAGTAATATACATTTTATATGTGTCCTCTTCTTCCTGTAGTCCATGCCGTATGCCGTTGGTGATCATGTCAGTCCACAACCTTCTGTCTAGTGTACCGCCGCCCATTTCCGTTACAGACGTTCCTCCATACCATGATGTCAAACTGTCCAGCATCTACTGTCTTGTTCTCCCCTGACTTTCCTCCCCTCCAGCTTTCCCGTTGTGACAACATGCCCTAGTTTTCCACTTCTCGTGACATGCCTAAAGACTGTGAGCTGTCCTCTTCTGATGCGAGTTGCTAGTTCTCTGTGTGAGTCTGTCTGAACAACACCTAGAGTAGCACAATGGTTGGGGCATCTTGCAGTCTGTGCTATAAGGTAACTGGATGAAACTAGTTATACATGATGATGAAGCTGATAATGATGATAATGATTAACATTCGATGATGACGACGCCAATAATAATAATAGTAATAATAATAATAACAACAACAATAATAACGACACCAAAAACAACACTAAAACAGTAACAATAACAGCAGAAATAATAACATAACAAAGACACCAATAATAGTAATACCAACAACAATAATAACAAGTTAGTAATTCTCCAGTCTGTGTTTTACTACACTGGGGAAACCACGCGTACCTGTTTTTACAACCATTGTGTTGACTGGACAAACGTCCTGCTAACTAGACTAAAATAATACCGTTGTCTGGGAATGTGCTAGTTGTTCAAGCGCCTTTCACATCATATGTTTAAGAAAGCTGTAGGTGGTTTCACATCGCAATGTCACAATGATTCCTCTCATATCTGATGTTATTGATGTTACGTGCCTCAATGGTGATTCCTCTCATATAGTGTACAAAGGAGACGAAAAGAGGAAGACCACAACGTACATGGATTCAAGATGTGATAGGTAGTTTACATATGACAGCGAGAGAGGCTTACGATGGAGAGGCATTTAAATAGACTGTTATGGGAGTAAAGTTCTAGACAGGACAAGCAAAATCTTTAAACCACCTGCCACACATTCCGAAGGTTATTGGTTCTATTCCGGCGTACGTCGTTTGATTAAAATGTGCAGTTTTCACCCAGGCTGAAGTTGCGTAGTTCGTACTTTGTGCGACGCGTTCTGCAACCCGTCCTGTGGAAAATTACTGGGCCAAATGGGATAAAACCCGGTGTAATGAACTCGCTTCTCTTGCGATTTAACAGATTCAGTTCCACACAAAACATAGGTTTGGACATAACAAAAATGGATGGCGGAAAAATGATAAGAAGGAAGGTTTTGTCACAGTTATAATTTAATGCCGAGACAGTGATGAGCAGACCAAGACACGGATGTTTTTTTAAAAAAAAAACAAAAAACAAATTCTCTTATTATAAAGGAAATTAAGGTAAAACATGTTACATGTTTCGCGACTGAGAGCCATTGCAACTAAACACCTCATACGGTGGCTTGTCTTTGCTAGGATAAAATAGAACTCCAGCGTTAGGCAAATTAGCGACTGCCATAATCCACTTGTGTATGAAAGACGAAAATAGATATCATCTGTTTGTTCGCGCCGTTAAAAGTCTCTACGACCATATTTATTATCATTATGAGGCACATGCACATGTGCCTGCCAAAAAAATAGATATTGACTTAATGATTATGTTAACGATGAATGGATATTGCGCTAGATATATTATCCCGTAGGTAGAATGTTCTTCATTTGTGATATTATCTACACCATGAGGTCACATACTGGACATCCAAGATATCACAATTAATTAAATTTATTTTAGTAGCTGTTGATCAGAAAGATAATATGTTTAATTAAATATCATGCTGTACATTCTTCAAACTAACTACTTCCAATAAATACCTTGATTTATATGCTTGAAAATTATATGTTTGGTTGTCTCCCTTGTTTCTTAAAAATCTAATCTAAATTTATTTCCCTTGATCCATTGAATTCCTATTATACAAAGTTCTACATTTTTTCCTATAAAACATTATAATGAGTGAAACGAGTTGTAGTATTCACAATAAAAGTAACGGCTGTTGCAGGATATAACCATAGGAAATAAAAACAGTTAGGTATGTGTAACTCCTGCAAAAAAAGTGAGGTATACTAAACAAGGAGGCAGTGTACATACCTTACAATGAACTCTACTATGGTGAACATAATTATGTTTCAAGGAGAAAGAAAAAGGGTGGGGGATGAAATATAATAAAATAAAACATACAAATAATTATTCTACGACACAACGACAGACGCGAAAGTTGACACTGGGGGTCGATTTGGACTGTTTTTGTTGTTGCTGTTATTGCTAGTATTGTTATATGCATGATGTTGTTATTGTTATTATTGTCGTTATTAGTATTGCTGTTGTTGCGACTGTAATTATTATTAATATGATTATTATATAAATGTTATTATTCTTCCTATTGTTATTGTTATGTTTTATATTAATAATGTTGTTGTTTTTGTTGCTGTTGATGTTGCTGCTGCTATTATTATTATATTCATGTTGTTATTATTTTTGTTGTATTTGGTGTTTTTGTTATGTTATTATTGCTGCTGTTATTGTTACTGTTGTTATTGTTGTTTTTGGTGTCGTTATTATTATTAGTGTTATTATTATTTTTATTATTATTATTATTATTAGTGTTGTCATCGTCGTCGTCGGTTGTCGTCGTCGAATTTGTAATCGTCATCATCATCATCATCTATAACTAGTTTCACACATTTAATGTACAGCACAGACTGCAAGATGCCCCGACCATTGTGCTACTCTAGGTGTTGTTCAGACAGACTCACAAAGAGAACTAGCAACTCGCATCAGAAGAGGACAGTTCACATTCTTTGGGCATGTCATGAGAAGTGGAAAACTAGGGCATGTTGTCACAACGGGAAAGCTGGAGGGGAGGAAAGCCAGGGGGAGAACAAGAGAGTAGATGCTGGACAGTTTGACATCATGGCATGGAGGAACGTCTGTAAAGGAAATGGACAGGAGGAAATGGATACTAGACAGAAGGCTGTAGACAGACATGGTCACCAACGCCACATGGCATAGACAACAGGAAGAAGAAGACACATGGCATGGACAACAGGAAGAAGAAGACACATACACAATATATTGTTGGCTGATTCGGTGTCAGACACAAAGTAAGTTTGGACCAAACATGGTGCACAAACTAATGAACAAGTATTATAATGTAAATTCCCGTTTACTGAGCATTGAAATTGCGGAAGATACCTCGAAACAAAACAATTAACAGAATGACCGTAGTATATCTTCCTTCTGTCCGAATGGGAGGTCACATTTAACGATAGTATTATCCTTCAGCACTGAATCAGTTACATGAGCAGATTTTAAAACAAAACAATGTCATTTTTTTAATGCGGGGGTGGGGGTTGGGGGTCCACTGTACACGTCCAAAAATTAGGATAAGGATCTGATATCTAAATTTTCTAGCGAAGTATTCTTGTTTACGGATACAGACTTCGATCGTAACCTTCGTGTTTGTGATGTATCTATATTATATAGATACACACACACTTTACGATCAATGTTTGTTTAATTAGTGAATATTCATTCATTTTGGTCAGCAATAACAACAGGAATATAATAACTGTAACAAGAATAAACATAACAGCAGCAACATATATCCATCCATTATGTGCTATGCCGATAAGCGTGGGCGGTCATGTTTTGTCATCTCACTCGATCACCAGAGTCGTGGATCATCTCCGTGTTCCTGTCACGACCATGCCACGTAGCTAAGCCATCCAGGTATTTACTTCTCGGTCTTCTCCAACTCTAAGCTCACACACATCACTTCAACTTCACATCGATAACATGCCAGTAGAAAGTGTAATTGAGCACAAAACATTAGGCCTAATCATTGATAGAAACCTAACCTTTAATTCCCACGTTCAAGCGCTCATTAAACAAACAGCGAAAAAAGTCAACCAACTCGCCAAAATTAAAAACTTCTTTGATGAGGACACAAGGAAACTATTCTATACTTCTCATATACAGACACACTTTGACTACTGCTCTACAATCTGGGACGGTTGTTCTAAATCAAACACCAAGCGACTTTACTCACTCCAGAAACGGGCCATGAGTCTAATTTATAGCAAACATTTATCTGACAATCCTAGCCTGTATAAACGCCTTCAGTTACTACCATTCCGCAAACGCCTGCTTTTCAATAAAGCTAAACTAATTCACAAAATCCTGCATCGGAATGCCCCAAATTACCTTTGGCCATTGTTTAGATATAATGCTAGACACAGTAAACGTTTAAATATACTACACATTCCGAAGCCTAGGATTGACTTATACAAAACAAGCTTAACGTATTCTGCAGCTCAGCTGTGGAACAATCTTCCACAAGAAATCAAAGACATCACCAATCCCTATTCATATAATCGCAAATTATTCGAACACTATCTCAATACGGATTACCTTCCCCCTTAATAATAGAGATAATAATAATAATAACAAAACTTTAGTATAACAGCCAGTCCCATTGTTGTAGGCCAGTATATTCCACATGGCTAATAACAAGTGTCAGACCATTATCTAATATTACTGTGTCGTGTAATTTTGATGTTCGCATTTTGCCCATGCCTTTATAATGCATATCTTTTATATTGTTGCTCTTCTTTGTTAGCCTTGAATGATGTGTGAATGAAATAATGTATGAAAGAGAGTGATAGAAGGGCAGAATGTTAGACGGGCCTGCGTGCCCAATTCTTAACCCTTTGAAAATAAAGTTTGTTCGTTCTTTCGTTCGTTCGTTCTCTTCCCTTCGATCTTGCCAGTTGTCACTAAGTTCTCCAATCCATTTCTTATCATAACATGCCCACAAATGTTTAACTATCTATTTCTAATTACTCTAATCAGTTTACGATTTTCATCTGTTTCTTGAATGACTTGTTCATTGGTTTTTCTATCTGTAAATGGTATTCTTTGGATATTCCTCAGAAATCAGATTTCCACAGCAATCATTGTCCACGCTTCACAGCCATATACACACCAACAGTAGCAATAACAACAATTTTCGCAACATCAATAAAAATAACAACAACAATAATTTGAATAACGAAGACACAAACAATAGATTGCACGATGTATTGCCTGGCATATTTCGCTGCATCTCGTCAGGTACATACTGCAGACATCACACAACTTACGTGAATTAATTAGATAAATCATTCAAACTGAAATATACACATGTTCGCACAGTAATGTCGATTGTCTACCACGGTAATTTTAAACTGACTAGCATGTCTTTCTGCTTACACAAGGACGGCTTACGAAGGTTGATTAGTATAGCTTCAGCAAACTTTAACAATCGACTACTTTGTGTGTTGAACAACACACGGAAGGCACTGTCTCTTTCAACCACGTGAGCAGTCTCGAGCACATGTCTCCCGACCGATGAAGCCAGACTTTTTCCGGTGTGTCGGCCTGCCTAGGCTACCATCTTCTGTGTGTAGTATTTTGTCCAACCAATTCGGAATATGTTCCGAAACCCTGCAATGTAACTGTCGCTCAGTTCTGCCTATGTAGATGGCCTCGCATCTGCATGTAAATTGGTAAATACAATTTGATTTGGCGTACAAAGCTACAGGTTCTTTTACTGCTGGGACTGGGATCGGTGTGTTTCGGTACCTGATGACTAGAGCTGCAGCACAGAATGTTCGCTCGACTGCTGTGGTGAGCCGGTCCCGCAGACGTTGCATTACGTCATCTCCTCGGAAGGTTAGCTGGATGAATACTTTGAGTTTAGGGACTGTAGTTACTTCTGATTTCGGTTTGGGCTGTTGGCAGTGGCGCTTTATAAATCCTGTGGAGTACCCATTCAGGTTTAAGGCATTCTTCAGAGTTTTAAATTCCTCTGTCAGTGTGTCCTGGGTGCATATCTTCCTAGCACGGTCAAACAGGGTCCGTACTAAGCCCCGTTTGTACTGGACAGGTGCGAAGCTCTGAAAATTTAAGTATTGGCCAGTCCATGTTTCTTTGCGGTACACCGATCTTTGAATTGTGCCGTCTGCTCTACGTCTCATTAGGATATCTAGAAACGGCAACGCTTCGTTGTGTTCGTGTTCCATAGATAAAGAGATGTTTTTATGTGTCTCGTTCATTGTGGCCTGGAACGACGTTGCTTGTAGCTCGTCTGTGGTGATAATTAGTATATCGTCCACGTAACGACGGTAAAAGGCAAAGTTATTTCTGAGGATCTCTTTTCTTCTAAGTGTGCCATGAAGATGTCCGCTAGAATAGGTCCAAGTGGGCTCCCCATGGCCACTCCGTCAATTTGGCGGTATGACTTGTTTAGAAAGTTGAATTGTATGTTGGCAGTACATAATTTTAATAGCCTCTCTAGAATAGCTGATGGTATGCCTAGTTTTAGTTGTTTGTCTCTAATGCGTTCGCTTATTATATTCACGGTCTCATCTAATGGAACGTTGGTGAATAAAGAGGCAATATCCATGGATGCCATGTGTTTATTGTTTATGTCCACAGGTCGGGAGACATGTGCTCGAGACTGCTCACGTGGTTGAAAGAGACAGTGCCTTCCGTGTGTTGTTCAACACACAAAGTAGTCGATTGTTAAAGTTTGCTGAAGCTATACTAATCAACCTTCGTAAGCCGTCCTTGTGCAAGCAGAAAGACATGTTAGTCAGTTTAAAATTACCGTGGTAGACAATCGACATTACTGTGCGAACATGTGTATATTTCAGTTTGAAGGATTTATCTAGTTAATTCGCGTAAGTTGTGTAATTTCTGCAGTATGTACCTGACGAGATGCAGCGAAATATGCCAGGCAATAAATCGTGCAATCTATTGTTTGTGTCTTCGTTATTCAAATTCATCACGGGAAAACATTGTTTTGAACAACACTAATAACAATAACAATAATAATAACAACATTTACGTATATGCCTTTACCTTGCCTGGTATACTCAGATAGTGGTCATTTCTCCAGCTTACGGAAAGAGGTTCACAATATGCACTCAGAAAAAGACACACACAAAGAACACTCCACAACACATACACAATTTGCAGATTTATATGCATTGATAATGGGATATATTCACAACACATTTAAGAGTTTTAATCATAGCTAAATGAAATTGCAAGCATAGGGGAACCATTTTGAACAGACCTGTCGGTCCTGCAGACAACGAAACTGCTGCCACTTTTCAAGGAAACATTAATCTCACAGTTTTCCAAGTCACATACAGAAATAAAGGCATATAATAAATTTATATGTTTACCACAGGCGCAGAAAGTGCAAATTTTGGGTGCAAAAAACTAAAAGGACTCTCCGAACTGCGAAGCGACTTGACTTCGTGACACTACATTTTCAAGTGAGGGCTATCCTTTCGTTCGACCCCGCTGGAACCTATTAGGAATGTAGCTATCTCGCGTTAATCATCCAATCACCGAGCTTGACTGCCGCTGTGTACATTCCAATTAAGATGTCCTTTGTTCGAAATATATCGCAGCCTGTCCTTATGTGGTCATCCATACTTGAGACATAATTCCTGGAAATCTTGGAGGACACGACAACCATGTCACAAACACCAATAACAATAACAATAAAAATAACAGCAAATAACGACAGCAACATCAATAATAATAACAATAACAATAACAGAAGCAGCACCAACAACAATAACAATAACAATAGCAATACCATGTACATAATAATAAAAATAATCATAATAGCCTCAACAACAGCAGTAATAATAACATCAATAACAATAATAACACGAATATAATAATATTAATAATAGCAAGAACAGTAACAGCAAATATTACAAATATATAATACAAATATATCAGCAACAACAACAATAGCCTCAACAACAACAACAGTTATAAACATCATGTTAACAACCGTTAACCCATATTGTGTAGCTAACATATGCACTACTAGTATCCTATACATATCATTGTGACCCAGCTTGAAAAGCTCGTTTTTCATCGCTCCATACTCGCTGCAAGGCCGTTCTCGTTCGATCTAGGCCTGAATGTTGTCCTCTGGTAGTTTCATGACCAGACCTGCCTCCTATTTTGTCAAACCTAGATGGCCTTTCTCGTCTGATTTAGTGTTATACTACCAGGTGTTTGTAAAGTCTTACTACACTTTGTATGTAGAACAAATCTGAACAGTGAAGTAGATGATGTCATCAAAAAAAATGTGCTCCACAGTACACCGAGCGGCAATATGCAGCGAATGGCTGTTGTCTGCTGGAGTAATTCTTTGACTTCCAAATACCTATTATGATAATTCTTTATTGATACTTTCCAGCTTCTCCACAATAGCGTTAGACGATGGTAGTGTCTATAGTTACTTTAATTAATGTTTTAGCTCATTTTTAATAACATAATGTACCTCATTTTTCAAATGTGCGCTACATACCACGTGTAGTGAAAATTTACAAACTCCCGACAATATATTTGCATATTGTGTAGGTTATGTGCATTGAGAATCATGACGTATGGGAATGTCCTGAGTGCAGTGATGATAGTTCTTAGCTCAACTCTACTCTATTCAACTCAACTCATTGTAATGTTTCGTAGGTAAAAATGTAGAAATCTGTATAATATTGAATTCATGGTATCAAGGGAAATAAATTGAAATGATGTTTTAAAGGAACACAGGAGACAAGAAAAATAATTGTTTTTGGAGTATACATAAAGGCTGTGTAATGCAAACACTTAGTTTGAAGAACGTGTGGCATAATATCTAAGGAACTATATTGTCCACTCTGATCAAAAGCTACTAAAATAAATTTTAAGTTACTGCTATATATTTGATGTCCAGTATGTGACCTCATGTGAGTAGATAATATCACAATATAATTGATGTCCAGTATGTGACCTCATGTGGTAGATAATATCACAAAGAAAATGCATTCTACCTACGGGATAATATATCTACTGTAATATCCGCTTAATCCCACTGGTATGTGTGCTTGCTTAATTAATATTTTTTGGCAGGCACATGTGCATGTGCCTCATAATGATAGTAAATATTATCATAGAGACTTTTACTGGCACAAATAAACCGATGATATCGATGTCCGTCTTTGATACACAAGTGGATTACGACAGTCGCTGATATTTGCCTGGAGTTATATTTGATCCTAGCAAAGATAAGTCGCCATTTGATGTGTTCAGCTGTAATGAATGTCAGTCGCCGAACATCTAACATATTATATCTTAATTTTCTTTCTAATATGAGAATTTGGTGACAAAATACATCTCTTGATCTGCTCTTCACTGTTTCTGCATTAAGTCATAACTGTGACAAAACCTTCCAACTTATCATTTCCCGCTATTTAATTTTAATTATGTGCAAACCTACTATTTGGAACTGAATCTGTTAAAGGTTAAAAAGGTCCAGCGACAATCTCCAGGGTTTCTCCGAGAAAATTGCACTCGTGAACCAAACGACGTACGCTGGAATCAAACCCACAACCTTCTGAACGCGCGGCAGGGGATGTAACCACTTCGCTTGTCCTGTCTAGAAATTTACTCCCAAAACAGTCTATTTAAATGTCTCTCCATTGTAAGCCTCTGTCGCTGTCATGTGTAAACTACCTATCATATCCTGTATCGATCTACGTTGTGGTCTTACTCTTTTCCGAATCCTTTGTACACTATGTGAGAGGAATCATCATCGAGGGACGTAACATCAATAACATAAGATATGACAGGAATAATCCTTGAAGGACGAAATATCAATAACATTAGAAACGAGAAGAATCATCATCGGGGGTCGTAACATCAGTAACATTAGATATGAGAGGAATCATCATTGGCGGAGGGAACATCAATAACATTCGATATGCGGATAATACAGTGTTCATTGCAGACAATGAGCAGAATCTACAACATTCATTAGATGCAGTTGTTGCACATAGGAATCATCACGTCCTGCACATTGCTGCTTAGCCTTACATCCGTATATTGGGCATTTAGTTCGCCACAGGCCGCTCCCCACGCAAACCAGGAGAGGTCAGTCTGCAGATGACCTCCATTTAGCGAGCTATCGGTTCAGACATTCCACAAACTAGGTTTGCAAGCCAAGTAATATTCCCATTTGTGCCACTGCGACGCTTTTTCCACCTTTTGGCGAAGCCGACATAATGAATCGATGGTGCTGACATTCCATGTAATGGATTTACTGTTTGAGGTGTTCAGTTACAATAACTCACAGTCGAAAAAACATGTAATATGTGTCACCTTAGTTTTCTGTCTATTACAAGCATTTGATGACAAACCACTCCCGTGTCTTACCACTTACTTGGTCGGCTCATCACTGTTCGGCATTATGACATAACTGTGACAAAACCTTCCTACTTATCATTTACCGCCATCCAATTTTGTTAGATCCAAACCAATATTTTGTTTGGAACTGAATCTGTTAAAAGGCGAAAGGATCGACTTCATTGCACCGAGTTGTATCTCATATGGCCCAGTATTATTCCGCAGGCCGGCTTGCCGAATGTGTCGTACAAATTACCAACTACGCAACTCCAACAACAAACCCCAGTGTTTCTCCGAGTAACGTGCAATCGTGAACCAAACGACGTACGTCGGAATCGATCCCACAACCTTCAGAACGCGAGACTGGTGGCGTAACCACTTCGTTTGTCCTGTGAAGAACTTTACTCCCATAACGGTCTATTTATCTGTCTCTCCACTGTAAGCCTCTGTTGTCAAGCCGCCATTTGAGATGTTCATTTGCAATAATCCTCAGTCGCCGAACATGTAACATGTTTTACCTTAGTTTTCTTTCTAATACGAAAATATGGTGACACAACACACCCGTCTCTTACCCCTTACTTGGTATGCTCATCAATGTCTCTGGAGAGCTCGAGCATACTTAAAAATAAATACAGATGAGCGGTACCCTCTGCATGAAGCTATATTCAGAGAAAAGGGTGACAGGCTAAAGAGGGGCAAATTATGGATGGGTCGGGCATAAGATGTCGTCAGACAGGTCTGCAGTCTTACCAGTATCAACCGCAGCAAGAAATGGGTGCCGTTGCCTCCAGCTTGTAAGTGCACTTTCTCCTGCATTATCACACTCGACAGACGGTGCAGAGAGCAGAACCTTGTCGCTGTCAATGCAGATGTCAACGCGCTCATCTATGAACACTCAGATAGCCCCGAAGTGCTCATCTATACAGATGGAATCTGTTGTAAGCAGCAGAGAAGTGCGTGGGCATTTACAGCCCGTTCAGCGGGCCGAACCGTTCAAGAATCCAGTGGTGCCCACTCCATGACCACGAGCGGCATGACCATGGAAGTGATGGCAGTAACACAGGCATTCACGTGGTTGGAATCACAGCATTACAGCAACGTGTGTGTACTAAGTGATTCACTGAGCATGATTCGGAAGGTCGAAGCTGGATCTGTATGTAGACAGTGGACTGAGTCGCTGCGGAAGTATGTTGTCCGTAACGTCACCTTCATCTTCGTCCCAGGACATGCGGGAGTCGAGGGAAATAAACGAGCTAATAAACTGGCTATCTCTGCACCCCCTGCAGATGGCCAGCCCATGGATCGTGCAGATGTTATTTACGTCCTTAAAGATATGTTGAGAACAGAGGACTTTGACGTCAGTGAATCCACATCGCTGTCCAGGATGAAAGACTTGGGAGTAAGAATCGGCACAGCCAGACACGAGAGGTACATTGCGAAAACGAGATGCCTCGTCAACCAGCACAGAACTGGCACTATTAGCCACCGGACGCTGATGCATATGCTGGGGGGAGGATCTGAGCCCCTATGGACCTATCTGGAGTGCAGTGAAGATACCCCAACTGATAACTGATAACTGATAACTGATCGATGTCTAGGCATTAAGTCATAACTGTGACAAAACCTTCCTACTTACAATTTTTCTTTATCCATGATTTGTGAGGTCAAAACCTACTCTTTGTTTGGGCCTGAATCTGTTAAAAGACAATAGAATCGACTTCACTGATCCGGGTTTTATGCAATATGGCGAAGTATCTTTCCGTGAGGCAGGATACCGAAAGCGTCGCACAAAGTACGAACTACGCAACTCCAGCGACACGCCGCAGGGTTTCTCCGAGAACCTGCACTCGTGAACCGAACAAAGTAAGCCCTAATCGAACCCACAACATTCGGAACTCGCGGCAGGTGGCATAACAACTTCGCTTGTCCTGGCTAGAACTGTACACCCATATCAGCCTAATTAAATTTCTCTCCATTATAAGTCTTTTTCGCTGCCATGTGTAAACTTTCTATCATATCTTGATTCAGTCTACGTTGTGGTCTTCCTCTTTACCGCCTCCTTTGTACACTATATGTGATGAACCATCATTAGGGGATGAAACATATATAACATTAGATAAGACAGAAATCATCATTGAGGGATGAGACATCAGTAACATTAGATATGAGAACAATCACCAGTTTGGTTGGGGGGGGGGGGGGGTGGAGTAATAACAATAGCATTAGATATACGGATGATATAGTGTTGACTGCAGACAATTAGCTGGATCTGCAACATTTAGAAGATGCGGTTGTTGTACATAGTGAACATCAATGGTTAGAAATTAATTGTGTGATGACAGAGATCATGTTCATCACTAGTAAGAAGGAAGTACCACCGTGTAATATAAAGGTAAATGGGAATATTCTTAAGTAAGTGAATTGGTACAACTAATTCGGAGCAGTCATAACATCTGATGGAAGGTACCTTGACAAGATTAAAACAAGAATCACCATGGGGAAGGTAGGCCTTTGCCAGTCGGAAAACATGATGACCAATAATATGATGTTAATTGCAACAAGAAAAAGAGTGTTTATGTGCTACATAGAAATTGTATTTTTGCATAGATGTGAAGCGTGGATAATCAGCAGACAGTCTAAACAAAAACATATAATCTCATCTCATCTCATCTCATCACATCTCATCATGTTCCTCTTGTACCTTGCGGTGTCGAGGTGAAGTATAAACATCGTGAGAGTGCCCGATTATGGGCCTCATGCATCGATATTCCCATGGACTCTGCTATTCCATCCGTCCAACGTTTACGTGGTCGGCCTCTTCCTCTGTTTCCATCTGGTCTGTACATCATTGCTTGTTGTGGTATGCTGTTGAATGGTAACCTACTTGCATGGCCAAACCATTTGACTTGCTGCTTTCTAATAACATCTAGTGCTGCTATAACTCCCAATTTATTCCTGATTTCTTCAGTTCTGATCTTATCTCTTCTTGATACGTTGAATATTCTCCTCAGGAATCTCATTTCTGTTGTTGTGATTTTTCTGTTCTCTTTATCTGTTATTGTAATATTCTGTTATGATAATTTGGCGTGTCCAGCGTGTGCCGCGTGGTTACACACCCGCTTCACACGCCATTGATCCGGGGCTTGTTTCCGGATCCAGTCAGGGATATGCACTACTGACGAACTCAATCGAGAGCGAAACTCGAGTATTGTGCTTCCATATTGACGTGAATAAGCCTTAGGTTCATACGATTTTATCCTCGGGATTTTCACGTCGATATTGTTCCATACTTTCAATGATTAACCCATCATATCTATTTTTGACTTCAACTATGTATAGTTGTCTTATTTCTGGTTGTTTCAATGCCGATATATCTACTTGAGGTGTTTTCGATTTCCTTATTTCTGGGTTTTTAAGTTTTATTTGTAATTTTAATACTAGAGGATTATGGTCAGAGTTGATATCAGTACCTGGGTATGTTTTGGCATTTTTAACATTGTTTTTAAATCTACTTCTAATCATAATGTAGTCAATTTGATTTCTTGTTCTATTACCAGGGCTTTTCCATGTATACAGTTTCCTAGGGTTATGTTGAAAGAATGTGTTGCAAACATTAAGATTGTTTTCTTCACAGAACTGCTTGCTTGCTTGCTTGTGTTCGTTGGCTTGAGCTCCAACGCGAAGTCCTGTATATCGGATGAAGGCATCCTGTTGTCCAACATCAGTGTGATGTCACACAGTACCTGAGGTTTGCGCGAGTATCCGTTGTCCCATGTCTGGCTTATTGGTGTGCAGACTGGTGGTTCCTCGCCGTACAGGCAGATACTCTCCGACTTCGGAGGAATCGGCGATCCTACTGACTTTAACCAGGACCCCGAAGGGACCTGTTGCCCAGGACGCTCGACGAGGACGCGTCAATAGGTCTTGGCCAGTATATAACCCAGCCCTGGTGCCTTGGAAACACGTCTGCGTCGCTTCACAGAACTGTATCAGCCGGTCTCCTCTGTCGTTTCTCTTTCCCATACCATATTGCCCTATTATCTGCTTATATGTATTTTTTCCAACTTTTGCGTTCATGTCTCCCAAGCCAATTAGGACCTCTGATGATTTTACAACTTTCAGTGTTTGTTGTAGTTCTTCATAGTATTGTTCTAGCTGTTCATCACTATAATCAGTTGTCGGAGCATATGTCTGAAGAATTACTATGTTGAATGGTCTTGTCTTAATTTGTAGAAGTATCATCCTATCTTTATGAGTCCAGAATCCACTTATATTTCTCTCTACATCTCGTTTTACTAAAATTCCGACCCCTCTCTCGTGATTATCTCCTCCTGAATTTATTGACACCTTGCCGTCTTGACAGACGATAGTTTGTGTTTCAAAAAGGCATAATAACTGTTACCCTTGGCGGTAGCGAATGTGACTGATAAGGCCAATTCGCTCTGTAAATGTTCGTTCACAGTGGGTGCATGTGAACACGTGGTCATTTCCACCATCATGCACCATCTTACGACTCACACGTTCGGTGTGTGACTTATCTGCAATAATTATTTCCTTTCTCTTTATTCCATTTGTGATGTTTTCCCTCCATGCAACACGTTCAGCGGCGACTTGGTCCAAATGTGCATTATTAATGCCTGTCTCAATCATGTCCCGCTTACACACATCTTTGTCTCGTAGTAGAGGCCAACCCTGAGATCTCTTACCCATCAGTAATTCACCAAACAAAGATGTCCTTTGGAATTCTAACATCATCCATTCTCCTAAGATACCCTATCCATCTAAGTCTACGAAGACTGAGCATGGAATAAACCATCACACAACCTGATCTTTCCAATACTTCAGTATTTGTGATTTTGTCTTGCCACTTAATACCAAGAATGCTTTGCAGACACCGCACGTGAAAGCGGTTTAAACGTTTCTCTTGGTGTGAGTAAGTTGTCCAGGTTTCACTGCCATAAAGAAGAGTACTAAGGACACAGGATTGATAGACAAGGACTTTTGTTTTGGCAGTAAGCTTCTGTTCTCCCAGACTCTTTTTCTTAACCTGTTCATTGTTTGTTGTTGCTGCCTTACCAATCCGGATGTTGTTTCCTGATCTAGGGATAATTTGCTATTTACCACTGATCCTAGATACGTAAAATGGTCTACCATCTCTAGTTCGGCGTCTTCAATAAAGATTTATGGTATCCCATATGCACCTTGTAACATAATCTGTGTCTTCGTTTTGCTAATTGTTAAACCAAATTCAGAACAAGAATTGGAGAATGCAGATAGCAGACATTGTAATTCTTCCTCAGAGTGGGTCGTAACTGCAGCATCATCTGCAAAAAGCAACTATCTGATCAGTACCCTCCTAATTTTGGTCTTGGCCTTCAATCTCTGAGCATTGTAGAGGCCGCCATCTGAGCGTGAGTGAATGTATATACCACCATCCTGATCACGAAAGGCATATTTCAGTATAAGTGAAAAGTATATTCCAAAGAGGGTGGGAGCTAGTACACAACCTTGCTTAACTCCACTCTTGATTTCAAACTCTTCAGAAGTTGCACCATCAAACTTGATTATACCCTTCATGCCTGTGTGGAACGATTCCACAATGGACAGAAGAGTTGGTGGGCAGCCAATCTTCTTTAGTGCCTTGAACAGACCCTCACGACTGACCAAATCAAATGCCTTTGTGAGGTCGATGAAGGCAATAAACAGTGGTTGATTCTGTTCACGGCATTTTTCTTGCATTTGTCGTAATGAGAATATCATATCAATGGTAGACCGGTTCTGTCGAAAGCCACACTGTGATTCGGGGTAGACTTGATCTCCTAGGACTTGAAGTCTGCGCAGAACAATTCTGGCAAATGCTTTCCCAACAATACACAGAAGTGAGATACCCCTATACTTGTTGCAGTCACCCGATCGCCGTTGTTCTTGTACAGTGTATGCTTGAATCTTTGAAATCCTGTGGGACTTGTCCTTCTCGCCAGCATAGCTCTATTAGCTGATGGATCTGTAGAGTGAGTGTGTCTTGCCCTTCCTGATAACATCTATTGGAATCCCATCCTTACCTGGAGCCTTGCCAGATGCAAGTTCATTTATAGCACACTTAACTTCTGTTATGGTGGGAAGTGTGTCCAGGTGGTCAAGCGTTGGTAGAGCCTCTATGGCGTTGAGGGCATCATCCGCTAGTTTGGTCTCACTTGAGTAAAGCTCCACATAGTGCTCTACCCATCTGTCCATCTGCTGTTTCTTATCAGTTATGATTTCTCCAGTCAAGGTTTTCAATGGTGCACTTCTTTTGATCATTGGACCACAGGCTTTCTTTATTCCTTCATACATGCTTCTGATGGTTCCCTTATCACTTGCAATTTGAATGGACTCACATAACTTGATCCAATAATCATTTGCACACTGCCTGGCAGCCTTCTGCACATCCTTCCTAGCTTGCTTTAGCTCACTCAGAGTGTTACGTGTTGGTCTTTCCTTGTTTCTTAAGAGAGCTATCTTCTTCTCATCAATCAAGGGCTGCAGAGTCTGGCTGTTTGCCGCAAACCAGTCCTGCCTCTGATGATCCACAGTGCCGTAAACCCCTACGGCAGTTTTATAAAGAGTTTCCTTAAGTTGACCCCACTTTTCACTTACTGTACAATTTTCTGGTGTATCAGTGAAAGCGTCTTCAAGTTGCTGTTGAAACTGAAAGCACTTTTCAGGATCGTGAGTGTTAATAATATTAATCCTGGAGCTAGATTTGTGTTTAGCTATGTAGATTCTCTTTGGTCTCAGTCTAACCCTTGCAACAACCAAAGAATGATCCGTATCACAGTCAGTACTGTGGTAACTTCGAGTCAATGATATATGGTTCAGATGTTGTCTCCGTGTGATGATGAAGTCCAGCTGGTGCCAATGGCCGGATCTTGGATGTTTCCATGTGACCTTATGCAGCTCTTTTGTTTTAAAAAAGGAGTTTGTAATATATAGGTCATTTCTGGTGCAATGCTCCAGCAGCCTTTGCCCATTTTCATTCATGCGACCGGTGTTGTATTTTCAAAGGCACACTGGCCATGAACTCGAGTCCTTGCCCACACTAGCATTGAAATAACCGAGCATATAAATGTAGTCAGATTTTGGAACTGCATTGTCCACGGAGTCTAACTCCTCATAGAACGAATCCTTCACATCATCAGAGGAATCGAGTGTCGGTGCATATGCAGTAATAATGGTGGCAAAACCACAAGAGGTTGCCAAGCGCAGGGATAATAGTCTTTCATTTCCTCCTGCTGGAATTTCAATCATTCCCAGTAGCGAATTCTTCACTGCAAAGCCCACACCGTGCTGCCTTTTTTCTGCCTGCCTTCTCCATCCATCCACCCGGAAAAGGCAGCTGTTTTGTGGTGCTCTCTTGACAACAGGATTGTGAAGCTGATGTTCCAAGCCTCACGATAGATTGGTGAAGCGTCAACAGAGAGAACGAACTGAAGTATCTGGGAATCACATTTGACAGGAGCCTGTCCTTCAAGGATCATGTGTAGACGGTTGTGACAAGATATCAAAAGGGACTCAACGCACTTAAAACTATGGCTGCAATGGACATAGAGCAGAGAATGCTTTTCAGACATATACCAGTACTTGATCCTGTCAGCGATTTATTATGGACTAGGACTGCTCACTGTCTCAAAGAGTCAGCTGGTGAGATTGGAGCGCATACAGAACACGGCTACGTGGGTCATTCTGGGATGCACCAGAGACACCCCAGTGTGTGTATGCGGTACATCCTTGGTTTGCCGACTGTTGCTGGTAGGCTCAAGGTGATGCAGGCGAAAGGCATACCTCAGAGTAGCTGCTGACACAGATCACCCGTTGCATGAGGCGCTGGACGCATTTAAGGACCAGCGACTGATAAGAGGGAAATCATGGATGGCTCAGGCGGAGGATACGATCAGACAGGTGTGCCCCTTGGAGAACATTAGGCGATGAGAGGAGTGGGTCAGAGTGCCAGCGGTGCAGTCAGACTTGTGCAGAGTTATAATCACATTGAGGCGGGAGTGCACTGAGTGGCCAGCAGGGGCCACGGAAGTGGAAATTCAGCAACTAATTCAGGATAATGCTGGCCCGGGTGATGTGATTATCTAAACAGATGGTTCGGTGTTGAGAGGTAGTAGACGTGCCTGGGGTTTCTTGGCAAAAGCTAATGGTCGACAGTTTGGTGCAGGAGAGCCTCGCATATGATACCATAACATCTAGCTAAAAAATGGAGGTGGAGGCAGCCAGTGAAGCTTTTGCTGGATGGAGAATACGACTCACACACACATCGTGATCGTAACTGACTCAGAAAGCACGACACACACACACACAGCGGAATTTTAACTGACTCAGAAACATGCTGAATAGGGTGAGGACTGGCAAAGCTTCGTGCCGAGTGGCTTGCTTCGCTTCAGAAGTCACGGGTGGCAAGCATCGTCTGGATATTTTCTCCGTTGCATGCTGGTGTGTTGGGGAATGAACAAGCAGACAGATTGGCTGGCTCTGCAAAACATGGTGGAGTTTTGATGAATGATAAGGCAGACGTGGTTGCGGCCTTGTGGGAGCACGTGTACACCTCGGAGGAGCAAATGGATCACCATAGTCTGGTAAGAATGAGACAGAGTGGAGTGACGAGGGGATCTGGCCGATGCTCGACGCTTAGAGGAAAGGCGAGACGCACATATAATCAGAATGCTACTGGTACTATTGTGGTTGGAACTCTTCGCTGGCTTCTGAGAATGGGGAATGTTTATGGGAATGCCCCGAATGCTGTGATTTGAATCGAACTCACAACCTTCACGGCGCGAGTCAGATGACGTAACCAATTCACTTGCCATGTCTAGAACTTTGCTTCCATAACAGTCTATTTAAATGTCTCTCCATCGTATGTCTCTGTCATTGTCATTTGTAAACTACCTATCACATCTTGAATCCATCTAAGTTGTGGTTTCCCTCTTTTCCACCGCCATGGCACACTATTTGAGGGACTGTCACTGAGGGACGTTGCATCAATAACATTAGATAGGGGTGGAATCATCATTGAGGGGAATGTGACATCTGTAACATTGGATAGAAAAGGAATCACCTTTGGCGGACGTGACATCAAGAGCATTAGATATGAAAGGAATCATCATTCGAGGTGTAACATCAATAACTTTAGATATGAGAGGAATCATCATTGAGGGAGGTAACATCAATAGCATTAGATATGAGCGGAATGATCAATGGCGGAATTAACATCAATAACATCATATATGCGGATGATACAGTGTCATTGCACACAATGAGCATAGCCTTTGTTGCACACAGCGAATAACTGTGGTTAAAATTAAATTGCATGAAAGTCACAAATTGTGGTCGTCAGCAGGAAGAAAGAAATACCACAATGTAATATTCAGGTAAATAGGAACATTCTTAAACAAGTAAATCGGTACAACTATCTCAGAACAGCCATAACAACTGATGGGAGGTGCCTTGGCGAGATTAGAACAAGAATCGCCATGGCGAAGGTAGCCATTTTCAATATGGAATATATACTGACCAATACAAAGGTGTCAACTGCAACGAGAAAAACTCTTGAGGTGCTACACAAAATGTGTACTTTTGTATGGATGTGAGGCGTCGACGATGAGCAGGCAAGCTGAAAAAACATCTGATGGCTGTGGAAATATGGTTTCTGAGGAAAATGCAAAGACTACCATGGACAGGCAAAATTTAAATTAAACAATTAAAAACAAAAAATGAGCAGTTCATACGAGAAAGAAATGGAAACTGTACAGTGATTAGAGAAACTAGGCAGTCACAATGTTTTGACATATTATGGGTAGAACTAAATTGGAGAACTTAGTGGCAACTGACAAGATTGAGGGGAAAAGAACGAAGGAAAGGCAGAGAAGTAGATACATGGATGGCTTGGCCACGTGTCATGGTCGATACAATTACACAGAGCTCAACCACGACTATGGTGATCGTGTGAGATGGCGAAACATGATCGCCACGCTTATGGGCATGGCACATAGTGATGATGAGGTACACTTTCCTACATAGTTACCTTTTCCAGTCCTTTATGTTGAAAAATGTTATATGGCTTTTGCAGGACGTTGCAATAACCCCAGCCCCATGTTGTGTTTGTATACACGTTTACATTCAATAGTTTGTCATTGTTTTCTGACTGGCACGTGTACTGATCGATTCCTCCACCCAGAAATCGGCGCACTGGAAGCTTTAGCGCAAGCGGTTTAAATCCCGCGACCACGCAGAGTGTCTTTGTTTTTATACACTTCCAAAATATTTCATTTTCTTTAAACATAGAAGCCACAAACAATATGAAACACGATTTATTGCCTGGCATATTTTCCTGCATCTCGTCTCGTCCTCTGCCGAGATGTAGCGAAATATGCCAGACAATCAATCTTGCACCATATTGTTTGTGGCTTCTGTGTTTAAATTAACTAAAGAAAAACATTGTTTTGAATTTCAGTTTCTCAATATTGTTTTTATTAATAACCAACATTTTCTATAAAATTCTGAATTCTTGTTGGATAGATCTGCTCGTTCACTGTTCCATCCAGTTAAATTGTAATATACATTTTCTATGTGTTTTCTTCTTCCTGTAGTCCATGCCCTATGCCGTTGGTGACCATGTCTGTCCACAGCCTTCTGTCTAGTGTACCGCCGCCCATTTCCGTTACAGACGTTCCTCCATGCCATGATGTCAAACTGGCCAGCATCTACTCTCTTGTTCTCCTACATCCAATACTGGATACTGCGTAGGACACGTTTAGCTAAACCACCTCAAACTCAAGCCAGACGACATACTGCCGCCACATCAAGTACCAATAAACCAGAAGAGAGCAGACCTCTCATAACTACGGCACCTGATATCCAAGCCAGACGGAACATTTCCATCACACCAAATCCGTACAATACGCCCGCCCTCTTTCACGCTGGAGGTTGATAGTTATGAAGATACGTTCCCTCTTCTCCACAGCAAGGATCAATCCAGTAGTAACAACAACGTGCCACCACAGCCTCCTGTTAGCCACGAATCAGAGCCTGTAGTTGGAAGTCGTTACACACCCGTGAGAAATCAACAGTATCCACTCCATTGTAACCCAGAGTTGTTATACCTCACACGGTTTAGCCCAACTTCACTTCGGCAGGCATTTATGATGTCGCTGTACCAAGGTCCAACACAGCCTGGTATTTACTAGCAATTCAGCACAAAGCAACACCGGATCTCGGTACAAGAAAGGGCCTCTCCTATAAAGTTTATGCGCATACTTAGTTATTGATTTATATAGCAACGTATTAGATTGTACGCGGCTGTAAACATTGACTCGTATTGAAGTCACAGAGATTGACACTTAGATATCTTTTATAATACTTTTTATCGCCTTAATACCCTGAGTGAGGGGGTCTTCACTCCCTGCTTTAAACAGAGACATTGACTTGTATAGTCGTTTATTGATTCTTTTGGATAACAGTTGGTACTTAGCTTGTGAAGTAGTTTTTTTCAAGTTAATTATTTGTTGTATGTTCTTTAATTCGTTTTGTTCCTTGTTTGCATTATATTCGTTGGTCTAATTAGTTATATCGTTATAATATTGTAGTTTACTTATTGATTTGTATTACTGATATTTTGTATGTTAATGTAATTGTGATTTTTTTGTTATGATCTTGTATTTTAGCTTAACTTTGACGAATTTACAATTTCTTCATGGATGAAATGTCTGAGAAGTGGCAACACTGGCTCAATAAGTCAGGAATACGCCTTGGACACTTAAACATTTGCAGCTTATTTAACAAGCTACCAGAGTTATCTTCTATCCTTAATCAAAATTTTCATTTATTCGGCCTTAGTGAAAGTAGGCTTAATGATACAATTTCAGATGAGGACATCTCTATTAAAGGGTACAACGTTTTTAGAAGGGATCCCTGTAGGAAACAAGAGACAGGCATAATAACCTATGTTTCTAATTTACTAAATGCTCACCGTAGGCTAGACTTTGAAACTTGCGAAATAGAATTATCTGGCTAGAGCTAAAACTTCAAAACCGCACACCCCTGATAATTGGCTACATTTATAGAAATCCCAGTGCTGGACACGTCTGGTACGAAAACTTCACTACCATGATGGATGTGGTTTTCGCTTCTGGGAAGGAAATCATACTACTCGGAGACTTTAACATTGACACCAACAGATCCAACATAATATGGGGAAATATAATTGCATCATACAATTTCCAACAAATAGTACAACAAGCTACTAGAGTAACAAAGTCATCTTCAACAGTCATAGATCACATTTATGTAACTTGCTCAGACAACATCATAGAATGCACCGTACCAAATTGTGCAATGAGCGATCACTACCCAATATGCTGCACGTGGTCTAAAAAAGGAATTAAAACTCCTAAACATAAACACATAAGTGTAAAATACAGAAATTACAAAAATTTCAACCAAAACGCATTTTTACAGGACTTGCTCAGTTCACCTCTAGACAATGATTATCAGCTTCCTGACCCGGATGATGCTCTGGAATTCTGGATGAAAACCTTTATTGATGTTTTTGATAGACATGTGCCAGTCAAGGAAGTTCGAGTAAAACACCACGTCAAGCCACCTTGGATCACCCAGGAAATACTTGAAATTATGAGAGACAGAGATAAAGCACATAAAAAGCGAGATCTCAGTGCATACCGTACTCTTAGAAACAAAGTTCAATATAGCATACGACGGGAAAAGAAAAACTACTTTAAGAACTTAGTAATTGATAAAACAAATAGTAAGGATATATGGAAGGCAATTAACACCTTGACAAACAAGTATAACTTCCGAAATTCTTTACCATCAAATCATATTACATGCGACCAATTCAGTAATGTTTTTCAAACTGACATAGACCAGTTGAAGGCTTCAATACCTAATTCTCCTTGCAACTTATCTTTATTGTCATCGTTTTGCGAGAATAGATGCTCCCGCGATATTCTTTCCGACATACCGCTAATGACAATCACTGAAGTATTCACTTACCTCAGTAACCTAAAAAACACAACCTCATCTGGGTTAGATGGAATCAGCAACCGGATTCTCCGTTGTGCTGCGCCAGTGATTTGTACATCACTAACCTATGTATATAATCAGTGTCTAACCAAAGGCCACTTTCCATCAGCTCTCAAAATCGCTAAAGTGTACCCTCTTCTTAAATCTGGTTCATTGGACAATGGTCTCCCGAACAATTACAGACCCATTTCCTTACTATCATCACTATCTAAGCCACTAGAAAAACACATCCATAAAGTAACAGTACAGTATCTAGTTCGCAACAAGCTTATTGTTGACAGCCAATCAGGATTTCGACCAAAATATTCTTGCCATACGGCCCTAACAAACATGATAGAAAATTGGCACCAGAATATAAACAACAACAGTCTATGTGGAACTGTGTTTATTGATTTCAAGAAAGCACTTGATATGATAGACCATGTTATTTTAATTAAAAAACTCGAGACAATGAAAATTGGCCTTAATGTAGTCACTCTAATATCATCTTTTCTATCAAACAGAAAGCAAGTAGTATCACACAATAAATCTCAAACCACTACCTTCAATATTGGAGTACCGCAAGGCTCTATTCTTGGCCCTCTATTATTTGCCATATATATTAACGATCTACCTTTGCATCTTTCGTCGTCCTGCGATCTATTTGCAGATGACTGTACGGTGTACACAAACGCTGAAAACTGTATTTTACTGGAGTCGTCTTTACAACAAGAATTAAATAATGTAGTTAAGTGGAGCTATTCAAACCGTATGCAAATTAACATCACTAAAACAAAAGCAATGTTATTAACAACCAGACAAAGACTTCAGACTCTAAGCCCACACACATCACTTCAACTTCACATCGATAACATGCCAGTAGAAAGTGTAATTGAGCACAAAACATTAGGCCTAATCATTGATAGAAACCTAACCTTTAATTCCCATGTTCAAGCGCTCATTAAACAAACAGCGAAAAAAGTCTATCAACTCGCCGAAGATTAAAAACTTCCTTGATGAGGACACAAGGAAACTATTCTATACTTCTCATATACAGACACTACTTTGACTACTGCTCTACAATCTGGGACGGTTGTTCTAATTCAAACACCAAGCGACTTTACTCACTCCAGAAACGGGCCATGAGTCTAATTTATAGCAAACATTTATCTGACAATCCTAGCCTGTATAAACGCCTTCAGTTACTACCATTCCGCAAACGCCTGCTTTTCAATAAAGCTAAACTAATTCACAAAATCCTGCATAGGAATGCCCCAAATTACCTTTGGCCTTTGTTTAAATATAATGCTAGACACAGTAAACGTTTAAATATACTACACATTCCGAAGCCTAGGATTGACTTATACAAAACAAGCTTAACGTACTCTGCATCTCAGCTGTGGAACAATCTTCCACAAGAAATCAAAGACATCACCAATCCCTATTCATATAATCGCAAATTATTCGAACACTATCTCAATACGGATTACCTTCCCCCTTAATAATTGAGATAATAATAATAATAACAAAACCCTAGTATAACAGCCAATCACCTTTTTGTAGGCCAGTATATTCCACATGGCTAATAACAAGTGTCAGGACCATTATCTAATATTACTGTGTCGTGTAGTTTTGATGTTTGCATTTTGCCCATGCCTTTATAATGCATATCTTTTATATTGTTACTGTTCTTTGTTAGCCTTGAATGATGTGTGAATGAAATAATGTATGAAAGAGAGTGATAGAAGGGCAGAATGTTAGACGGGCCTGCGTGCCCAATTCTTAACCCTTTGAAAATAAAGTTTGTTCGTTCGTTCGTTCGTTCTCCCCCTGGCTGTCCTCCCATCCAGCTTTCCCGTTGTAACAACATGCCTTGGTTTTTCCCTATCTAATGATATACCCATATAATGTGAACTGTTCAGT
Organism: Cepaea nemoralis; assembly: GCA_014155875.1. NCBI lineage: Eukaryota > Metazoa > Mollusca > Gastropoda > Stylommatophora > Helicidae > Cepaea > Cepaea nemoralis. The sequence continues at coordinate 252,819 of JACEFZ010024542.1, read as the reverse complement.
TTTGATGCGAGTTGCTAGTTCTCTTTGTGAGTCTATCTGAACAACACCTAGAGTAGCACAATGGTTGGAGCATCTTGCAGTCTGTGCTATAGATTAAATGTGTGAAACTAGTTATATATGATGAACATGTTAATGATGACGATGATTACAAATCCGACGCCGAAAACAACAATAATAATAATAATAATAATAATAATAATAATAACACAAAAACAACAATAACAACAATAACAACGGGAATACAATAACAACAGTAACAAAATTAAAAATAACAGCATAAGCATCAACAACAACAATAACAACAACATTCGCAATAACATTAACATCAATAAAAATAACAATAACAACAATAATAACATGTATAATAATAATATCAATCGCAAGGATAAGCAATGATTAATAACAATATCAAAATAACAATACCATGTATATAATAATACTAGCAATAACAGCAACAACAAAAACAGACCAAATGAACCTCAGTGTGAATTTTCGCGTCTGTCATTGTGTCGTAGTATAATTATTTGTATTTTTAAATTATATCTCCCCCCCCACCCGGCCTCACCCGCCATTTTGATTGTTTTTTTTTTTTTTTAATGCTGTGTCCATATTTATTTCATCTCACTTTTTCGCAGGAGTTACACATACCTGGTTTTATGACCTATTGTTACATCCAGTTAAACATACCTTTTTTTTAAATTTCCTATTTATTCCTATTATATTTTAACAGCCGTTACTTTTCTTCAGAATATGGCAACTCGTTTCACTCATTGTAATATTATACAGATAACAATGTAGAAATTTGTTTAATTGGAATTCACAGTATAAAGGGAAATAAATTTTATATTGGATTGTTAAGGAAAAAGGGAGACAAGAAAATGTAATTTACTGGAGTATAAATAAAATCTATTTAATGAAAATAGTTTGTTTGAAGACAGTATAGCATGATATTTAAGAAGTATATTACTACTCCAATCAATTGCTACTAAAATCAACATAAGTATTTACGATATCTTAGACGTCCAATATGTGACCTCATTTAGTAGATAATATCACACATGAAGGGCAGTTTTCCTACAGGATAATATATCATGTGCAATAAGCGTTAAGTCGCTGTGATGCAGAACTTACTTCTAATATTTTTGCCAGGCACGTATGTAAGTGCCTTATAATGGTAGCAAATATGGTCGTAGATACTTTTAATGGTGCGAAGAAACAGATGATATCGATATCCGTCTTTGATACACAAGTGGATTACGGCAGTCGCTGATGTTTGCCTAACGCTGGAGTTATATTTAATCCTAGCAAAGACAAGCCGCCGTTTGAGTTGTTCAGTGCAGTAACACTCAGTCTCTGAACATGTAACATATTTTACCTTAGTTTTCTTTCTAATACAAGAATTTGGTGATATACCACATCAGTGTCTTACCCTTTACTTGGTCTGCTCATCACTATCTCGTCATTAAGTCATAACTCTAGTAAAACCTCCCTACTTATCATTTTCCGCCATCCATTTTTGTTAGGTCCAAACCTACTGTTTGTTTGTAACTGAATCTGTTAAAAGTCAAGGGAATTGACTTTATTTAATAGGGTCTTATACCATATGCTTGCACGGCAATTTGCCGAAAGCGTCACACAAAGTACGAAATACACGACACCTGCAAAAATCCCCAGCGTTTCTCCGAGGAACTGGACTCTTGAACCAAACTACGTACGCAGGAATTGAACCCATAACCTTCGAAACGCGAGACAGGTGGCTTAACCACGTCGCTTGTCATGTGAAGAAGTTTACTCCCATGACAGTCTATTTAAATGCCTCTCAATCGTAAGCCTCTGTCGCTGTCATGTGTAAACTACCTATCACATCTTGAATCCATCCACGTTGTGGTCTTTCTATTTTCGTCTCTTTTGTACAATATATGAGAGGAATCATCATTGTGGGACGTAATAGCAATAATATTAGATACGAGGGGAAGCATCATTGGAGGGAGAGGGGGCGTGACATCCATAACATTAAATAGGACATGAATCACCATTTGGTGACGTGACATCAATAACATTAGATATAAGATAAATTATCATCGGAGACGAAACATCAATAACATTAGATATGAAAGAAATGGCCACTGGGGGAAGTGACATCAACAACGTTAGATATGAGAGGAATTATCATTGAGGGACGTGACATCAATAACGTTAGATATGAGAGGAATTAAAATTGGTGGTCGTGAAAACAATAATATTAGAGTATGTTTTTATATTTTTTATCACATGCCACTTTTCTTTTATAAATGTATGTTCACCATTGTGGATTTGGTTGTAATTTATGTACATTATACCTGAGTTTAGTATATCACTTTTATGCAGCAGTTACACGTATCTAACTGTTGCTATTTTCTATTGTTGTATCCTTCTGCACCCGTTACTTTTTCTATGAATATAGCAACACGTGTCAATCCTTGTAATGATTCATAGATAAATATATGAAAATTTGTTTAATAAATTTATAGTAGTAAGGAAAATAAATTTAAATAAAATTTTTGAGCAACAAGGGAGACAAGAACAATACTTTATTGGAGTGTAAATGAAAGCTGAGATGCAAACAGATAAATTGAAGAACGTATAACATAATATCCAAGGAAATATATTGCCACTCTGATCAACAGGCTATTAAAATAAATGTTAAGTAATTGCGATACCTTAGATGTCCAGTATGTGATCTCATGTGGTGGATAATATAATAAATATATTTCATTCTACCTATGGAATAATATATTAAGGGCAATATCCGTTTAACCGTTACGGAACATCTGCACAATATCTTAATAATTTTGGCAGGTACATGTGCATGTGCCTCATACTGATAGCAAATAATATTTGAAATATGGCCGTAGAGTTTATTAATGGAGCGAAGAAACAGATGATATGGATGTTGTGACACAAGTGGATTACTACTTTCGTTATTTTTTGCCGTAACGCTGGGGTTATATTTGATCCTAGCAAAGGCTAGCCACCGTTTGAGGTGTTAGTTGCAATGACTCAGTCTCACAACATATAACAGTTTTCTTAGTTGTCTTTCTAATACGAGAAATTGGTGACAAAACACATCCGTTTCTTACCGCTTACTTGGTATGCTCATCACTGTCTCGGCATTAAGTCATAACTGTAACAAAACCTCCCTACTTATCATTGCTCCGGGTTTTATGCAATATGGTGCAGTATCTTTCCGTGTGATTGTTTGCCGAACGCGTCGCACAAAGTAAGAACTACGCAACTCCAACGACAAGCGCCATGATTTCTTCGAGAAAATGTCACTCGTGAACAAAACGATTCTCATCAGAATCGAACCCACAACCTTAGGAACGCGAGGCAGGTGGCTTAATCAGTTCGTTTGTCCTGTGAAGAACTTTACAGAAATCACAGCTATTAAAGCTGGAAGAAGCCATTCACACGAAGGCACGACAAAAGGGGATACAGAGAGTCACGGAAAGACTCTCCAACAATGGAAAAGAGAGAAGCGAAAGTAGGACTAGAGGAAACGAAGGGAAACGTCCCCAAGGGTGGAAAATTGGAGACGGTAGGAAACCTCCCCAACGATGGACAAGAGAGCCGCGCAGAAAACCTGTACTACGCTTGACAAAGAGGAGACGGCAGGACAACCCCCCCCCCCCCCCCCAGATGATGGATAAGAGAGAGATGCCACAGTCCCTCTCCTACGCTGGAAACTAGACCCAAGAATAAAGACGCAAGAAAACATACAACCAGAAGGTGAGCCCGCCGAGGGGCTAAACGCAAGAAACATAAAAGAAGTCAACAGTCGAGCCCTTTTCAGGGCTGAAAGCAAAAATCTTCCCTTTCTGCTTGACGATAATCTCTCTCCACCTCCTGTATGTAATCTGTTAGTGCAGAACCCGACAATCCCATTTCTTCCCCCTTTGCCCTTAGTTCTGCCCCAGTTAGTTTAGGAGTGGCCATTTTTCAGAGAGGTAAGATAGCAGATAGAGTATAGATTAACTCCAAGATAAATATATAGATAATGAACAATTACAGTTAATCTATATATTTAAAAAACCACAACACAACACAATCACTCAGTGGCAAGAGCAGAATCAAGCCCACAGACTTATGCAGACGTGTGAAGTGTGAACAGGTAAGATATGTGTCTTAACCTTATCCACATTCACTCTAGCTGGATTCTCTCTCTAACAATATCTCCGTCCTCTAACTAAATATCCCGTGTCAAAAGACCCCGTTGTCAGAAGATCCCGCTGTCAAAAGATCCCGTCTACAAGAGGTCCCGCTTACAAGAGATCCCGCTGTCCAAAGATCACGTTTACGAGACCCCCAATAATTGTCGTAAGTAATTCTTTATTACTTTTAGTGTCGTCCTTGGAGTGAGGGGAATCAACACCCACAATTTTATTAACCCAATATTATTGTCCTAGAGAAACCACCAGAATCCGTCCACAAAACTCCCTCAGTTTGTAGACACCTCTTTCTTACTCACACTCACCCCTGGATCATGCCCCCTCTCATTCTTCACCAACAAAACATACTCAACAACTCTAGCTTTAACAAATAAATCCAACTATTAATTTATTAAAACAAAGAGTATGTGTGTGAGAGGTGTGTGTGTGTAATGTGTAGAATGTGTGTCGAATATTCTAATGTGTATGTAGAATCAGACCAGTGAATCAGGAGCAAAGTCTGTTACATCACTGTGCTGAGCACACAACAGCACAATGTATTCCGGACAGTGAACCTCACCCAGAAGATGTTTCTCCTTCCACGTGACGACTTTCTCCTATATAGCTCGAACAAACAGGATGCTGGTCATCAGATAGACACTATTCGATCTTGGTCTTCACTCTCACAAACACGGTGAAGTTACTCTGTTTTAATAATGTTTGTTGAACAGAGAATCTTTCAATTAACTGAAATGTCACTTGGGAAAATCTACTGTTCACAAGTATCTGACTATAAAATTTTCCCCATCTTTAAAAAACAACCTATTAATGTTTTTAGGTAGATGAAGCTTATCACTCATTAAACACAACACTTATGTTCATCAAGTCCGGCTCAGCAGAAGCCAGGTTTCTGCAGACCAACTAGGTTCTGAGCCCCGTGTAAAAGCCTCTCAGTAACCTCTGTCTTCATTCCGTGAGCCATCATTGTATAAAACTTTGAAACTGCTTCTTCGTAATAAATCATCGCACACTCGAGTGGAACCAATGACTAGAGAACATCATGGTGAGAGCAACTCAATCCTTACCGTAATTAGGTGAGTGTAGGCCAATAGCAGCAATCAGATCTATAACAGAGATCCGATCTCTGTCATACGGCCAAATAGCTCATCACATTGGTCTTAGACATGGCAACACCGGAAAAGAATAAAGGAACGGGTAGAAACCCAGCAGATGCCCTACTGGAAGGATCCTAACTTTTCACATTCCCGCCCTCCCTCCCAACCATCCTCAATCTCTCTAATTATTAGCCCACTACATTGTCCTCAACTCCCCGAGTAAAATGATATTTCACACAAGCTAGTTAAAGCCATACAATAGGACACTAGTGCCGACGCTCCTATAATACTTTCTAGTACCGCACTTATAGAACATTCTATCACTGCACCTATAATACATTAAATCACCGCACAGTACTGTACTCTATTCCTAATCATACTCTAAGTTAGATATGATTAATATAATACCATATGCCTATTCCGGTCGATAATAAAGACAATGCAATCCCAGACTGGATCTATGTCCGCCGATAAATTATCAACACTTTGACAATATAGTCTCTTTAAAATAACACAACTCGGAAACTGCACCGATCCTTAAAACTTCAGAAATCTTGGTCGACTAACGCAAATTGTTTACTTCAACTGGTTTTATATCGGGCTTGATTGACGTCACCAAATTGTCTAGACGCAGAGCGTCGAGAAGTTGTTTTTCTCTGTATTATTCCCAACTCAATGTGAACATCTGGCTGGTGTCCCCTTTCATCTGGGAAATTGTCTCCTGTCTGTAATCTAGAGACCTTCTCCACATCACAAGACTCCATCCGACGTCTGGCCAGACATTCCGTCTATCACTTCAAAGGCTGACTCCCGCCTTATAGACGGATACCGCCATTGTACGTTTCTCGAGCAACAACATGTTAACAAAATGCCGACCGGGGTTAGACATTTTGACGCGACTTATTTTGCTCCTCTCTATACAACACCAAAGGGTTGCCTGTTTTTGCAGACGAATGTCGAGTCTTGTTTGTCATCGATCGAAACTATCAAGTTTATTTTTCGCGACAAGGATGTTTTAAAGGAACACAGGAGACATGAAAAATAATTGTTTTTTTTGGAGTATAGATAAAGGCTGTGTAATGCAAACACCTAGTTTGATCACGTGTGGCATAATATCTAAGGGATTATATTGCCACTCTGATCAAAAGCTACTAAAATAAATGTTATGTAATTGCGATATATTTGATGTCCAGTATGTGACCTCATGTGGTAGATAATATCACAAAGAAAATGCATTCTACCCACGGAATAATATATCTACTGCAATATCCGCTTAATCCCACTTGTATGTGTGCTTGCTTAATTAATATTGTGTGGCAGGCACATGTGCATGTGCCTCATAATGATAGTAAATGTTATCATAGAGACTTTTAATGGCCCTAGAAACAGATGAGATCGATGTCTGTCTTTGGTACACAAGTGGATTACGATAGTAGCTGATGTTTGCCTGGAGTTATATTTGATCCTAGCAAAGATAAGTCGCCATTTGATATGTTTTCATATTGTGTAGGTTTTGTGAATTGACAATCAAGTCGGAAAGGAAGCAAGAGAACGCAACAAAGATAGATATTTGGGTGGCTAGGCAATATGGAATAACCGGGTCAAGTCCACCGACCTAACCCAAGAATAGTGACCCTGTAGTCTCCTTGGTGAAGCGGTGATAACAGTCGGCATCATTATCTCCGGAGTCAATAAGTGTTGGCAGTCATGGTTGCCTTCTTAGGCTTAACTGATTAAGTGCCATGGGATGATTAATCATCTCAAGCGACTTCTGAATCTACCATAGGCTTATACACAGTAGTTTTCCTTATTCAACACTCTTTAATTTGATATATAATACAGCATGTCTGCTACAAACTACTGAGCGTAATCTTGCCAAGACATCAACAATCAGCTGAAAGATGCTGATGTTGACAGCGATGTCCTATACAGGATATACAAAACATTTAACATGTCTGCTACCATATTAACAACTTTTAACCTTAGAACTACCATAGGGTCCATATAGACCTCAGTGTCAACTTTCGCGTCTGTCGTTCTGTCGTATAATACATTTTGTGTTTGTTATGTTATATATCTTATTATTCCCACGTAGCTCCCGTCTTCAAAATGTATGTTCCCTAATGGGGATTTCGTTGTAAGGTATGTACACTGTGCCTGTGTTTAGTATATGTAACTTTTTCGCAGGAGTTACACATACCTAACTGTTTTTATTTCCTATTGTTATATCCTGCTGCAGCCGTTACTTCTCTTATGAATATTGCAACTCGTTTAGATCATTGTAATGTTGTATAGGTAAAATTGTAGACATCTGTATAATAGGAATTTAAAGTACCAGGGTAAATACATTGAAACGATGTTTTTAAGAAACAAGGGAGACAAGAAAAAAATAATCTATTAGGGTATACATGAAGATAATGTGATGCAGATGGTTAGTTTGAAGAACGTATAGCATAATAGCTAATGAAATATATTGTTATTGTGATCAACACTTACTAAAATAAATTTAAATAAATGCGATAGGTTAAATGTCAAGTATGTGACCTAATGTGGTAGATAATATTACAAATGAAGGGTAGCCTACTTATGGGGCATTATATTCAGTGTAATATCCATTTTATTACATTGCTCGATTGAAAAAAACACAATACTTAATACTTTTAGTAGTCACATGTGCATGTGCCTCATAATGACATCAAATTTGGTCGTAGAAACTGTGAATGGCGCGATGACACACATGATATCGATGTCCGGCTTTGATACACAACTGGATTACGGCAGTCCCTGATGTTTTCATTAACATCATCATCATCATCATCATCATCAACATCATCATCATCATCATCATCATCATCATCATCATCATCATCTTCCCCCACTTGTGTCGTCAAGCGTCGTGGGGAGGAATAATTGGCGCTCCAGGGTCCGATGGGTGGCATTGGATAGTGTCATTCACTAATTAATATATTTGGCAGGCACATGTGAATGTGCCTCATAATGATAGTAAATATTGTCGTAGATACTTTTCATGGGTCGAAGAAACAGATAATATCGATGCCCGTCTTTGATACACAAGTGGATTACGACTGTCGCTAATGTTTGCCTCATGCTGGAGTTATGTTTCATACTAACAAAGACAAGCCGCCGTTTGAGGTGTTCAGCTGCAATGACTCTCAGTCGCCGAACATGTATCATATTTTACCTTAATTTTCTTTCTAATATGAGAATTTGGTGACAATACACATCTCTTGATCTGCTCATCACTGTCTCGGCAATCACTGTCTCGGCATTACGTCAGAACTGTGACAAAACATTCCTACTTACCATTTTCCAACATCCATTTTTATTATGTCCAAACCTACTGTTTGGAACTGAATCTGGTAAAAGTCAAGAGGGTCCAGCGACAAGCCCCAGGCTTTCTCTTAGAAAACTACACTCGTGAACCAAACGACGTGTTCCGGAATCGAACCCAAAACCTTCGAAACGCGAGGCAAGGGGCGTAACCACTTCGCATGCCCTTCTAGAACTTTACTCCGATAACAGTCTATTTAATGTCTTTCCGGTTTAAGAGTCTGTTGTTGTCATGTTTAAACTGCCTATCACATCTTGAATCCATCTAGGTTGTGTTCTCTAACGCCTTTGTACATTATATGAGAGGAATCATCATTGAGGGACGTAACATCAACAACATTAGATATGAGAGGAATTATCATTGAGGGACGTAACATCAACAACATTAGATATGAGAGGAATTATCATTGGGGATAATAACATTAATAAGATTAGTTATGAGAGGAATCATCATTAAGGAACGTTACATCAATAACAGTAGATATGCCAACCCAACAAAGGCAACAGTGACTTGGTTCTCGTTGAATAATCATATTGTCAACAATCCAACACCAACTGTAATGCTGTGTTCAGAGACGGTGGAAAGAACGCAGGCAATGAATTACCTGGGGATACGGTTTGATCGAAGCCTTGCTTATAATGTGCACATAGACCAGGTGATAACAAAGGCCAAGCGGGGTTTGGCAGCGATGCGGGTGATGGCGGCAGCAAACTGTGAGCAGCGCCATCTATGTCTTCTGTACGAGGGGCTGGTCATGTCTGTTTTGGAGTATGCAATGGCAATCCTGACAGTCAGCCATAAGCAGATAGAAAGGATGGAAAGGATACAGAATGAAGCTATGCGCATTATTCTTGGATGTACACGAGATACAGCATGCAGGGCGATGCGCTACCTTCTTGATTTTCCAACCATTGAAGAGAGAATGCAAGTTTTCAGGGCACATGCCTACCTCAGAATTAACGCAAACACACAGCATCCACTGCATAGTGAAATTAGGAAGGTGAACGGCAGCAGGTTAAAAAGAGGACGGTCGTGGATGGGTCAAGCCGAGGACATTCTTCAACAGGTGTGTTCACTTGAGGACTTAGAACCTGGCGAGGAGTGGGTGCAAGTGCCAACAGACTTCGGCACATCCTTTTCAGTTTGCATCCAACTAGATAGAAAGTGCAGACAAGAAAATCCGGCTGCTGTTGAGGCTGAAGTACAAGCGTTGATTTTCGAGAATTCGCTAGACAGTGATGCGGTCATCTACACAGATGGGTCGGTCGTCCGACATGTGAGAAGCTCATGGGCCTTTACAGCTCGGGCCGGAGGGAGAATTGTGAAGGAGGACTCTGGTGCTTTCACTGAAACCACAAGTAGCCTGACCATGGAAGTCATGGCAGTAAGTAAAGCAATAACATGGCTCGAGACACAGACATTCACTAGGGCTTGTTTCCTTAGCGACTCAATGAACATGATCAAGAGGATAGAGGAGGGGTCGATCCGAAGAGAATGGTTGCTGCCTCTGAAGCGGTCTCGGCTGGCAAAGATTAGTTTCATCTTCGTGCCAGGGCATGCGGGAGTACAAGGAAATGAGCGGGCTGACAAGCTCGCAGGTGAGGCTACTGTTGAGGGCGGACGCGCCATGGACCAGGCTGACATTCTGAATGCTCTACGAGAAGTGAGACTTTTGCAAGAACCAAGTGATGACTGGGAATCTACAACAATGGCCAGACTGCGAGAGCAGCAAATTAAAAGAGGGGTGGCCAAACAAGAACACTACGCAGGAAGCCAAAGAAGATTGATAAACCAACACAGAACTGGCGTCGTTAGCCGCTACACGCTGCGGGATTTGCTGAGGAGGGGATCCGAGCACTTATGGACTGAATGGTCCGATGTGCAACGAGGATGATCTGTCGACTAACTAACTAACTAGATATGCGGATGATACAGTGTTCATTGCATACAAAGAGCAGGATCTGCAACGTTTAATACATGCGGTTGTTGCACATAGTGAACACGTAGGGTTATAACTAAATTCTATGAAGACACAGATTATCGTCGTCACCAGGAAGAAGGAAATACCACAACGTAATATACAGGTAAATGGAAATATTCTTGAACTAGTGAAACGGTACAACTATCCCCGAACCGTCACAACATCTGATGGGAGATGCCGTGAAAAGAATAGAACAAGAATCGCCAAAGTAATAATAGATGTCATATGCATTGAAAATAGAGTGGTGAGGTGCTACATAGAGAAACTGTGTTGTTGTATGGATATTGAACATGGACGATGAGCAAAACATCTGAAAAACATCTGTTGGCTGTGGAAATGTGGTTTTTTGAGGAAAATGCAAAGAAATCCATGGGCAAACAGAAAACCCATGACCAAGTTTTACAAGAAACCCCAAAAAAAAAAAAAAAAATCGTAATATGATTAGAGAAATTAGACGTAGACAGTCACAATTTTTTGGACACGTTATGAGAAGGAATAAATTAGAGAACTTGGTAACAACTGGCAAGATCGAGGGGGAGGGGGGGGAGAACAGATGGGAAGACAGAACGAACGAACGAACGAACGAACGAACTAACAAACACTCTTTATTTTCAAAGAGTAACAAACTGGCACGCTTGCCAGTCTTACATTCAGCCCTTTCAATCACTCATGTTTCATTCATCAATTGTGGATGTTACATTCACATAGAGAAAACAATGAATTCTGCCCATCTATCACTCTCTGTCAGACATTATTTCATTCACACATCATTCAAGGCTAATTGAGAACAGCAACATTATAAAAGTTATGCAATATAAAGGCATGGGGAAAATGCAAAAATCAATACTACACGACTCAGTAATATTAAAGAATGGTGTGCACTTGTTATTAGCTATATGGAATATACAGGCCTGCCAAAAGGGTACTGGCTGTTATATTAGGGTTTTATTATTATTATTATTTCTATTATTAAGGGGGGAGGTAATCCGTGCTGAGAAAGTGTTCGAACAACTTGCGATTATATATATAGGGGATGGTGATGTCATTGATTTCTTGTGGAAGATTGTTCCACAGCTGAGCTGCAGAGTACGTTAAGCTTGTTTTGTATAAGTCTATCCTAGGCTTCGGAATGTGTAATATATTTAATCGTTTACTGTGTCTAGCAGAAGGAAATACAATGTAGTATACAGGTAAATGGGAATATTCTTAAACAAGTGAATTAGAACAACTATCTCGGAACAGTCATAGCAACTGATGGGAGGTAACTTGACGAGATTATAACAAGTAGCACCACGACGAAGGTAGCCTTTTGCCAGACGAAAAACGTACTGAACAATAAAAAGATATCAATTGCAACGATGAAAAAAGCATTGATGTGCTACATAGAACGTGCATTTTTGTATAGATGTGAAGAGTTTATAATCAGCAGCCAAGCTGAAAACATCTAATGGCTGTGGCAATATAGTTTCTGAGGAAAATGCAAACAATACCATAAACAGACATAAAAACGAATGACCAAGTCCTTAAAATAAAAAAACGTAAACTGAAAAAGAAATTAAACGTTGAAATTTGCAATTTTTTGTACACGTTATTTTTATTTTTTTATGTAGGCATATTTTATTATTCGCTCTCTCTACAAAACTCTTTGTAAACAACAATAATTTATGTTCACAATTGTGGAGCACGTTGTGGAATATGTACACAGTGTCTTTGTTTAGTATGTCACTTTTTCGCAGGAGTTACACCTACCGAACTCTTTTTATTTCCAATTGTTACTCCCTACTGCAGCCGTTGCTTATCTTATTACTTATCTTATGAATAGGGTAGGAGATCTCAGGGTCGGCCTCTACTACAATACAAAGATGTGTGTAAGCGGGACATGATTAATACAGGCATTGATAATGCACACTGAGAGCAAGTCGCCGCTGAACGTAGTTGCATGCTAGCGCACATTTCAGAAATGGAATAAAGACAAAGGAGAAAATGATTGCAGATAAAGCACACACAGAGCGTGAGAGACGTGAGATGGTGCATGATGGTGGATAATGACCATGTGTTCACATGCATCCACAGTGGACTAACATTCACAGCATGTCACAACCCCATATTACACCTGTTGACTTAATCTAATATAATACATAACTACTGGCACAGTACGTGCTTGGGTTTGTGCACTGCTCGGTGCATGCATGGTGCGCACCATTTGTATAAGATAGAGAACGGAAGACGCGATTGTTGTTAGGATAGTCAGCGTTTAAGATGGCGATAGACAGGGTCGGGTTTTAGTAGAAGTTTAGGGGTTGGTTAGTAAATGTCATTAGTGGCTAGACGGTTTAGCGGGTTATCTGTGATTAGGTGGTCCTTGGGTTAAGTATTTTATTAATGTTTGTGGAACCAACGCCTATAATTAATAAATTTGATTAAAATGTGATCACAATGTTGTTGCTTTTATATGACTTTTCGTTAAACCCCGACCCAATTTTTCCCGGTGTGTTGTCGGTTCCTATAAGGGAAGCAAAGAATAGCAACACTGTAGGCTACCACGCATGTCGTAAGAGGCGACTAAGGAGGCTTGATGGTTCCGTCGCCCTGCTACTGAGTGAGTGCGTGGCGCGATACTGTGAGCTGAGTTTCGTGTGAAATGTTTTGGAATCTGCCTGAGGTTTTTTTGGAACGTGACTGCATGTTTGGAGTGATGGCAGGTGGCTATGTCCCAGAGTTGACCGGTTGTTGCCTTATGCAGAAATGCGTGGCTGCTGGGCTTCTGGTTGACTGCCATTGAAAATGACAGCCGATTCCCTCAGAGATGAACTGGGTGTTTCGTGGGGGACTGGTGTGTTGATATTCTAGTGGCGACATTATACACAGTGTATTTGTGCTGGCTGTTGTTTGTCGAGACTCCTGTCTTTTCCACTTTTCACACTGGGCAGTGGGGAGCGTTTTGTGTGATATTCACTGGCACAGGAACGGAGCATAATGGGGACGACCCGTTGCTGTGAAGTTGGAACTGCGACTAACTAACTAACTAACTAACTAATTTTTCGTTTGTATACAAGCTTACATTTAGTAGCTTACCATTGTTTTCTGAAAGGGAATTCAACGTTGAAGCCCGACCAGCCCGTGCACTGAACGATTCCCCGACCTCGAATACGACGCACTGGAAGTTCAAGCGGTAGCGTTTTAATCTCCGCTATCACAAGACTGCCCTTGTTTTTATACATCTCCAAAACATTTCAAGTTCTTTAATCACAGAAGCCACAAACAATATGTGACACGATTTATTGCCTGGCATATTTCCCCGCATTTCGTCTGGTGACCTGACGCGATGCAGCGAAATATACCAGGCAATCAATCGTGCAACATTTTGTTTGTGGCTTCTGTTTTTAAATTCACTATAAATACGTTGTTTTCAATTTCATTTTCTCATTTTTGTTTATCTTAAAACAATTACTTTTTGTTTACAATATTGAGTTCTTGTTGTATATACCTGTTTGTTCATTGTTCCATCCAATTACATTTTAATATGCACTTTGCATGTGTCTTCAACTTCCTGTAGTCCATGCCACATGCCGTTGATGACCATGTCTGTCCACAGCCTTCTGTCTAGTGTACCGCCGCCCATTTCCGTTACAGACGTTCCCCCATGCCATGATGTCAATCTGTCCACCATCTACTCTCTTGTTGTCCCGCTGGCTTTCCTCCCCTCCAGCTTTCCCACTGTGACAACATGGCCTAGTTTTCCACTTCTCATGACATGCCCACAGAATGTGAACTGTCCTCTTCTGATGCGAGTTGCTAGTTCTCTTTGTGAGTCTGTCTGAACAACACCTAGAGTAGCACAATGGTTGGGGCATCTTGTAGTCTGTGATATACATTAACTGGGTGAAACTAGTTATATATGATGATGATGATGATGATGATGATGATGATGATGACGATGATTACAAATGTGGTGACGACAATAATAATAATAATAATAATAATAATAATAATAATAATAACAATAAAAACAACAATAACAACAGTGACAAGTTCGGCAGCAATAATAACATAACAAAGACACCAGTAACAATAACAAAAATAACAACAGGAATATAATAACAACAGTAACAAGATTAACAATAACAGCATCAACATCAACAACAACAATAACAACAACATTCGCAATAACATTAACATCAACAAAAATAACAATAACAACAATAATAACATGAATATAATATTAATAATAATAATATCAATCGCAAGGATAAGCAATAAAAATAACAACAATAACAAAATAACAACACTATGCATATAATAATACTAGCAATAACAGCAACAACAAAAACAGTCCAAATGAACCCCAGTGTAAATCTTCACGTCTGTTGTTGAAACGTAGCATAATTATTTCTATTTTTAAATTATATCTCACACCCCCCCCCCCCCCCCCCCCCCCCCCCCCCCCCCCCCCGTTCTTTTGCTTGATTCTCCTTAACATAAAAAAAATAACTAATTATGTTCATGATTGTGGAGAACGTTGCAAGGTATGTATGCTATGTCTCTGTTTATTTCATCTCACTTTATCGCAGGAGTTAAACATACCTGGTTTTATGTCCTATTGTTACATCCTGCAGCCGTTACTTTTCTTCAGTATATGGCAACTCGTTTCACTCATTGTAATTTTTTACAGATAACAATGTAGAAATTCGTTTAATGTAAATTCACAGTATGAAGGGAAATAAATTTAGATTGTATTGTAAAGGAAAAAGGGAGACAAGAAAATGTAATTTACTGGAGTATAAATTGAGGCTATTTAATGCAAATAGTTTGTTTGAAGACAGTATAACATGATGTTTAAGAAATATATTACCACTCTGATCAATAGCTACTAATATTAACTTAAGTAATTACGATATCTTAGACGTCCATTATGTGACCTCATGTGGTAGATAATATTACAAATGAATGGCAGTCTTCCTACCTGATAAAATATCCTGTACAATAACTGTTCATTAGGTGGTGGAGCTTACTTCTAATATTTTTGCCAGGCACGTGTGTAAGTGCCTTATAATGATAGTATATATGGTCTTAGATAACTTTAATGGCGCTAAGAAACAGATGATATCCATATTCGTCTTTGACACACAGGTGGATTACGGCAGTCGCTGATGTTTGCCTATCGCTGGAGTTATATTTAATCCTAGCAAAGACAAGCCACCGTTTGAGTTGCTCAGCTGCAGTAACACTCAGTTTCTGAACATGTAACATATTTTACCTTAGTTTTCTTTCTAATACGAGAATTTGGTGACAAAACACACAATGTCTTATCCGTAACTTGGTCTGTTCATCACTATCTGGGAATTAAATCATAACTGTGACAAAATCTTCCCGCTTATCATTTTCCGCGATCCAGTTTTGTTAGGTCCAAACCTACTGTTTGTTTGGAACTAAATCTGTTAAGAGGCAAGAGGATTGACTTCATTGCATCGGGTTTTATCCTATATAGTCCAATTTCTTTCCGCGGGCGGGTTGCCGAACGCGTCTCACAAAGTACGAACTACGCAACTCCAGCGACAAGCCCCAGGGTTTCTCCGAAAAAAACTGCACCCATGAACCAAACGACGTACGCCGGATTCAAACCTACAACCTTCGGAGCGCGAGGTCACTTCGATTGTCCTGTCTAGAACGTTACCCCCATAACAGTCTATTTAATTGTATCTCCGTTGTAGCCTCTGTTGCTGACATGTGTAAACTACCTGTCACATCTTGAATCCATCTACTGTTGTGGTCTTCGTATTTTCCGACTCCTTTGTACACTATATGTGAGGAATCATCATTTGGGGATGAATAACATTATCAAAAAGAAAAGTAACAATGTGAATTCTTAATCGTACTGTGAAGTTCTATCGACGCTTCATAATGTAATTCGAAGAAAACGTCCAGGACTCCTGACTAGAGGAGTATTGCTTCTTCATGATAATGCAAGACCACATACGGCTCGATTACCTCAGGAGAAGATTAACCAACTAAGGTGGGAAGTTCTGGAACATCCACCTTATATCCCCTGACTTAGCCCCTAGCGATTTCCACCTTTTTGGTCCACTGAAAACCCACCTTGTGGGAGACATTTCGCGAATGACGCCAAAGTTGAATGTGAAGTGAAAACGTGGTATAGAAAACAGAGCACGCAGTTCTATGCAGTCGGTTTCAGGAGAACTGATAAAACGATGAGATAAGTGCATCAATGGTGGTGGAAGTTAAGTTGCGAAATAAAGGGACAATGTATGTATACAAATAAACTGGTTTCAAGTTGTTATCATATTTACTTATTTTTCTACAGCCATTTGTGACTTACTTATTGACTTCCCCTCGTACATTGTAAGACGGCACATAGTATCATTGTCACTACGAAGAAAGAAATACCACAATGTAATGTAAAGGTAAATGAGAATATTCTTAAATAAATGAATTGGTACTACGATCTTGGAACAGTCATAACATGTGATGGGAGGTGCCTTGACGAGATTAGAAGACGAATAACATTGGGGAAGGTAGCCTTTTGGTAGACAGAAAACACACGGACCAATAAAATGATGTCACTTGCAAGGAGAAAAATGAGTGTTGATGTGCTACATAGAACCTGTACTGTACGTATGGATGTGAAGCGTGGATAATTAGCAGACAAGCTGAAAAACATCTAATGGCTCTGGAAATTCGGTTTCTGAGGACAATGCAAAGAATACTATGGGCGGACATTAAAACCAATGACCAAGTTCTACAAGAAACAAAAAAAAAATAACTGTAAACTGATTAGAGAAAGTAGACGTAGACAATCAAACAGTGTTGAACACGTTATGAAATTAAATAACAGGAAGGCAGAGTAGTAAATACCTGCATAGCTTGGCCACATGGCATGGTCTAATCACACACAACAACAGAGCTGATCCCCGACACTTGTGATCGTGTGAGTTGGAGAAACATGACCGCCACGCTTATCGGCAATGGCACGTGATAATAATGATGCTAGTACACTCTCCTCTATAGTTATCTTGTCTAGATCTTTATATTAACAATATAATGTGATATGGCTTTGCCACGTTGCGATAAACCCCAACCCCAGGTGTTTTGTATATACAAGTTTAGATTCAGTAGCTTGCCAGTGTTTTCTGAACTGGAAGCCAACGTTGAAACTCGACTGGACCGTGTACTTAACGATTCTCCCACCCTGAATTCGGCGCACTGGAAGTTCAAGCAACGAACGAACGAACGAACGAACGAACGAACGAACGAATGAAAATCTTTATTTTCAAAGGGTTAAGAATTGGACACGCAGGTCCGTCTGACATTCTGCCCTTCTTCTCTATTTCCTCTCATACATTCTTTCATTCAACATATCTTATGAAGCAACTCTTTGACACCAAAAGAACAATAAGCATTAAAACGCATGACAAATAATCAATAATACATGACTCGTTGAGGCAATGTTTAACGGATGTAACGTGCCATACATATGGGAATTTGTGTGTGTGTGTGTGTGGCTAGTTGTAGTTCAAAATAATTTACCATTATTATTGTCTTTGTTGCTGTTTTTTTTTTTTTTAACGGGGCAAGTGTTGTTTAGCCCCGTGATCACACAGACTGCCCATGTTTTTATAAATTCCCAAAACATGTCATTTTCTTTAAACACAGAAGTCATAAACAATAAGTGACACGATGTATTACCTGGCATATCCCCCGCCACCCCTCCCGTCTCTTCTCGTCACTTGACGAGAGGCAGCGAAATATGGCAGGCAATCAGTCGTGCAACATATTGTTTGTGGCTTCTGTGTTTAAATTCACTAAAGGAATACATTGTTTTGAATTTCGTGTTCACATTTTTGTTTATCTTAATAAAAAAAATTTCTTTACAATACTGGGTTCTTGTTGGATAGACCTGTTTGTGCACTGTTCCATCCAATTAAATTATCATTTGCTATTTGTATGTGTCCTCTTCTACCTGTAGTCCTTGCCGTATGCCATGTCTGCCCACAGCCTTCTGTCTAGTGTACCACCGCCAATTCCCGTTACAGACGTTCCTACATGCAATGATGACAAACTGTCCAGCATCTACTCTCGTGTTCTGCTCCTGGCTTTCCTTCCCTCCAGCTTTCCCGTTGTGACAACATGCCCTAGTTTTCCACTTCTCATGACATGCCCAAAGAATGTGAACTGTCCTCTTCTGATGCGAGTTGCTAGTTCTCTTTGTGATTCCTGTCTGAACAACACCTAGAGTAGCACAATGGTTGGGGTATCTTGCAGTCTGTGCTATACATTAACTGTGTGAAACTAGTTATATATGATGATGATGATGATAATGATAGCCATGATTACAAATGCGAAGACAACAGCAACAGCAATAATAATAATAATAATAATAATAATAATAATAATAATAATGAAAATAATAATAAAAACACCCATAACAACAGTAACAATAACAGCAGCAATAATAACGCAACAAAGAGAGAAATAACAACAACAACATCAATATAACAGGAAATATAACAGTAAAAAGAATAACAATAACAGCGACAGACATCAACAGCAACAATAACAACTACATTCGCAATAACAATAACAAAAACATTAACAGCAATAACAATAACAACAATAATAACATGTATACAATATTAATATTAATAATAACAATCACGACAACAGCAATAATAACAACAACAATAACAACATAACAACACCATGCATATAATAAAACTAGCAATAACAGCTACAACAAAAACAGTCCACAATGGACCCCAGTGTCAACTTTCGCGTGTGTCATTATGTCGTAGTACAATTATTTGTATTTTTAAATTATATTCCAACTCACCCCCACCCCCTTTTTAATGTTTCTCCTTAAAATCTAATTATGTTCATCATTGTCGAGTTCGTTGTAAGGTATGTACACTGTGTCCGTGTTTAGTATATCTGACTGTTTGGTTGGAGTTATACATACCTAGTTGTATTTATTTCCTGTTGTTATATCCTGCAGCAGCCGTTACTTTTCTTCAGAATATTGCATCTCGTTTCACCCATTGTAATGTTTTATAAGTAAAAATGTAGAAATGCGTATAATAGGAATTTACACTATCAAGGGAAATAAATTTAGATACATTTTTAAGGTACAAGGGAGTAAAGAAAAGATAATTTATTCGAGTATAAATAATGGCTGTTTAGTGCAAATATATTTAACTTAATGAAAGTATAGCATGCCATTTAATTAAAGATATTTCCACTCTGATCGAAGCTACTAACATACTTTAATGTAACTGTTATATCTTAGATGCCCATATGTGACATAATGTGGTGGATAATATCACAAATGAAGGGCAGCCTGCCTACGGGTTAGTATATCCTAATCAATACACGTTTAATCTCTACCTATCCTATAGGTTGGACCTATGATTAATATTTTTGGCAGGCACATGTGTACGTGCCTCATAATGATAGCACATAAGGCCGTAGATACTCTAAGGACGTGAAGAAACAGATGATATGAATGTTCGTCTTTGATACACGAGTGGATTACGACAGTCGCTGATGCTTGCCTAACGCTGGAGTGATATTTGATCCTAGCAAAGACAAGCCGCCGTTTTAGGTGTTCAGCTGCAATCACACCCAGTCGTAGAACATGTAACATATTTTACCTTAGTGTTCTTTCTAATACGAGAATTTGGTGACAAAACACATCCGTGTCTTATCCCTTACTCCGTCTGCTCATCACTGTCTCGGCATTCAGTCATAACTTTAACAAAACCTCCGTACTTATCACTATCCGCCATCTATTTATGTTAGGTCCTGTCGTATATCTTAGGGAAATCTCAAAGAGATAGAGGAAAACTATAATTCCTCTTTCCCACTATAATTTTAGTAGCCTTTAATGGCTCAATTACTTGAGGCTATCAATATGGTCCAGGGGAGCCAAGGAAGTCCCCAAGGTCAACAAGGAAACGATTTCCTTGAATAATAATAAACTTGTGGAGTTTCCTTGCTACTGTGCTCTCAGATAAATAATTAATGTCCAGGGTGAATTAATGGTTAACAGACATTAACACGAACACTCAAAGAATTAATGGAACACTTGGAGGGGAAAATGAAATATCTATTAGACTTAATATAAAACAAACTGGGGATGGGTTGTGGCTATTCTGATCACAAAATAATCACCCATTTCAAAAGGCATGGCACCTATCCATGAATACATTAAACATTCACCTTTTTAGAAATACATAACCCATATTTTCCCAGTGGATTGAATCATACCCACAGATCTGTTAGGTTATAATAATAATCTTTTTTCTCTATATTAAGCTCAATCCACTCCAAATTTGGTTTTTGGACCACAAATATTCGAATGTTCTGTAAGACTTCTTAAATTGGGTCCATAGTAAGTTTGTGTTTCTGGTTCAGGTAGGATGTTCGCGAGGTTGCCTCTCTAATCACAGGTACAGGCTAAAAGTCCCCTGGGTGATTCATAGTGATACTGGGTTACCTGCTTTGTGTGGTTGGATGGGACTCTCGCCTGTAGATTCTTCCCAAATAGGATTCGTCATCTCTCCAGCCAGGAGCTCCCATCAACAGTCATATCTGGGTCTGGATGAATTTAACCACTACCTGTACTCCCAGTATCAAAACATATATCTACAGGGACCATCTTCTTCTTCTTCAGCGTTCCGAGCCATTGAGGTTCTTTGCTGCAAATACAATCTGTCTCCATTCGTCTCTCTGGTGAACCTTCTCTTGCCAGTCGTTGATTCCAAGTGCTTGTAGGTCTGTATGTATATTATCTCTCCACCGCCTTCTTGGTCTACCTCGGGGTCTACGGTCATTTATTTCCTGAGTGTAAGCGAGTTTTGTTCCCCTACAGGGACCATAAATGCAATTATATGATCATTTGAAATGGAAGAAAGGTACAACCCCGAGGTGAAAGGAAAATAAACAACGGGAATTTTGAAACCAGGGAAAAAAACAAAAGGGGATGAAAGCCGTTGTCACTTGTCGTCTCGGGGGGGGGGGGGGGGGGCGGCAGTAGAATCAACAAGCACAATTCAAATTTCCCTTTTTCCAGTGTTGGGTCTATTGCCGGACCTTTTCTACACACCCCCTTTCCAGTCTTCTACTCTCTCTCTCTCTCTCTCTCTCTCTCTCTCTCTCTCTCTCTCTCTCTCTCTCTCTCTCTCTCTCTCTCTCTCTCTCTCTCTCTCTCTCTCTCTATTGCTACAAGACCATACCCCTCTCCACATTCCTCCAAAACATACCCACACAACACTGTCCTCCAATAAATACTAAACTTATTTAATGAATAAAAAGTGTCATGGGTGTGTTTAGTGTATGTGTAAAGACGTTGTTGGTGTGTTCTACCGTGTAGGTGAGATAAGATTGACAATCTAAGATCCACATCACAGTTCTCATCACGCAACGGCCATATATTGTCACCACAGCACAGAACTGGCATACGCTCACCCAGTAGAGTGTCTCTATGAATGATGATGATGTCTTCACAATATCCTTGAACTTTAGAAATAAACCACAGAGTGTTTTTGTAGTTAATGTCTTTCAGTGTGACATATCCAATATCATGAACGGTTGTATAGTCCAGGGAATGTCTACACATCCGATACACTTTAGTGAATTATTGTCTAAGTATGGATGACACTGTCTATATCTATCACTGACAGACGGTTTTTATTTAATTCCAAGAAGGTTCTGTGACAACCCAAAACAAAGTAGCGAGTTCTTGTATTGTCCCAATGTTCACGATAACAAGCCTACAACTTTCTGTCGTGTGGTGACGATCAAAGCCGCGATTTCTTTTGATGTTGGGAAATCCTCCGGGTCCCTCCTCCCACCGACTAGAAGTCAACACTTGCAGCTGTGAACACAGACTGTTTTCTGTAATTGGTAAAAACAATTGTGGCCTTGAAAACATGCCGTTAATCAGATTGCATGTATTATCATCAACTGGTTAATCCACGGTGATTTTCATGACATATATCTATCACCGACAGAAGGTTTTTATTTATTTCCAAGAAGGTTCTGTGACTCAGATAATATGTTTTGGCGTTACAGCCTCTTCATTTAGAATATTGTTCATGTGACCCATCTTGAGCTTCAGATCTATGGTTAATTGACATCTATTCTGCTGTCAGTATCTTATCAAAACTATCGTATATGTGTTCGTTATTTCTATAACTGGCTGACCTGCATATGCAATATAAGACTTCAATCCTGCCGATAGTTCTCACTGCACCAGAGTATGGTCATATCTGTTCTTTTCAGGAATGTTGCTATTGCGTTTTACAGTTCAGTGGAATTCAGTGGAGTTCAGTAGAATTCAGTGGAGTTCAGTGGAATTCTGTGGAGTTCAGTGGAACCTGTCGAAGATACAATACCTGGTGAGATCAACCTAACTCAGACTTATTAGAAGTGATTGTTGGCTTGTGGCTATTATCAATTATAACTTCTATAGATTCAGAGAAATGACCTCTGACATAAGACATAGGAGTTATTCACATACTTTAAGACTAGGAGAAAGAAGGAAAAGTCATAGTAAACTCAGAAATCCCAGAACACATCTATACTAGAATCTCCTATCATAGACCTATTGTCGCGAGAAAAATAAACTTGTTAGTTGCGATCGATGACAACCAAGCCCCGACCTTAGTCTGCAAACACAACCTACCCTTTGTTGTTGAACAGACTGAGGAAAATACGTCGTTAAAACTGTCTGCACCTGGTCGGCATTTGTGTATGAGATCAAAGTGAGTCGCGTCGCGTTGTCTACACACGGTCGACATTTGGTTGGCAGGTTGTTGTTCGAGAGATGTGCACTGGCGTCATCTGTCTACAAAGCGGGAGTTGGCCGTTGAAAGTGATGGACAGAATGTCAGCTGGAGGTCGGAAGGATTCTGTGATGTGGGGGGGGGGGGGGGGGAGGTCTATGGCTCACAGACAGCCAGGATATTTGTTGTATGAGACAAAGAACTCCCCAGATAAAATGGAACTTGACAGCGAATTGACTCCGGTTAGTCTAGAAACAGGAGGACAAAGCCAGATTCTGGACTGATTGGCGTCTGGACTTTTTGGTGACGTCACTCAAGCACCCATATAAAACCCAGTTGCGGTAAACAAGTGGAGGGATTTGGAAAAAACATTCTGAAGTGTTAGGATCGGTGCATTATTCCGAGTTGTGTTATATAAGAGGGACTAGAATGTCTAAGTGGTGATAGGTATCCAAGGACATAGATCCAGTCTGATTGCCTAGTTTCTCGAGTAGCAACAGGAATAGGCATATGGTAAGCAATTAATCATATCTAACTTAAGAGTATGATTAGGAATAGAGTACAGTACTGTGCGGTGATATAATGTATTATAGGTGCAGTGATATAATGTATTATGATTAGTGATAGAATGTTCTATAAGTGCGGTGCTAGAAAGTATCATAAGAGCGTCGGCACTAGTATTCTATTGTGTGGCTTCAACTAGCTTGTGTGATATATCATTTTACTCAGGGAGTTGAGGACAATGTAGTGGAATAATAATTAGAGAGATTAAGGGTGGTTGAGAGGAGAGGAATGTGAAATGGTAGGATCTTCCAGTAGGGCATCTGCTGGGTTTCTACCCGTTCCTTTATTCATTCCTGGTGTTGCCATGTCTCAGATCATATGATTGAGTTATTTGGCCGTATGACAGAGATCGGATCTCTGTTATAGATCTGAGTGCTGTTATTGGCCTACACTTACCTAATTCTGGCCAGGACTGAGTTGCCCTCACCATAGTATTCTCTATTCTACAGGTTCCATTTACAGGTCCACGTATGTGTGCTATGATTTTCAACAAGGAAGCTAACATTTTAGAAGATGATGGCTCAGAATTTGAAGACAGAAGTTGCTGAGAGGCCGCTACATTGGGCTTATACCCAAGTTGGTTTGCGGGAACCTGACTTCTGCTGAGCAGGACATGCTGATGAGATTTATGTTTAGCAAGTGATAGATGTATCACTGAACAGTCAGAACATTATAGAGATACACTATTGATACCAGGAACATTCACACCTAAATTATACTGATATCTAGAACATTCCGAGTGTTGTGTTAATATGGGGAATCTTTAGAACCAGTGACTCTAGATCCATTAAGATTTCTCCAATAACAGTGACAATAGGGTTAGAATTATCTGATTAACAATCAGTTAAATAACAGAGGAAATTCATAGTGTGAATCAGATGGAAGACTCTCATTAGACAGTGTTTGTCATGGGTGTCCGAGCATCCTAGTGGTTCAAGATACAACGGAGGAAGTCTTCACGTGACCGGAGGAGCATCACCTGGGTGAGGTTACTTGTATGGGATACATGGTGCTGGTGTGTCTTCAGCACAGGGACGAGAATGATTATACTCCTGAACACTGATCTGAGTCTATAGACACTTTAGAGTACACGTCACACATTCTACACCTCACACACACACACACACACACACACACACACACACACACACACACACACCTCTCCTACATATACTCTTCGCTTTAATAAATTTCTTGTTTTTATTTGTTGAAGCGAGAGTTGTCAAGTATGTTATGTTGGGGAAGAATGAGAGGGGGCATGATCCAGGGGTGAGTAAGAGTGAGAAGAAGGTGTCTTCAGATTGAGGAAGTGTTGTGGACGGAGTCTGCTGGATATCTCCAGGATAGAGATATTTAATTAAAACAAATGTGGGTGTTGATTCCCATCACTCCAGGGACAACACTAATGTGGTAAAGAAGAACAAATAACTATTACGACATTCATTCTTTACACACACGACACCTATCCTTATCTCCCCCTTTACGGCCTATCTTCTATTATCATAGCACTTATTCTATCGAGTGCACGGACATCTTACTCAATCCACTAATTTACATCTCAGCTTAATGCGGCCGTCACTCAATATTATGGTCACAAACGCAATTACACTAAGCTCGAGTTCTAATCTACATCCATATAGAATCACCTTATTTAATCTAATTCAGTCCAAGAAGCAAACCACCTAGTCCCATAAAGGAAAAGTGCCGGTTGTCTTCACACAACCTAGACATTTTGATTATATTTCTGTTTCGGCTCTGAAATAAATTCACACTCAACCCTATCTCAAGTTCAACTGTAAACTGATTTTAAAACGTTAATTTCAGCCAACATATAATGCGCCTGTTCGACGTCACTATTTTTGCCCTCACCCGAGCAGCCCCTGCTCTTTTCTCATCTTTGGATCCTCATACAACAACAGGCCGAAAATCTCCTTTGATAAACGATCCTTTCGGGACATCAATGATTATCCTCTCGTTTCTGGGTATCACGAACATAATTTTCCGTTACTTCAAACGACCTCTGATCGTTTTATCGTAACTCCGTCTTTCGGTGTTCAAAGTGTTGTGAAACTGCTCGATCGCGGTTTACCAGCGACCGTCTCACAATCAAACAACGCTGTATCTGTTTTGATAGCCGATCTAAGTTCTTTTGATCCTTGATAACCTGTAATCATCTCGGGACAAAAGCGATCACTTGTTTTTCTGATCTCAGGGTCAATATCCTTCAATCCTCGTGTGATATAGTCAGTTTCTGTTTTGAGTTAACGTAGGGTCGTTAACCTACCAGTATTCTATGACAGCCGTACGAGGAAGATCTGGACGATGTGGTTGTGAGGCAAGGATTGCGGCGGTAACGGAGATTCATTCCAGAAAGGACCTAGACAATATGTGGAACAGGAACGAGTGAACAAGCGGAAGGAAAAGATAGCTGGGAATCAGAGACAGGGAATTCATTTTGGGAACTAAATAAAAGATGTCTTTAAATGGAGACCCGACCCTGTCTTAAGGGCACTCCATGTTCATTTTGAATAGTTTCGCCAAATGAAAGCGCATTATTAAAATGCCACATCTCAATATCAAGATTCGCCGTCAGTTGTTTATTTCTGTTCGTCGCTGTTCAGACGACGTTTCCAGGTAATACCAGTTTTGTTATTCAGTTTGCCTCTTGAACTATTGTTATAACGAGTATGGCAATATATACATAGAATTAAGAATATGAGGTAACAAGTAAAACTCATTCCCTCCCTCTCATATCAATCTCTTCTTCTTTACTCCCGCACATGCCTAAACATCAGTCCCTTCAGCCGAAGTGTATGGACCACATAGTTTGCCTGATATCGAGTCGGTACGAGTGATTGGTGTTGGCATAAAAGTTAGACCTCTTATGGAATCTGTCGTAGCAATTCACCCAACTGAATCAGTTACTCGTAATCATCAATCATCTCACATAATTCTTTCCCAACACAACGACATATATAAAGGTAGAGGGTGGAGATACATTCATTCTCTCCTCTCTCTCTCTCTCTCTCTCTCTCTCTCTCTCTCTCTCTCTCTCTCTCTCTCTCTCTCTCTCTCTCTCTCTCTCTCTCTCTCTCTCTCTCTCCTATCGGGTTTGGTAGATGAATGGTAGATGGGAGGAGAGAGCAAAGTTGACACAGACACGACAGCAGTCTTAATCTAATCTACGTCTTGAATAAATCAAAGAAGTTATATGGTGAAGATTTGACACTGCATGAAAGTGCACATAATTATCTAGTTCTGCAATGTAAGAGTCCGTTGACATCCTAGCACTGCCTGGTAAGTGAAAGATAAAGATGAATCAACTACTTTAAGATGCAAAAGCTGACTCTCCCATGGCCTCTGGCAAGAACAAAAGTTACCGGCGATCCCAGAATGAAAGAATAAAGATGAGTCGTTCATGCAGGAACTTCCACACATATTTATCACCCATATCACGCTTTACCTGACCGGTACAATTGGTCCTCGTTACTTGACATTAATTTCCTTACCCTGCATTGAGAGGGACACCTATATCCGAAATGGAAACACAAAACTGGCTTCGATCACTGATACTTAAAGTGTGCGGAATTAGAGTTCCCGTGGGGGATGCGTAGTCTTGAGGTACGGTGTCCGCCTCGAGTGCTGGAGGTCCCGGGTTCAAGCCCCGGTGATGCCGGGATTTTTTCTCGTGGACTTCTAGTAATAAATTTCCCCTGGTCTCTGGGTAGTGAGATCGGACGCCCGTTTGTATTGTTGCGCACGTAAAAAATCCCTTGGCAGTTGAAAATCGAAAAAGAATAGCCTAACGGCGCTGCCCGGGCAAAATTTCGAGTTAAAAAATCAACCTAAAGTATTTCAGGATCCTCGGCGGTGCTACGGAGTTCGTGCACTCGGGTTTGAGTTAGGAGGAGAACGGAGCACTTATGGGTTGCACCCATGTGCCGTGATGTTGATCCATCTACTAAACTAAACTAAACTAAAGAGGTCCCGTTCCCTAGCAGACGGTAAGTGACGTAATAGTGTTAGAAATGTCCAATCAAATCCCTCCCCTCTTTTGGACATTGTCGTAAGTTTCCTTAGATAGAATGTGCAGTTTAGTGCATGCATCGCCAATCTGTATGCGTGTATTTATGTGGATAACAGCTGTGAAATGACTGAGGTGCGCAACATGCGACAGATGCTATATAGAACCTATAATTTTGACTGGCTGTTAATCGTGGATAATTAGCAGACAAGCTGAAAAACATTCAATGGCCGTGGAAATTTGATTTATGTTGAAAATGCAAAGATTAGTTGGAAAGACAGAAAAACCAATGACCAAGTCCTACAAGAAACAAATAGACACCTTAAACTGATCAGATAAATTACAAGTAGACATTCACAATTGTTGGGATGCTTTATTTTTTCCTTTTCATGTTTGTATATTTTTATATTCTATTATTTTTTTTTTTAAGTTTACGTTCACAACTGTGTGGTCGTTGCAAGGTATGAACACTTGTCTGTGTTTAGTATGTCAAGTTTTCGCAGGAGTTACACGTACCTAACTGTTTTTACGAGGGTAAGTTAATAAGTAAGTCACAAATTGCTGTAGAAAAATAACTAAATATGATTACAGCTTGAAACCAGTTTATTTATTTTTTTGCATTCATTGTCCCTTTATTTCTCAACATAATTTCCAATATAATTGATGCACTTATCCCATCGCTTTATCAGTCCTCCGAAACCGGATGCATAGAACTGTGTGCCCTGCTTTCTAAACAACGTTTTCACATCACACATTCAACTTCGGCATCATTCGCGAAATGTCTCCCGCCAATTTGGGTTTTCAGTGGACTTAGCCCCTAGCGATGTCCCGTAAAGCGGTGCATACTTGGGTAGAGTTGAGTTGAGGTGAGTTAAGAACCGACATCACTGCATTCAGGATATTCCAATACGTGCTCCGTCGCCTTGTTCAACAGCCAGCGAAGAGTCATACTACTAATCATTCCCACCGCTATCTGATTAAAAGTTCTCCTTGTCTTCCCTCTCAGTTTTGAGATTCTTCCAGAACCCTTGCCGATACCCCGAAATCTCATTCTTTCAACATTTGGGTTCTCAAAACTGTTCATCCGCCTTCTCCACCTGGTCCCACGAGCGCACAACCACGTCCCCTTTGTCCATAGGCAAAATTCCACCAAGAGGTGCATTTCCATGTAGCCATCAGCCTGTTCATTTCCTCGTACACCCGCATGGCCATGGCAAAATATCCAAACAATTCTCTTGATCTGTGACCTCTGAAGCGACGAGCGCAATTCCACACGAAACATTCCTTTTTCCACCTTGCTAAGCATACTCTTTGAATCCGTAATGAATACAACGTGTGTTGCAGTAGTCTCCTCTAGCCACCGGAATGCCGCTGTTACTGCCTCTACCTCTGGCATAGGAGACTACGACCTCATGCTGGAGGTCGTAGTCTCATATGCCAGACTCTACTTTTTTCAAGACTCACCCATTAGCCTTTGCAATAAAGCCCCAGCCACTACATCTGTTTCTCACCACTGACCCATCGGTGTAAATAACTATGTCACCTTG
Source organism: Cepaea nemoralis (assembly GCA_014155875.1). Lineage (NCBI taxonomy): Eukaryota > Metazoa > Mollusca > Gastropoda > Stylommatophora > Helicidae > Cepaea > Cepaea nemoralis. The sequence goes on along the minus strand of JACEFZ010024542.1, from coordinate 223,249 downwards.
ATGTATGTTGCTCTGGATCAGCTGTTGCACATCAAACTCAGTGCGGCCAGCTGCCCATTCTCTGCACTCGCGACCCAGTGTTGTTATTACATTGTGCCAGTCCGTCATGTCTTCCGGAACTTCAACCCACTCTCTTTCACGGTTGATGGTCTCTAGATCACACACCTGACTTATAGAAAGTTCTGTCAGTGCCATCCAGGACCTGCCTCGTTTTAGTCTATGACCCTTAACCTTATCCATTGCTGCATGCAGCGTGAGATCCCTGTCTGCGGCAACTCTCAGGTACCATTTGGCCTGAAGGACCCTATGCCTATCCGTCATTGTTGGTAACGCCAGGATATGCCTCATGCATATAATTGGTGTGTCCTTGGTGCACCCCAGGATTAACCGCATGGCAGCATTCTGTATGCGCTCCAACCTTTCATGCTTGCTCTTTGTTACTGCCAGCAGTCCCAAACCATACTCAAGGATAGAAATTATTAACTGCTGAAGGAGCCTGTACAGCATCCTCTGATCTACCCCGGTTGCTGCCATAGCCCTCAATGCATTAAGTCTCCTACCAGCCTTCACCGCCAAAGCCTCCACTTGATCTTTAAAGACAAACACCTGTCAAAGGTGATACCCAAGTACTTCAATCTACTCTCTCGACTAAGAGGACATCCATTCAACATCGCCCGTGTGTTGTCAGGGGTCCATACGGGGGAGCAAAGAATAGTAACATTGTGGCCTACCACGCATGCGTAAGAGGCGACTAATTAGGATATGGTTCTGTCGCCCTGCAACTGAGTGAGTGCGTGGCGCGACACTGTGAGCTGTGAGTTTCGCGTGGAATGCTTTTGCATCTGTCCGCAGTTGTGTGTAGCGTGAAATGCATGGTCGGAACGATGGCTGCCGGCTGTTGCTGGATTGACTGGTTTACCTTTTCGGCTCACGAGTGCAATTTTCAGGAGAGTCCTTGGAGTCGCCGCTGGATCTACGGAGTTCGTGCTTTGTGCGGCGCTTTCGGCGGGTCGTCCAGTGGAAAGAGACCGAGCTATATGGGATAAAACCCGGGTCAATGAAGTCTTTCTGGTCACTGCCATTTCCATCGACGATGAACTGTATTTTTCATGGAGGACTTTGCTGTTGGCATTCTGGCGGCGGCATTATGCACAGTGTACCTGTGCGAGCTGTTGGCTTGCCGATACTTCTGTCTGTTCCATTGTTCACTTTTAGCAGTGAGGAGCATTTTGTGTGATATTTACTGGCACAGGAACGGAGCAATATGGGGACAACCCATTGCCGTGAATTTGGAACCACGACTAACTAACTAACTAACTAACTAACTAACTAACTAACTAACTAACTAACTAATTAACTAACTAACTAACTAATTAACTAACTAACTAACTAACTAATTAACTAACTAACTAATTAACTAACTAACTAACTAACTAAATACTAATTAACTAACTAACTAACTAACTAACTAATTGACTAACTAACTAATTAACTAACTAATTAACTAACTAACTAACTAATTAACTAACTAATTAACTAACTAACTAATTAACTAACTAACTAACTAACTAATTAACTAACTAACTAATTAACTAACTAACTAATTAACTAACTAACTAATTAACTAACTAACTAAATATTCAACATAATACCTGGGACGTCTGCCTTGACGATCCGGTTATCCAAGGAGTACCACACAACCGGCCAGTGTGCCTTGGAAAATACAACATCGGTCGCATGAATGAAAATGGGCAAAGGCTGCTGGAGCATTGCACCAGTAATGACCTATGTATTACAAACTCCTTTTTTAAAACAAAAGAGATGCATAAGGTCACATGGAAACATCCAAGATCCGGCCATTGGCACCAGCTGGACTTCATCATCACACGGAGACAACATCTGAAACCATATATCATTGACTCGTAGTTACCACAGTGCTGACTGTGATACGGATCATTCTTTGGTTGTTGCAAGGGTTAGACTGAGACCAAAGAGAATCTACACAGCTAAACACAAATCTAGCCCAGGATTAATATTATTAACACTCATGATCCTGAAAAGTGCTTTCAGTTTCAACAGCAACTTGAAGACGCTTTCACTGATACACCAGAAAATTGTACAGTAAATGAAAAGTGGGGTCAAATTAAGGAAACTCTTTATAAAACTGCCGTAGGGGTTTACGGCACTGTGGATCATAAGAGGCAGGACTGGTTTGCGGCAAACAGCGAGACTCTGCAGCCCTTGATTGATAAGAAGAAGAAAGCTCTCTTAAGAAACAAGGAAAGACCAACGCGTAACACTCTGAGTGAGCTTAGGCAAGCTAGGAAGGATGTGCAAAAGGCTGCCAGGCAGTGTGCAAATGATTATTGGATCAAGTTATGTGAGTCCATTCAAATCGCAAGTGATAAGGGAGACATAAGAAGCATGTATGAAGGAATAAAGAAAGCCTGCGGTCCAGTGATCAAAAGAAGTGCACCATTGAAAACCTTGACTGGAGAAATCATCACTGATAAGAAACAGCAGATGGACAGATGGGTAGAGCACTATTTGGAGCTTTACTCAAGTGAGACCAAACTAGCGGATGATGCCCTCAACGCCATAGAGGCTCTACCAACTCTTGACCACCTGGACAAACTTCCCACCATAACAGAAGTTAAGTTATTCGCTTACGTTTGGCAAAATTTGTCGTCGATCGCCAGATCAAGCCAAGTCGCCTTAAATCATCAAGAAGCCTGATACGGGGATATTGACAGCACTTTTCAGCGCTATCTAGCCAAGTCACCTTAAATCATCAAGAAGCCTGATTTGGGGAGAAAATGGTTCGCAAGGCCAACACCAATAAAACGCAGAGCCATAAGATGTGCAGCGGGGGAGCCTCCAAAATCGCGAAGAAGACGGACGCTGAGAACCTGCCTGATAAAACCCAAAAAACAGCAACTAAATCAAATGACGCTACCACAAGAAAGACCGATAACGGCCCGCCTGTAACAAGATCCATGTTAACGGAGAAAAAGGAGGAGAAAGACAACCAGAGCCGGTAAAACCGACACAAAGTCAGTCAGATGGGTCGTTAAAACGGATTCATGTGGAACTAACGAACGATCAAATCCTACAGAAGTTACAGGAGGAAAATCGCAGCATCCAAGTCGTTAAAGCGGAACGAATATTAACATATGCCAAAATACCTACGACGCTGGTGGTGGTGACCAGTAAGGGAAGCGAAATGCCGATATCAGTGTCCATCAACAAGCAAGTACAATTACCAGAGAGATTTATTCCAAGAGTAACTCAGTGCTCCAGGTGCCAGAGGGCCGGCCACAGCAGAGCCATATGCCGCAGCAAGACAGACATCTGCCGATACTGCGCTGAGCACCATGCCTTTAGGGAGTGTCCGCTAGCCAAGCTGGACGTGGACTTCAAGGCCCCTAACAGAAACCGTAAGTGCGCCAACTGCATGGGACAATCATGGAGCACGATACCTGGGATGTCCGTACCTCCAAAGACACAGAGACGTGTTGAAACTCACCATTGTCAACAAGACATCATTCAAGGAAGCAATGCGGAGGTGTGAGACAGTCACAGGAAATCTCGCAAAATGAAAGAGCACTGCTGCAGAGCCAGATTGACGAGCTAAAGCAACAGATCAAGACACTACAAACACCGGCGCTGAATGGCGACAGCGAAAAACTGCTTGAGGAACTAAAAGAGATCAAACGAAATATAACACAAGAGGTGGAGAACATGATCCAGGCGATCAAGAAAAACGAAGAAATCCTACGTGACATCAAGGCGGAGAGACAAATGCAAAAAGATGAAAGGGAACTATCCCAAAACAAGCCACACGAACCCAATGAAAAGAACGCAGAGAAACCGCCAGATGACACTCAATTGAAAATCATCGATAAACTGATAACGACAATCCACAAGAAGAAAGACAAGAAGACGCAAGATGAAGCCAACTCTCTGGTCAATCAACAACAAACTATTAACACCAGCTCTGTCGTGATGCCCCAAAAGAACCAGGAGAAACCGGAAACCAAACAGACTCATCAAGAAAGTGCGGAGGAAAACACCAACAAACTTGAATGTGCCTGGGGCGTATACAAGAAAGGAGGAATACACGAAAAACACAATGCGGTATCGCAAGCTGCCCCAAATCGGAAGAAAAGACAGCTGATAAAAGACATAACGGCGCCTAAAAGCGGCCCCAGAGGGTACAGAGAATATCAAATGGAAAAGAAGCGCACCACACAGAAGACGAGAGAACAACGAGAAATCGAATGGGACACCCCATCAGATGAAGAATACTAATAACCATACAAGCCAGTATAATGACAGCACCCTAGCACAGCAGACGATCCAGAAGCCAACACTGCCAGAAGAAACTGCCTAAAAACACACAAAAGGAAAACTTGCCGGCCAAAGAATCCCCTATGTTGACGTCACAGACATAAACTGCACAACAGGTAAGCCAGCTTTTCACTGGCACAAAGAAAAAGTAATAATTCACGCACCATGAACCACCGCTATTATAACCAATGCCGCACGGGCTGGTTGAAACAAGGTGGAAAGTTTTTTTTTTTTTCTTACAAATTGGAATTGGAATTAATCTCATCAGTGTTTCGTCGTTGACTTGTTCTTTTATTTGACAGGCACATGTGCATGTGCCTCATAATGATAGCAATTTGGAGAAGGAAGTGGGGCCAAAATAAACATACAGAAGTATAAAATAACGGGTCTGGGAAAGTGGAAGGATAAAGCAGATCTCCCTCTACCTCACCCCCCCCCCCCCCCCCCCCCAATCCAAGGATATAACAGTCACAAACAACATGAAACTATATTCGATCACATTTGCATCCAATTAGACAGAAAATTCAGACAAGAAAACCCGGCTGCTGTGGAGGCGGAAGTTCAAGCTTTGATTTTCGAGAATTCGTTAGACGGTGATGCTGTCATATACACAGATGGATCGGTCGTCCGACATGTGAGAAGCTCATGGGCTTTTACGGCACAGGCTGGAGGGAGAATTGTGAAGGAGGACTCTGGTGCTTTTTCTGAGACCACAAGTAGTAAGTAAAGCAATAACATGGCTCGAGACACAGACATTCACTAGGGCATGTGTACATAGCGACTCAGTGAGTATGCTCAAGGGGATAGAGATGGGGTGGATCCGAAGAGAGTGGTTGCTGTCTCTGAGCGATCTCGGCTGGCAAAGATTAGTTTCATCTTCGTGCCAGGGCATGCGGGAGTACAAGGAAATGAGCGGGCTGACAAGCTCGCAGGTAAGGCTACTGTGGAGGGCGGACGCTCCATGGATCAGGCTGACATTCTGAATGCTCTACGAGAAGTAAGACTGTTGCGAGAACCAAGCGATGAGTGTGAATCTACAATCGTGGTCAGACTGCAAGAACTGCAAATTAAAAGAGGTGTTGCTAAATAAGAACACTATGCAGGAAGCCAAAGAAGATTGATTAACCAACACAGAACTGGTGTCGTGAGCCGCTACACGATGCGAGATTTGCTGAGGAGGGGATCCGAGCACTTATGGACTGAATGGTTCGATGTGCAATGAGGATGATCTGTCGACTAACTAACCAACTAACATTTGCATGCGATCCCAGAAAAACACACAGAAACATGGCAATCACCGACAAAACCAATTATAAACATACTACATACGTACAAATACAAGACATCAAATTTTGGAAGAAGATAATTGTAAATTCATTCATCACTCCTAAGATAATATATTTAGCTACAGTGCTACATCCCCCAAAACAGGCAATCACAGACATAAACAAACACAACAGACATTTCATCTTTAGCAACACAATTCACAGTATACAACACAAAACACAAGCCGCCGTTTGAGGTGTTCTTCTTTTGCGATCATCCGGATTCTTTTCCTGAAGTGATTGCATTGTGCCTGTTTACAGCGGAACTACGATACTGTGCATTTTGGCCGACACATCCGACTTCTGCGGGTGTTAACCTTCCCGGGATTTTCAAAGTATTTTAAACTCTCACTTTTGTGGTGTCACTTTCATCCCAGCTGGTCAAGTTAGAACGGCCGGAGTCATCCCGGTCAGCCCTCAAGACAAGGCAGAGGCAGACTATGGGTATTCTCCGCCATCTAAGGAGGACTAGCCGACATATAGCGCCCTGCAGCTGGGCTCACCCAAGGATCATCACGTCCGGCACATGACTGCTTAGCCTCACATCCGAATATTGGGCATTTCGTCCCCCCCCCCCCTCCCAGGCCGCTCTCCCGCGCAGACCAGGAGAGGTCAGTCTCCAGATGACATCCACACAACGAGCTTTCGGCTCAGATTATCCACAAAATCGGTTTGCTAGCAAAGCAATATTCCGATTTGTGCCATTGGGACGCTTTTTCCACCTTTTCACGAAGCCCACACAATGAATATTTTATGCTGATATTCAAGTAATAGATTTGCTTTTTGGGGGTGTTCAGCTGCTGCAATAACTCTCAGTCGAAAAATCATATAATATGTCTAATCTTAGTTTTCTTTCTAATACAAATATTTGGTGACAAAACACATCCGTGGCTTACCCATCTTGGTCTGCTCATAACTGTCTCGGCATTAAGTCATAACTGTGACAAAACCTTCCTACTTATCATTTCCCACCACCCATTTTTGTTAGGTCCAAACCTACTTTTTGTTTGCAACTGAATCTGCTAAAAGGCAAGAGGATCGACTTCCTTACATCGGGTTTGATCCAATATGGTGCAGTAACTTTCCGTGGGTCGGGCTGCCGAACGCGTCGCACAAAGTACGATCTACGCAACTCCAGGGATAAGCCCTAGGGCTTCTACTTCAAAACTGCACTCGTGAGCCAAACGACGTACGTCGGAATCAAACCCACAACCTTCGGAACGCGAGACAGGTGGCATAACCAGCTCGCGTGTCCTGTCTATAACTTTACTCCCGTAACAGTCTATTTAAATGTCTCTCCATTGTAAGCCTCTGTCGCTGTCATGTGTAAACTACCTATCACATCTGGAATCTATGTACGTCGTGGTCTTAATCTTTTCCAACTCCTTGTCACATGCTAAGAATCGTAATTGAAATACGTAACATTAATAGCATATGATATGAGTGAAATCATCTTTGGGGGACGTAGCATCAATAACATTAGACATGAGAGGTATCATTATTCGGGAACGTAATAACAAAAACAATAGTTATGAGAGAAATCACCATGGGGTAGTAACATCAAAAACAGTAGATATGAGAGTGCAATAATCATGGTTGGTTTGCATGGCTCAATAATCGTATAAAAAGCATATTTGGCTCCGATGTTATAATGATAATATCTTACATAATCTCTTGCACTTTGACAATTCGCATTAGAACAGCCTTTTTCTTCTTCTTCTGTACATTAGTCATCCAAATAATAGTACAACTCCAATCGCCCAGATGAAATCCTTAGTCCTTACAACAAGAGCGTCCTGATCGCTTGCTGAATCGATGGCTTCTGTGTCGTATGTTGATTGTTGCCAACATACGTCACAGTCATCGCTTCATCACGCCATGGTGCTTGACTGTGCATTTGCTTACTAATTTGTTTTTTTTTTAATAATTGCACTGCAATCCTGTACTATGTCTATTTTCAGACCTGGCCATGCTTTGTTTTTGAACCCCGACCGTCCAGCGTGCAACCGCTATAACAGGCGTTCTGTTATAGATTGCAACAGTCGCTGATGGTAGCCCGCTGGAGTTATATGTGATCCTAGCCAAAACAGCCGCCATTTGAGGTGTTCAGCTGCAATAACTATCAGGCGCCGAACATGTAACATATTTTACCTTAGTTTTCTTTCTAATATGAGGATTTGGCGACAAAACACATTCGTGTCTCACCCCTTACTGGGTCTGCTCATCACTGTCTCGGCATTAAGTCATAACTATGACAAAACCTCCCTTCTTATCAGTTTCAGGCATCCATTTTGTTAGGTCCAAACCTACTTTTTGTTTGGAACTGAATCTATTAAGAGGGAAGCGGTTGGACTTCATTGCACTAGGTTTGATCCCACATGGCCCAGTATCTGTCCACCGGGCGGCTTGCTGAACGAGTCGCACAAAGTACGAACTACGCAACTCCAGCGACAAACTTAAGGGCTTCTCCCAGATGGTTGCATTCGTGAACCAAACGATGTACTCCGGAATTGAACCCAAAACCTTCGGAACGCAAGGTAGGTGTCGTAACCACTTTGCTTGTCCTGTCTGGAACTTTACTCACATAACAGTCTATTTAAGTATATGTCCATTGTAAGCCTCTTTTGCTGTTGTAGCGTAGCGTCAGCTACGATGATAAGGAATCTATTCAAAGTTGCTGTGGATAGACTTTCCTAAGAATAGAAAAATAAGTCACTGGAGAAGACAAGACTAAATAGCTCGTAATTCTAGACAGAGTGAAGGTCCCAGAACAGGTCTAATCTTCTGACAGTGTTCAGGCAGACAGGAATTGCGTACAACTATACTTGTATGATAAAGACAGTCTGCCAAGGTTGTCTAGCTACGTGCCTGAAATAAAAAGCTCGAGCCCCCAAACTCTAATCACTCTCACCGACACGGAGAAAGACAGAGTAAAATATTTAAAAGAGACAAACTTTCGTAACTTCTCACTGTACTATAACTAAGGTTACTAAGTAAGGTAACAGCTAGCTGTTGTAAATTTTAGAAACTAACAATGTTGCATTTTAATCATAGAAAACACGTTGGGTGCTCCACGTGAGTCAGCCCTGTACATGAAAAAGGGGGTTACAATTCCCTCTATTATCTTAGTATCCCTCTAGTATCTTAGTAACAACACATGTCATCAATTATAGGAGGCTGCAGGAAAATACGATTAAAGACGAATTCAACCAAGAAATCCAAAACCTACATAAGAACATCCCTGAAGACCACTCAAGCATAGATAAGGAATGGACATGTTTCAAGTCTGCCATGCTCGACACACTGAAAAATAAATGTGGAACAAAGAAAGTAAGGCAGGACAAAAGATTAAGAACAGCCTGGTGGAACAACGAAGTTAAAGATAGCATATTCAAAAAGAAGGTAGCATTCAAAAAGTGGATCACAACTAAATCTGAACAGGACTATATTACTTATAGAATAGCACGACGTAATGTCAAACGAACAATTAGAGCATCTAAAGATGAATCCTGGAGAATATACGGTGAACAGATGGCGACCCTTAGCAAAGACTGCCCAAGAGAATTTTATAAACGTGTCACCACAATGAGAAACAGAGAAGTATGTTACAAGCCCAACCACCATCATAAACAGCAAAAGAGGTATACCAATATTTAATCCACAACAAAGACTAGCAAGGTGGCAGAATACTTTCAAGAACTACTTAACCCCACAAATAACATAGGAAACCTCACTTGTGTGCCTAAACGTCAGGGACAGCAAGAACCAAATTTCATACCTGCAGAAGTCAAAGCAGTTATACAGAAAAGTCCTACAAACAAATCACCAGGTCCAGATGGAATAACCACAGAAGCTATTCAGGCCTGTGGGAAACAGGAGTTAAATGGCTAGCAAGAATTTTTAATATAGCATGGGAAGAAAGAAAAGTCCCAGATGATTGGCGACAGGCAATAATAGTACCAATATGGAAAAAGAAAGGCAATATGAGAGAGTGCGAAACATACAGAGGTATATCACTCCTGAGCCATATAGGGAAAATGTGTGCAAAACTTTTGGAACAAAGAGCTAGACCAATAGTTGAACAACAGTTAAGCAAAGCACAATTCGGTTTTCGGAAAGGTAAAAGTAGCACTGATGCATTATTTACACTTAGACAAATTTGTAAAAAAAACTATTGAATATAGTGACCAGCAGAATATTGTGTTTGTAGATCAGGAAAAGGCTTTTGATAGAGTAGACAGATACAAATTATGGACCATACTTGAAGACTATGGGATAGAAGGGCAACTGCTAGAAAACATCATAACTATATACCACTCGAGCCAAAGTGCAGTAAGAACACAGGAAGGTATATCAGATATGTTCACAGTCAATACAGGTGTGAGGCAGGGATGTGTGCTCTCTCCCCTGCTATTCAATATCTACATGGACAGAATTTCCAAAGAAGCAAGTCTCGACAGACTAGATTCAGAAAATTTAGAACTCTTTACTCCAGATGAAACAACTGACCCACAGGGAATAAATGAACTTCTATTTGCAGATGATCAGTGCCTGTTTTACAGCGACGAGGGCAGACTACAAAATCATATTACTAATCTGAGTTCAACCTGCAACAGATACAACATGAGTATAAACACAGCCAAAACCGAAGTAATACAAGTTAGCAGATCGCCATGCCCACTAAGTATACAGATAAATAACACACCTCTGAAACAAGTTAAAGAATTCAAATACCTTGGAAGTATGATCACAGAAGATGGCAGATTGGACAGAGAAATTGAAATCAGATGTCAAAAAGCTAGTGCACTTACATATCAACTATCACCCTTACTGAAACATCCAAACATATCCATGTCCGCAAAACGACAGATAATAAACAGCATATTCACACCAACTCTATGCTACCAATCTCAAACCTGGACTTTATCCAAATTACACCTTCGCAAAATCAACACCTGTGAAATGAGATGCCTGAGGAGAGCTGCCAACTTAACAATCCGAGACCGAGTAAGAAATGTTACTATCAGACAGACTGTTGGATCAACACCTTGTGCCACATTTATTGAAAGACAGAAGATCAAGTGGTTTGGCCATGTCGTTAGAATGTAACATCAGCAACTACCATCATTGGCCTTACATCAAAGATCATCTGCGACGAGACCACGAGGACGTCCGAGAAGAAAATGGATTGACGACATCAGAGACATTGTACAACCACACGGAATGACACTATCCAGTGCCGTCCACCGGGCGCTGGAACGCAAATTATTCCTCCCCACGACTGCACCCTTGCGTAATGATGCACGCCACGAATTTCGGTCTCTGGCTGCAGCCTCCCAGGTGTCATGATGAATTCCAAAAGCCTTCAGTAAAATTTTCAGAGTGTCTTTAAAGCGTTTCCTCTGGCCACCCTGGGAGCGTTTACCACAAACGCAGTTCGCTGTAAAAAAAATTCGTTTAGGGAGCCTGTAATATGGCATGCGAGTCAAGTGACCTGCCCAGCGAATCTGATTCTTCATCAGTGTCGTCAACTAACTTGAGGTAGCTCCCGGTTGGGCAACCACCCAGCCAACATCATTTTCTTCTGCTGGTGTTTAGTTCTGGATGCAGTTTAAGATCCCCTAACTCTGTCAGAAGGAACTACTTACCACCCCAGATCCCAGAGAGAAAACGTGGAACAAATGTCTGTTATGCTGATTTAAGACACTGTCCCTGATACTCAAGAAAACAGCCAAGAAGTGGCTCGTTGAAGATAGAATATATCTATATAGTTTTGGCTGTACTTGGTACCACCAGAAGTGAGAAAGGAGGAGTTAAGACATGCAACGTAATCTGGTTACTTATGACTCCATAGGCAAGATACCTCCCGGACATAGATTCCCACTTCTGGACAATATGTGTTAGTTAGTTAGTCTTTCCTCTTGTGCCTAAGGCGGCGCATAGGGCAGAAGTCCTGTCTCTCCATGCCTGGCGGTTCGCTGCTATCTGTTGTAGATCTTGGATATTTACTTGGCCATTGAATGAGCCTTCTCTAATGATGGTTCTACGCAGGGTCTCTATTGGTCTTCCCCGTTTTCTTTTCCCTACCGGTGACCATATGAGGGCTTGGTAGGGGAGTCTTGTCTTGTCCATTCTGAGTACATGGCCGATGTAGTTCCAACGGCGTCTTCTTATGAAATTGGATACTGTATCTTGCTTAGTCTCTTGTCTTATTTGCGAATTGGTTCTGAAGTCTGTCCAGTGGATGTTTAGAAGTCTTCTAAGACATTTGTTCTCAAAATTGTCTAATTTTTTATCTAAAGCTACCGTTGATTTCCAACTTTCACATCCATACGTTAACACTGGAATCACACAAGAGTTGAGATTTTAAGTTTTGTGTGTTTGCTGAGTGTCTTTGACTTCCAGATGTTTGACAGTTTGTTGAAGGCACTAGATGCCAGTGCGATTCTAGTTGATATTTCTGGTGTTGAGTCCCCTGTGGATGTCATTTTGCTTCCTAGGTATGTGAAGCTGTTGACTTTTTCAAGAACGTAGCTGTTCAATTTGGTCTCATCTGAACTGTTGGTAAGATCAATAGTCTTTGTTTTTGTGGTGTTAATTTGGAGACCAATTTGCCCTGAAACATTTTGGAGGTGGTTTATTTTCTCTTGAGCATCCGGATGTGTTGAACTCAAAAGCACTATGTCGTCGGCAAAGTCCAGGTCTTCTAGAATTTTGTCAACCCAATGAATACCCATATTTGTGTTGCTTGTGCATTTGCGCATGACCCAATCGATAGCTATTCCAAAAAGCATCGGTGATAAGACACAACCCTGTTTCACTCCTGTTTCGACTGAGAACCAGTCAGAGTTGCCTGTTTCTGTTCTTACGCAGCAACGTGTCTCTTTGTAGAAAGATTTTATGACGTTGGTATATTTGGTAGGAAAACCATAGATGTTAAGTAGATTCCAAAGTGAAGGACGGTGTGAACCCCCACTAAATGATACAAAATGTGTGTACTTATTTAAGCTACACAAAAATTTATAGACATTTAGTTAGTTAGTTAGTTAGTTAGTCGACAGATCATCCTCGTTGCACATCGAACCATTCAGTCCATAAGTGCTCGAATCCCCTCCTCAGCAAATCCCGCAGCGTGTAGCGGCTAACGACGCCAGTTCTGTGTTGGTTTATCAATCTTCTTTGGCTTCCTGCGTAGTGTTCTTGTTTGGCCACCCCTCTTTTAATTTGCTGCTCCCGCAGTCTGGCCATTGTTGTAGATTCACAGTCATCACTTGGTTCTCGCAAAAGTCTCACTTCTCGTAGAGCATTCAGAATGTCAGCCTGGTCCATGGCGCGTCCGCCCTCCACAGTAGCCTCACCTGCGAGCTTGTCAGCCCGCTCATTTCCTTGTACTCCCGCATGACCTGGCACGAAGATGAAACTAATCTTTGCCAGCCGAGACCGCTTCAGAGGCAGCAACCATTCTCTTCGGATCGACCCCTCCTCTATCCTCTTGATCATGTTCATTGAGTCGCTAAGGAAACAAGCCCTAGTGAATGTCTGTGTCTCGAGCCATGTTATTGCTTTACTTACTGCCATGACTTCCATGGTCAGGCTACTTGTGGTTTCAGTGAAAGCACCAGAGTCCTCCTTCACAATTCTCCCTCCGGCCCGAGCTGTAAAGGCCCATGAGCTTCCCATATGTCGGACGACCGACCCATCTGTGTAGATGACCGCGTCACCGTCTAGCGAATTCTCGAAAATCAACGCTTGTACTTCAGCCTCAACAGCAGCCGGATTTTCTTGTCTGCATTTTCTATCTAGTTGGATGCAAACTGAAAAGGATGTGCAGAAGTCTGTTGGCACTTGCACCCACTCCTCGCCAGGTTCTAAGTCCTCAAGTGAACACACCTGTTGAAGAATGTCTTCGGCTTGACCCATCCACGACCGTCCTCTTTTTAACCTGCTGCCCTTCACCTTCCTAATTTCACTATGCAGTGGATGTTGTGTGTTTGCGTTAATTCTGAGGTAAGCGCGTGCCCTGCAAACTTGTATTCTCTCTTCAATGGTTGGAAAATCAAGAAGGTAGCGCATCGCCCTGCATGCTGTATCTCTTGTACATCAAAGAATAATGCGCATAGATTCATTCTGTATCCTTTCCATCCTTTCTATCTGCTTATGGCTGAGAGTCAGGATTGCCATTGCATACTCCAAAACAGATATGACCAGCCCCTCGTACAGAAGACATAGATGGCGCTGCTCACAGTTTGCTGCCGCCATCACCCGCATCGCTGCCAAACCCCGCTTGGCCTTTGTTATCACCTGGTCTATGTGCACATTATAAGCAAGGATCGATCAAACCGTATCCCCAGGTAATTCATTGCCTGCGTTCTTTCCACGGTCTCTGAACACAGCATTACAGTTGGTGTTGGATTGTTGACAATATGATTATTCAACGAGAACCAAGTCACTGTTGCCTTTGTTGGGTTAACCATTGCCCCAGCTTCATCACACCAAGTACTTATGCGATTGAGTTCGGTTTGTAGTTCCACAGCAACCTCCTCTCTATCCTTACCCTGACGATACACTAAAACATCATCGGCATATGACAATGTCCTGCCAGGTCCAGTGATCTGCTCACTGGTGATTCTCACTGTGTAGGCGTTGAACAGTACCGGAGATAATGGTGATCCCTGTGGTAGGCCAGGATATATTGTTGTTGGTTCCGAAGTCCAACTGCCACATCTAAAAACTACTTTCCGTTGGTAGAGGGCTGCAGCGATCCAGCTAAGGAGGAATGGACTTACGTTTAGTTCAAGAAGCTGAAACATTAAAAAATCCAGTGGTACTCTGTTGTATGCGTCCTCAAGATCAATCGCTGCAGCAACGGTTTCAGTGCCTGAGTGGAAACCTTCATAGACATCATGGGCAAAGACTGCTGCATTGGTCCAGGTTTCTCTTTTTGGACGGTACCCACCCAGGGTAGGTGGGAAAACACCTTGCCTCTCTAGTTGGCTTGATATTTTCCTGGCAATTACCTTCTCCAGCAGCTTGCCTATTGTATTCTGCATGGTTATAATTCGATATCCCTGAATTTTTTTGTGGTCTTTGTCAGGCTTCGGCAAGGGAATCAGATAGCTGTGTAACCATTCCTCCTTGATGCTAGCACTCCCTATACTGTTGTTGTACATGTCTGCTAGTTTCTCTAGCTCATTGTCGGTACACCTATTTATGTCGTCGTATCTTATGCCATCAGGACCTGGAGCACTGTTTTTTTGATCGTCGAAGCACAGCCTTGATTTCTTTCACTGTCACTGTGTCTTCCTCCGAAGTGTTCTGGGCCTTGCATCTGTCTGAGGTGACCTCCTTGGCCAGATTTCGGCCTCCCATGTCTGTCTGGTTGCCCTGCTCAAGGTAGCGTTCAAAGAGGGCTTTGCCCTTGTCCTCGTCAGTCCTCTGCCAGGTGAGGTCAGCACCTTGGAAGTCTGAAATGCTCTTATTCTTGACTACACCACTCATGCTTTTATGTAGTCGCCAGAACAATTTCAGTGACTTGTCTGTGCCTACTCTTTGACACACCTCTGCCCATTTTTCGCTTTTAACCACCATGACCAGTTTTTTTAAATAGCTTACTTTTGTGTGCATCTCTCTTTCTAAGTGCAAGCAGGGATTAGGATGACCCGCTCTGTTCTTCTTGGTATTTTGCCATCTCCTTACAGCACTACGCTTATCCACCCAAGCCTTCTCCACCTCGAAACTCCACCACGGTGGCTGCTCCCAGCTTTTTTTCCTGCCCTGAAACGTTCTGCGCTTGTCACGTCTTATTTTACTCACCACATCTTGCCCTGTACTGTCATACTGGAACGTCTTTACCTTTAGCTTGTGCTGCCTGGTTCTGCCTTTCTCCACCAATATGCTGCACGGGTGGTGGTCGCTGCCATGGTGTCCTAGGACACCCCATCTACACACTGTAGTGAGTGAAGGTGAAACTAGCGCCAGATCAATAGCACTGTCCTCATCGCCTGGACGGCTTGCTGTCCTGGTGACACAGCCACTGTTAATACAAACCAGGTCGATGGTTTCCAGTGCAGTCTCGAGCTCCTCCCCTTGTGTATTGGAGGAAGTGTTTCCCCATGCTCTGCCTTTAGCGTTGAAGTCACCACAGAAAATAACATTTCTCTCGTGGCCTAATATGCCACTTAAGCACTGCCACTTCTGGGCGTCCATACTCGCATTGCGGGCATAAACATTAACCAACACGAATGGTATACTGGAATGAACTCTCAACGCCTGTATTTGTATATCGTCACTGTCCCAACTGGACATGTCTAGCTCTGACGCCACCATGCTGTCGCGAACGAGAATCGCCGTTCCCAGATGTCGTCTGTTGTAGAAACATTTGAAGCCGGCAATTCGGAGTAGCTGATCGCCCAGTCTCGTCTCCTGGAGTGCTACAATGTCGTTCCTGTAGACTAGGGTTTCTAAAATAGAGCCCCGTTGTTTTACACTGGCACAGTTCCAATATAGAATACGGATGTTCCTGAGTCCTAGACGGTGACACTTGAGTCTAAAACGCCTCAAACCACCGCGCTTACCTTGCTTCTTTGTCCCTGCGCGGCTACCACGCCGCTTCGTTATGTTGACTGCTGACCGCTCGGAAAAAACACGTTCTTCCGCCATGTTGAAAAAACGTAAACACAGACTGCTGTTGAACCACACACGCTGCTGAAAATTCACTCAAGGATGGCTTCGCTCGATGCACGAACTCCGTAGCACCCGCGCAGATCTTGAGTAGAAACTCCTGGTTTTACATCCTGGCACACCAATTACACGCAAGAGATGAATAAATCCATCCCCTACGCGAAAAAGTTAACGAACACAAAACAACACGACCGTCCGTCGCCATCTTGAAACCGGAAGTGTTATATACATTTATATATTATAGACATTTAGAATTTATAAGGACAACTGAGTTTAAAATACAACAACTGTGTTTATTATTTCTAGTCTTGATCATATGATGATGATGATGATTATAATATGGTATACGTAACTTAAGAGGTCACATAGGTCATGCTTCCCCCAGTGAGACGCAGTTCACTGTCAGATTGAAGGAGTCCAAAGTGGTCCCTTCACAAGGCTAAGTCACTTCCTGATATGGGTTGTTGACTGTCCATTGCTCCTAAGAGATCTGGAATGAAACGAACGGAGATGGGTAGTATCTACGTCTACACATCTCAAACACATATGTCTATACATTCATATAAACATACATTCAAGTCATAATATATGATGGTATGATGATATATGATGGCATGTTACATAAACATATATCATTTCTAAATAAATAAATATATATATATGTATATATTCATAAAACTATTTAGAACATTTATAGCTTAAAACATACATATTCACATACATTTATGTAATGCAGTGTTTCCCATATAAGTTCACCTCACTTACTCTCTCTCTCCCTTTCTGATTCATTCATTCCGTCTTGTCGGAAGGACTGGTCGCACAGTACCTGTCGAACATTAAATGCCTTCCCTGAATCTGTCTGGGATATTGAAAGTCCTAAGTCATGTCTGTCCTCATGCAGACATCATGCAGACAAGGTAAACGGGTGCCATTCCTCAAACCAAGTGGTTTCACCACAATCTTGGTAGGCACTCAAAGTGTTGGTCCAAATAATCAATGTTAATTGGACGCTATCAAGAGACTGGTAGCTCTCAGGAATTTATCCTAAGTAGTCAGTCTCCCCAATGTTTAACATCATACAGGATGAATCTAAATGTATCTCCTGTACATGAATAAGCCACACGCTCATGTAGCTTGGAAAATGGATTTCTCCAAATTATCACATACAACAAATCAGACAACCAAGTGGTGAATGAAAGAAGAAAATAGTTCTCAGTGAAATAGTAAAGCTAGAACTGGAACATTAAGTACAAAGAAAATCCACGAGTGTAAAGTTTGGGAGAATAAACAGAACAAGAAAACTACACAGGCTCAGACTAGCAGAGACTGATCAGAATAATGGTATTACCTGGGTTTAGCTAGGAAATCCTGTCATACGACGTTGTATCGAAGTAACAAAACGAGAGTGTAATCTCTCACCAGAAATTAAAATTCCGGCTTGTACGCTATTGTGAATGCGTCTGGAGTCTTGCTGGCCACTGCTCGTAGTTTTATTCTCTCCGTTCCTGGCTAGTTTCCACGTTGGCTAATTAATATATCCCCTATTAATGAACTCCGCCTATTCTATTTCATGTAGGATGAGTTACCGAGATGGATTAAGTCCCAAGTTCTTTTCACCCCTCCTACATTTCTGTGGACGGTAGTTCCATTTGTCAATCAAATTGACCGAGGCCCCGCCACGCCTGAAACAATGAAACATGCTTTGGTTGCAATGCAGTTGCGTCATTACATTCCAATAGGCTATTAACACCAGCCTTCCTGGGTTGCTGGCAATAATGTGTCAGCCATGTGTTCCTACTTTGCCCCGTATTGCGGGTAGGTGTTAAGCCTGCATTATATTGCCGTCTTTGGATCACACGGGGTTTTCCCCTGAGTAGCACTGCCATGTATTATTTCAGACGGGTCTGGCTGACCCTCTTATCTCCCATTCTGCCGTGGCTGGTTTACACGTTAGGTCATGTTAACCGTAAGGTGTTAGGTGTCAGTCCCTATTCCAACCGCAGGATTCTAAACTAACACGTCAATCTCAACTGACTGGCTCCGCGATGTATCAACTGAAAACAGTGAGTTTTCAACCTTTGATAGCGCCCGCCGACTGGTGCCGTGGTGTCTGGGTTTTACGTTTTATCTGGACATCAAAGCTTTCTCAGACCTAGCATTACAGAAATGATGGGGCGTGCGTGGTCAAAATGTAATTTTCTCTTGTTTTCAATCTCTGTTAGTTTTTCCTTATTCCTTGGTTGGGGACTAGATTATTTTCTGGTGGACAATTATTCTTTTACTTAGAGAATGATAGAATAAGTTTTGTGGGCTCTTTAATTCCTTTCAAACGTGTGTAATTCGGATGCTGCCGGGGCTGTCCCGTCACAATCAGTAGAGTGTGGATACTGGGCATGGATGCTCTTTCTAGGACTTCAGTGTCTGGAATCTTGTCTTGTCATTTAATCTTCAGTAGCTTCCTTAGGCAGACTGTGTGGAAGTGGTTTAATTTCATAGCGTGTCGCTGATAAACATTCCAGGTTTCACAAGCATATAGCAGTGTGGATAATTGTCATATATTTTTGAAGGGAGTGGGAGATCACTGTAGTGCATGCCCATTTCTAACAAAAGAAGTAGAGCCCCATCCTCTTCTATCTTCAATAACCCCAGAATATGAACCTTGAGTTATCTGCAGGCCTCGTTCTATTAAGTAGTCTAGGAGATATAGATTATGGCCCTGGTGAGAATAATGATTACTAACTGGGATTCTGCCCCTTCTCCAAGGATTCTGTAGCTCTGGAGCCCCCTTTTTTTGTTTATCAAATCTGAGGAAAGTCTGGAGAATTTTCTCAGCCTGATTTAGATGAAGAAACCATGGATATTGAGCAGTTGATAGATCTAGAGTCTTCTCTTCCCCATTTTAGTAAGTCATTATGAGTGGATTTATTTTTAAACAAGCAAACACATAATCAATCACATTAGATTCTGACAACATGATGTACAAAGAAGCTGGAGACTCACAGATAGGTCTGAACTGATAAATTAACAGAAGGTCAATTCATGTTAATCATTTATTGACTGGGCCTGAGCCTTCTGGCCAGTACATACATCTCTATTGTGATTTACACAAGATATATTAGAAAAGTTGCCCATTGGACCATTGTCACAGGCCATTAATAAACAAGCATCAATACATGAGAGTGTGAACAAGTGTGAAAACATAGTAAACATTTTGATGTTGCACATGTTAAGTGTGAAAATGATTCAACAATTAAATATCAGTTTCCTGAAATTGGGTGTGGTGTCTACCAATTAGAAAGGTAACCTGGTGACTGGAAGATTTGGTAAGCCAGGGTCCATTGACTGATGGATCCACTTCAGGTCTGCCCGTATAGCTCCTCTGAAGGCCTCCCCATACTTCGCTCATGGCCAAGTCATCTTCCATCTCACTTGTGGTTCATCTCTTTCTCTCGGCTTCCCTCTTTCAGGTCTGATTTAGGTGGTTAGTTTGCTGATGTGTTGGGTGGTTGTTGGTATGTAGCCACCAAGATCACTGATGAATATTCACATAAATATATACATTCCTACCAATACAATATTCTAGAAGTAGGTCGGAAGAAATCTAAATTCCTGAAGTAGGAACTAGTTCCCCTCCCCCTCTTTTTTCTCTAATCTAGTGTTGGGTTAATTTGGGGTGGTCAGAGTTTATCACACTGTGTACGCCTTGTATCAACTTGTTCCTGCTGTATGTAAGTTCTCATTTGACCTGGGGTCAGTGAACGTGTACAGTAAGACAGTGACAAGAGTGAGAAGGTGTCAAGATGCATGTAAATAAATGACATACATTTATAACATTTCTTCCACTCAATGGTGTTTATAATGTGTATAAATAATTCTCTGTGTTTTCCCAATTAACCAACTTCTTCTTCTTCTTCTTCTTCTTCTTCTTCTTCTTCTTCTTCTTCTTCTTCTTCTTCTTCTTCTTCTTCTTCTTCTTCTTCTTCTTCTTCTTCTTCTTCTTCTTCTTCTGTGTCTAATAACTCTCTCCCATTATCTGTTGTTGTTGTGATGTTGAGTGTTGAGTTGTGTGGTGATGAGTGGTGTTGAGTGGTGTTGTGTTTTAAGTTATGTTGAGTAATGAGTTAAGTTCACTTCGTGTGATGGAGTTCCACGAATCTCAACTCTTCTGATGTAATGCAGTTCATAAGTGCTCATATCTAATTAAAATTTGACAGAAATATAAATAGTTATCCTTCAAACCCTATCCATTCAATAGATGAAGCAGAAAGAAAAGATTGGATTTCTCTCTCAACTTTCTAAATTGAAAATAGACATAGATAAGTCTGTCTTAAAACAAGGCACTTATTCTAGTACACGAACTGTCATTTTAGCTGTAGGTAGTGATAGCATCTTTTATCAGTGTTTCTGGTGAAATGCACAAGATTGCTTTAGAATCATCACTTCGTACAGTTGTTCAGAATAGAATGGAGTAGTATAATGCACTTCTTAAAGTTAATAATTATCTTTAAGAATATCAGAGATTGCAGTTTCATCGAAGAGAATATTAGAGTGTCAGTTTGCCCGGGAACGGCTCTGCGTCGTCAGAATCTACAGTCGAGCATTTTTACATTTCAGAGGTTTTAATTAATAATAATACATTTCAATTGACATTACAAACACTGGATACCATTTCTGGACACCTGATACATCGGGTTCTTAGTCTAATCTCGGGAATTACTAGCTTACCTCGGATCTAGACACTCCGCAATCCCATGTTTGAAAATTTGGTCACACTAGCTTCTCACGTCTATTCATCAGGCTGGTTGCAGGAAAAAGTGCGGGCTTACCATATTCTGATGAAATATTAACATATGCAAAACATGCGTTGGCGCGAAAGCGGGTCACATGTCTATTTCGTCCAATGGTCTTCCGAGCTTTGTCTGATGAAATCTTTCTAAGAATCCACGTCATCTGTTATTTATGCAGTTCCAGTTTCGATGTTAAGTTTTAAGTCCTAGTTTCAGTTTGCGGTTGTGAAGTCATTTGTTTCATTATTTCATCTTCTTGGCTTGCGGTATTTGGTAAATGAAAAATGGGTGTTAGCGTTATGCCACAATAATACACCTGCTTTGTAGACTTTTAGCTTTGTTTGCAGGCTTATTCCAGTTCTGTCCCATACATTCTTGTACAGTCTGCCAAAGGCCGCACTGGCCTTGGAGATTCTTGCATTCACTTCGTCATCAATTGTGGCAGCTTGTGACACAGTGCTGCCAAGATAGGTGAATTTGTCCACAACACTTAGTCTATGATCATTCACTTTGATATTCGGCACAGTGTGATTATTCCCTGGAGCTGGCTGGTACATAACTACAGTCTTCTCCAAGTTGATATTGAGCCCAAAGTTGGCACAGGCATGTGAGAAAGCTGAAACACTATGTTGCATGTCCGCCTCTGAGTTGGCGTACAGATCGCAATCATCAGCAAACAGGAGCTCTCTGACGGTGTCGCTGTTAATTTTGGTTTTAGCTTTCAGCCTTCTGAGATTGAATAACTTTCCATCCATGCGGTAGTCCAATGTCGTCGTTCTCGAAGGCATTCATCAGCATGGCTGAAAACATGAGGCTGAACAGTGTTGGTGGCAGGACACATCCTTGCTTCACTCCATTGGTGACAGGAAAGGGTTCAGACAGTTCGCCATTTTCCTGTACTCTTGCCTGCATGCCATCATGAAATAGCCGCACTATTTGGACAAACTTTAGTGGACAGCCATATTTTGCCATAATCTTCCACAGTCCTTCTCTGCTGACTGTATCAAAAGCCTTGGTAAGGTCAATGATAGTGGAGAACATTTCGCAGTTCTGTTACTGACATTTCTCTTGCAGCTGCATTGCAGCGAAAATCATGTCAACAGTTCCACGTTCTTTTCTGAAGCCCCACTGACTCTCAGGAAGAAGACCTTGATTGAGATGGGCTGTTAGGCGATTGAGAAGAATTGATATATGACGTTGGATGAAGAATGACTTGCGCGATGACTTGGATTAAAGTGAGGAAGAGTTGCGCAATTCTTCGACCTAACTCTCTCGCCTGAGTAAATAGCAAAACACTGACCTAAGGAAAACAGCTCAATAAAATCATTCTATGCTTCCTTATAAGTGAATATAATAATTATTCAGTAATAATTAAACATATAATCATATAATACATATACTAATTATATTATTAAAATACAATAATTACAAAGTAATCTAGAGGAAGATACATATACAATCTATTAAACAGATTACATATTATAGATATTTATGTTCAAATTCTGAGGCTATATTCCTAGCATATATTTAATAATTATTCTATGTAACGTATATTTTAAAATAAAATACACCCAATTTAGGTAATTATCATAATAGAATATGATAGACAAAGTTAATGGAGCGGCAGGCAAGATCAGTACTGCGAATTGGTGATAAATCACCGATAAGAATTAATGGAAATGCCTAGGATCTCCCACGCTAGTATTTGACATTCGTACACGTGTTTAGTAAGATTTCCTATTCTCGCGGCATCGAAATATTCATTCTTCACTATACTTATTCGCAATCACTATCACATCCTCGAATTATCACGACTATGAAATGCCTCATGCATTTTCCTAAACTAACGGTTCGATTAGTATGGCCTATTCTACTGCTATACGGACTAATCGAAAATGCGTTCTACCCGACTTTATCAAGTTTACAACTATCTCAAATCATCTACACCTCACTAAATCTCATGTAAAGGTAATTTCCTACGCAGTTACGTTTTACCCTTTTCCCTGCGTGTTTAGTAAACTACCCTACGAAGTATAATATACGCGGTCGCGTGTAGTCGGTAAACTAACCTATTATCGGCGGTTTCCACTACTTTAACTACACACAGAAATATCGGGCGCACACGACAATATTATCAATACAAATAGCTATACGTTACCCTTCTAATCTTCTGATCACACTTGTCGGGTACGAAAACTGCTCTAGGAATCTCTCTAATATATCTAAATATATTTATCGCCGTAATACGCGCTAAAGATAAAACTCTTAACACTTTATAAGTATTTTCTAAGAGCCTAGTGACTAGCATATGTTTCTACACCGACGTCTGGACTGCAAAAGGCCGAGTTTCGCTATTTCTCCCCTGACCGGAAGTGGTCGTGCCAGGGAGTTCGTTGCCGTTAATTTCTCCGACCAAATAGTGAAATTGTCGTAGCCAAATTTGTAGATTGGCTGGGCACACTACTTTGTAAATTAAGCCTCTCCCCTTATACTAATGTGAAGTATTTCTTCATATTAGATTCATAACATTAAATAGGAGTTGATTTAAACTATAGACAGGTCCTATCTATACATAGATATATAGGAATAGAAACGAATATAAATTCTTATATAATTACATAAGGGTTTTTAAGGGATTCTTCCCCAATTTAAGCAAAAGAGGATAGGGAAGCTGGAGACTTCGTCACAGCTGTCATGTGTAAACTACCTATCACATCTTGAGTCCATCTAGGTTGTTGTCTTCCTCTTTACCACCTCCATGGCACACTCTATGAGAAGATTCATCACTGAAGGATGTAACATCAATAACATTATATATGAGAGGAATCACAATTTGGAGAAGTGACACCGGTAGCATTAGATATGAGATGAATCACAGCTGAGGAACGTGACATCAATAACATTAGGTATGAGAGGAATCAACATTGGGGGACGTGACATCAGTAACATTAGCTATGAGAGGAATCACAATTGGGTGACGTGACATCAATAGCATTAGACATGAGACAAATCACCATTGATGAACGTGACATAGAATAACATTAGATATGAGAGGAATCACCACTGGAAGAAATAACATCAATAGCACTAAATATGCAGATGATACATTGTTGATTTGAGACCATTAGCAGGATCTGCAAAATTTAGTAGATGCGGTTGTCGCACACAGTGAACAACTGTGGTTAGAATTAAATTGTATGAGAGACTGAGATTGTAGTCGTCACCAGAAAGAAAGAAATACCACATGTAATATTCAGGTAAATGAGAATATTATTAAACAATTGAATAGGTACAACTATCTCTGAACAGTCACAGTATCTGATTGATGGTGTCTTGGCGAGATTAGAACAAGAATCACCATGACGAAAGAATAAGAATCACCATGACGAAAGTAGCCTTTTGCCAGACGGAAAACATACTGACCAATAAAAGGATGTCAATGGAAACGAGAAAAAGAGTGTTCATGTGCTACCAGTTCAGTTCCAGTTCAGCTGAGACGATTGGCTCCGTTCAACCTTTGCCTATATAGATTCGGTTGTATTTGGGACCTTTATAGTGTTCTTGCTCTTCTTTCGTGTATGATGCTGATTATATCTGCTTCCTTGAAATAGTTCAGGGAGCTTTACCTGTTGTCGTCTCTCCTGGTGTTCCACCTATTTCCCCGTTTTGGTCTGTCTTCGTATCGTCTGGGTCTTCTCTTATACCTTGTGTCGTGTGCGGGCTGCTGATTCGGTCTATGAGGTGACCAACCGTTTCTTCTTCCGACCCCCGTCCACTCTTGATCTTGGTCGCTGTTGTTCCTGTTCTCTTCCTCTTCTTATATTTCTTCTTCTGTTGCTTCTTCTACTGTCTGTGCCTTTGCACCCTCTGGTTCAGGTGTTTCAGACATATTCTTGAGCAGTTCTATTTGTTCTCTTTCTTCTTGAATTTGTCTGATAATTTCTTCTGTCTTTTCTCTCTCTTCTTGAATTTTTAATAAAGTTTCTTATGTCTTTTCTCTCTCTCTCTCTTCTTGAATTTTGAATATAGTTTCGTCTGTCTCGGTCTTTATTGCAGCCATTCTAGCGATATCCCGACCTTCTGTTGAACTTGATATAGTTCGTCCAGGACACCCTGCTCAATCCCCTTCTGATATTGCTTTATTTAGTCCAAGATACGCTGAGCGGCTGATATCTGTGTTTCTTGCGTCATGTCCTTTTATTCCTCCATGTTGTTGAGCGTGAATCTCAGGTCCTTAACTTGGCCTTCCAGTTGCGATTTGTCGCTTTTTGTGAGTTGATTGGCAGTCTCGTACTGCCCCCTAGCCTCTTTATACGGCATGTTACTTTTAATGGCGATCTTCATTGCTTCCTTACTGTCTTGGTGCCAAGAGCAGCCGAGGTACCTGGTGCCGTGGTTGCCGAGGCAGTTGGCGCACTTTCTGTTAGGATTTGGCCTCATGAAAGTCCTTGTCGATCTTTTCTTGCTGGCATTTATTGTATCGATGGGAACCAGAGCAGTGTCTACATACCTCCACCTCACTCTTGCAGGTGGCACGGGTGTGCCAAGATTTCTGGTACTTGGTGCACTGCATCACTCTAGGTATGTAGTGCTCTGGAACTTGGTCTCTCTTGTCCCATCTGATGAATTGAGGGATCACTCGGTCCTCGGATGTTACGATGACTATATCCTTTCCTGGTGGTTTCTTCTTTTTAGGGTATTCATTGCCTGTTCCATTTCTTCCATTGCTAGATTTGCCATCATATATTCTACTGCTGTCTCTGTATTACTATGATGTATCTGGTTGTCTTTGATAGCTTTCTTCATACAGCAGAACTTCTAAATTCTATGTTTAGCGACATGAAAAACTATGTGTATCTCATATTTCTCTAGCATATTCTCGGAGAATTTCAAAGTGTGAATAAGAAATTCGAAGCAGATATACAGGATCCAACAAAACTACGCAGCGATCTTATCCAACTCTCTGATTCTATCAGTTCAAAGATTGCTATTCCTGGGGAAAAATAACAGAAAGTGAAGCTATTCAAGATTATTTAGATCCTAATCCCAATCAAGGTTATGAATTTGAGAAATAAATAGCAGGCTACAAGTTTCCTGATGAGAAAGAAATTCGTGAAAGGTGCATCCAGTTTTTAATAGAGCTGTTGACAGAGCTGCTTTTACGTTTGCCGGATAACGTTCGAGTGTTGCAGTCCATGTCATGTCTTAGTGGAAGTGAATGTCTACAGCCAATGAAGCCCTGTATACTGGATCTGGCTAAAATGCTTGTAGAAGATGCAGCTACTCTCACCCGCATCGATTTCCAATGGAAAAAAACTTCATCATATGCAGTGGACACAGACCTCTGACACACTTGGACTGTGGGGAGAAATAGCCTCATACAGGTATGCCGCAGGTCAAAATCATTTCCATGATATTACAGATTTTACTTTAAATGTGCTCATTTGACCTCATTCTAATGCGGACGTGGAGCGTATTTTCAGTTAGATGGGAGTTGTAAAATCAAAATTGCGGAACAGACTTAGCATCAAGAGTTTGAAAGCTGTTTTGACTATTAGATATGGAATGAAAAGATATGGCAAATGCTGTATTGATTAAAAACTACTTAAGGATATTCTACGAAAATTGGATCACAGGAGGCATATACACTTTTCTTTCAATCATCATCATCATCATCGCAGGCGCAAACACAGCAGGACATAGCTACAGAGAAGTTGTCTGACTGGGATTTGGCAGATCTGCAATAAACTCCATTCTAATAGTCAGTGATAATAATAAATTATAATGTGCTACTTTATAACATTTTGAATGAATACCGCCAGAGCTTGCTTTAGTGTTTTCCCCAAACAACTATTATTGCAATTTATTGCATTTTAACCTGACCACGTAAATGTTGGACGGAGGGAATAGCAGAGTCTATGGGAATTTCGATATATGAAGCCCATTATCGGGCACTCTCACGAAGTTTATACTTCACCTCGACACCGCAAGGTACAAAAGGAACATGATCAGATGAGATGCGATGAGTTCTTTTTTGGCTCGAGAGTAGTTCTGATTGGGATTTGGCGGTTCTGGAATAAACTTCATTGTAATATGAAGTGATAATAATAAATTATAATGTGCTACCTTGTTACAAAACTGTTGGTGATTTTTTTTTTTTTTTGGTGCTTTCCAAAGAATTTGGGTGCTTTTTGGTGCATTTTTGGATCGATTTTGGTGCTTTTTCATCAAAAGGAGATGGCAACACTGCCTGTGTGAAACTAGTTATATATATGATGATGATGATGATGATGATGATGATGATGATGATGATGATGATGATGATGATAACAAATGCGATAATAACAACAAAAACATTAACAATAGCACAAAATCAACTATAACAACAATAGCAGTAACAAAAGTAACAATAACAAGAGAAATAATAACATAACAAAGACACAAATAATAACAATAATAACAACAAGAATGTAATGACAATTGTAACAAGTAATAACTTAACAGCAGCATCATCAACAGCAACGATAACAACAACATTCACAACAATAATAACAAAACCAACAACAATAATAATAATAACAATAATATAATGTTGTGACGGGATGAGTCTGGATCACTATGCAAACACCACCACTACTACGTTAGTGGAATTCCTAATTTACATTCTGGATTTAGTAGGCAGCTAAATTACTAATAATGACGTCATATTAGCGACACAGACATTTGCTGCACTAAAACTACACACTGTACTATTGGGGACAGCATATATTTTCACGTCATCAAATGATGTCACAAGGGAAATCCCCTGTTTTACTACCCTTATCATTAATACCAAGTATATGGCCGTCACTCCCTAGCAACGGGAAAACAGCGATATGCTAATAGTACGGCTGCACCGGAAATTGTGACTAACCACTTCCGTCCTGTTCACAATGACTATAGCTGAGGTGCTAGGCAGACCTTACATTAAATGAGCTGCCATATCCAGTGGCATCCTTGGTAGATTATACCAAAACCGATCTTTATTGCTGCAATAAGACTGGGGGTGAGTGTAGTAACATAATAATTACGATTATAGTAAGAAGTGTGTACACATTTATATTCTAATATTGGGAAAACCCAAAACTTTCCCGACCATGTATATTTATGAAACGTGGTATTGGAAAGGGGAGACATTGAGAGAAAACATGTGAGGCCTAGATATATTTATAGATAAAAATATATAGATATAATGTATAAACCTTACTGATTATTTTCATATGCATTTTGTGAATGTATTTGTGTATATTTTGTTGAAAATATGATAACATGATTTTGCCATGTGGGCAGAAGTAGAAGAGACATGTGGAACATGATTCTCACATGCCAGCAATATTACTAGGCGATTTATATTCAAACATAAATTTGCTTACCCCTGATTCACCGCCATGCTGAACTACACGACACTGACGGTCATAGGTTCAAAGCAAATACTATGTGGTGAGGAATCAGAATTTGGGGAGTAAATAACTCAACAAGGGATAACTGAGACATCCTAAAGCCCAATGCCTGGAATATCTCAGCCCTCTTGCTTGCCTGCTGGCCTTCTTATCTTTTAGCTCGTATATTCTGTGGGGTATACCTCCCGACTTTGTGGCGACACTTGATTGCTTTATGCCTAATGACTGATGTGGGATTAGGTTGAATTATTGTTGGCCTTTCCTTAGCTATCTAGGGAAACATCCTGGCTGCCCAGGACTTCCTCACCATGGTGTTAAGGAATACACCAGTAATTATTGCATATGAGTCACTTCAAGTTTTACAACCATGTACATTTTATAATGTTTTTTTCAAACAAAGATTTGTCTACATGTTCTATTCCAATGGACCATGTGGTCTTAGAATGTGTCCACTTCTGGACCCTTTTTCACCTTGTATCATCATGTCATACAAGGTATAGCCAAGCTGATAAGAACTATTGGCCTTTGCTTTTGATACAGAATAGCAGAGAGGAATTGTTTTATTCCTGTTCTGCCTCTGACACATACACAACAGACACACAACACCAACACTCAGACACAATGTTATTGTCAAGA
The DNA here is from genome assembly GCA_014155875.1 of Cepaea nemoralis. Classification (NCBI taxonomy): domain Eukaryota; kingdom Metazoa; phylum Mollusca; class Gastropoda; order Stylommatophora; family Helicidae; genus Cepaea; species Cepaea nemoralis. The sequence goes on along the minus strand of JACEFZ010024542.1, from coordinate 194,032 downwards.
CACTAAGGAGTCTGCAACTGTTTGTTTGATTTAAGGAGCCTCGCTGCTGATACTGCTGACATCTAACTGGTCCGGTTACAGAAACTTTGAGCCACCAACTAGTGGAGACGGAACCTGGAATCCGGAGGAGCATCGTACACCTGTCGAATGCCAGGGTCGACTCCAAGACATAATACAACCGAAAGCCAGCACTATTCCTAACAGAGATCAGATTGTCTCAGGTGACTCTGTGTCTACATGTGTTCTGAGTGTGTCACTGTCTGGATGGTGTGAATGATGACATGATATCTGTCTAATCATCAGAAAACTGTTTTATTTTTGTACCTATAACATAATTGTAACTGTCATAGTTCACCACTTGAACGACAATTTTCATTATCTCTTTTACTATTAAAGAGTATTATTGTTTTATACTTGTACCCACGTACTCCCTTCGTGATCATTTGAACGCAAGGCGTGCGCGTGAGTGCGTGAAAGTATTTAAAACAGGGGGCTTCATCAAATGACGAAGGATCACCGACAGATAAACTAGACATTCGTGTTAGGTCTTCCTACATACACGAGTGTTCTTCACCTTCTGCCTTTGTCTACCAAGTGAATCCCAGTCTCTTCTATCGGGACCATCCCTTTAGACAATCTTATAACGAGCCATAATTTCTAGAGACTGTCGGCAAACTCTTGGATAGGGATTTCTGTCTATTTCAATAGAAACACCCTAACGGTCGGTGACAAATGTATCTAATGATATTAATATTAATATTTATAATAATAACAGTAATAAAAACAGTAATAGCAACAGTAACAACACTATGCATAAAATAATACTGCCAATAACAGCAACAACAAAAACAACAATACCAACAACAATACACATCAACAACCATTACCCCATATTGTGTAGCTAACATATGTACTACTAGTATCTTATATATATCATTGTAATGCAGCTTTTAAAACGCTCCATACTCACATGTTTGCTTTCATATCCATTACAGGACATCGCAGTCAACACCAGCATTTCTATCGCTGTGATCTCTTAGGAAGTTTACGTCCAGTACTTTGCTATTGCTTACTGAACGACCGGCACCGATGTCAAAGCAAAACCGACGCTACGCGGTCTGCTGACAAAACGCGAGCAGCTGTGTTTCGGACGAGGGTATACAGGATTACGAACCGGGTCGGTAACACCTTCGCCAAGGAGACCAGCCCATACTCACTACTTAGCAATGTAAAATAACTCAAAGTAATGCAGTTTTACAGAACAGAATTACATAAAAATTAAGGACGTTGCGGTGAGTAGCCTTCATCAGCACACAAATACATACATAAAACACAGCATATAATCATGGAGAAGACTACATTAAGGCATAAGAACGGGATTAGAAGAATGAGAAGAAAAAAATGAAAAAAAAATGAAGAAAAATTGAAAATTAGAAAATGTGTTTGCTAATTATTTCACTTTGAAACCCTTATACATACAAAAAGGGGGAGGAAGGTAAGGCGGGACACTGGAAGCAACGGAGATATGATGGTGGCCCGAGTGTGAAAAACAAAGAAGGAGTCCCGGTGGATGCCCGTACTGCTAGCCCGTTCTCGTTTGTTCTAACCTAAATTGTGTCTTGTGGTAGTTTCATGACCACACCTGACCCTGTTTTGGACAATCCAAGATGATCTATCTCGCCTGATTTAGTGTTATACTATTACATTTTCATATTGTGTAGGTTCTGTGAGTTGAGAAAGAAAGCAAGAGAAGGCAGATAGATAGATATTCGGATGGCAAGTCAATATGGAATAAACGGGTCAGACCACCGACCTGATTCAAGAAAGCAAGAGAAGACAGAAAGATATATATTTGGATAGCAAGGCAATATGCAATAACCGGGTCAAGACCACCGACCTGACTCAAGAATAGTGATCGTGTAGTCTCCGTGGTGAAGCGGTGATGACACAGTCGGCATCATCATCTCCGGCGACAATAAGCGAGGGCGGTAGTGATTGCCTATCATCACGTGATCACCAAAGGTTTAGTTGATTAAGTGCCATAGGATGATTAATCGTCTTAAACGATTTCCCGATCTGCCATGGGATTTTACACAGTAGTATTCCCTATGAAACGATCTTTAATTTGATATATAATAGCATGTCTGCTACCATATTAACGACTTTTATCCCTAGAACTACATGAGGTTCAAGGTCACCCCAGTGTCAACTTTCGAGTCTGTCGTTGTGTCGTATTATACATATTCTTATTGTCTATGTTTTCATTTTTTGTATCCACTTCCTCTCCCCCCCTCCCCCACCCTTCTCCCCTGTTTAAATTGCATGTACCCTATTGTAGAGTTCTATGTAATGTATGTACACTGTGTCCGTGTTTAGTATATCTCTCTTTTTCGCAGGAGTTACACATACCTAACTGATTTTACTTCCTATTGTTACATTCTGCTGCAGCCGTTACTTATCTTATGGATATTGCATCTCGTTTCGATCATGGTAATATTTCAGAGGTAAAAATGTAGACATCTATATAATTTAAATTTAGTCCCAAGGGAAATAAATTGAAACGATTGTTTTAAAGAATAAGGGAGATAAGAAGAACTAATTTATTTGAGTACAAAAGATAATAACGTAATCAAATGGTTAGTTTGATGAACCGTTGGCATAATGTATAAACAAAGACTACCTTGATCAAAACCTACTAAAATAAATTTAAGTAATTGTGATATCTTAAATTTTCAGTATGTGACCTCATGTAGTAGATAATATCACACAGAAGTACAGTCTGCCTACGGGATAATATATCTAGAGTAATATCTGTTTAATAGCTGAGTTGTTGCCGCTTGTGGACTTTGCATTTTTGGCAGGCACATGTTCACGTGCCTCATAATGATAGCAAATATGATCGTTGAGACCCCTAATGGCGTGAAGAAACACACGATATCCATGTTCATCTTTGATACACATGTGGATTACGATAGTCGCTGATGTTTGCCTTAACGCTGCAGTTATATTTGAAACTAGCAAAGACAAATATGATCATATGTTCATCGTCTTCTGCGTCCATCCGCAGTCTTTTTTCGGACGTGATCGTGTTGTGCCTATTTACAGCGGAGCTGCGATACTGCACAATTTGGCTGACAAATCCGACTTCTGCGGGCGTTTGTTGACCGGGTAACTTTCCTGGGTTTTTCGATGGACTTTCGACTCTCACTTTTGTGGTGTCACCTACATCTTAGCTGGTCCAGTTAGGACAGCCGAAGGCATCCCGGTCAGTCCTCAAGGGAAGGCAAGGGCAGACCATAGGAAAAGTCCGCCATCCAAGTAGGCTTCCATAATTGCATAGCCAACATATATAGTTCTGGTGCTGGGCTCACCAAAGGAATCATCACGTCCTGCTCATGGCTGCTTAGCCTCACACTCGTATATTGGGCATTTCTTTCGCCACATGCCGCTCTCCATGCAAACCAGGAGAGGCCAGTCTGCGGATGACATCCATTTAGCGAGCTCTCGGTTTAAACTTTTCACAAAATGAATTTGCTAGCCAAGCAATATTCCAATTCGTTCCTCTGGAACTGTTTTACCACCTTTTGGTGAATCCCACACAGTTAATCTTTGGTGCTGACATTCCACGTAATATATTTGCTGTTTGAGAAGTTCATCTGTGACACAAACTCCTTAGTACCACACGAAGAATGTTGTTGTCTAGGGTCTAATGCTTCTACTATCTCACTGCAGAGTGGAAGCTGAGCTATCCACCTATCTCACACTACAAGTCACCACTGCAGCACACATCCATCACTCAGCGAATAAGATTGAATTTGCGCACATAATATTCCTTTCATTCTGAATTAACAAGGACACACGTAACATATACATCCAGGAACAATAATTCTCTCAGAATATATCTTCATCCCAATGGAACAAATCGAATAACACTGCCTCTCAAGGTCTACTAAATCTCGTCCAACACGACAGGTATACTAGCCTCTCCCTAGGCCCGACTCAAAGTAACCCACTCTGGGTCTCGAATTCCACTCACTATCCCTGGAAAACAACAGTGCGGAGTTCTCTTCCTACCTTCCTCACGATTCTTCCCTTTCTCAGACCACCGACCTACTCCTAGTCGGGTCTCAGCTCAACTCTCCATCCGATCCTCTCGGGATCTCGATTTCAACTGACCCCGTCAATGTTTGTCACTGTCTTTTTAACCCTTCTGTGCAGCCCTCCCTAGGCTCCACACCCCTCCCCCCCCTCACAACTCAAACTGTCTCCCCCACAATTACACTAGCCAACTGACTTCTCCTCACTTGCCCCATCCATCACTGTCCTCTCATATGCCTCGTCCGGGGAACTTACTACCCGACCCTATTTTACCTCGTGAGCTTGTTTATGTGTACCATTGCTATCCAGGACACTGACCTTACTGTCAGTGACCCCAGGCATGTGTCAATCTGTAATAACTCCCAGTCGACAAAAAACATGTAATATGTGTTATCTACTTTTCTTTCTAATACAAGAATTTGGCTGACAAAACATATCCGTGTCTTACCCATCTTTAGCTGTTGTTGATGACTTGGCAAGTTATACGTTCAGTAGTTTGCCATTGTTTTCTAAACGACCGGCACCCATACTTTTTCGTAAAAAATCCAGCGCAACGCAGTCTGCTGCCAAATTGCGCTAAGCTGTGTTTCGAACTCGGGTATACGGGTTTACGAACCGCGTCCGTAAAGTCCTTCGCCACGGAGTCCGACAACATATGTACTACTAGTATCTACTAGTACTACTAGTAATATCATTGCGACGCAGCTTGTAAAACGTTCCATACTCACTGCTAGGCCGTTCTCGATTGATCAGCCCTGAATTTCGTCCTCTGGTAGTTTCATGACCAGACATGCCTCCTATTTTGTCCAAACCTAGATGCCTTTCTTGTCTGATTTAGTGTTATACTACCAGGTGTTTGTAAAGTCTCACTACACTTTGTATGTAGAACACATTTGAACAATGAAGTACATGATGTCATCCCAAAATGTGCTCCACAGTTCACCGTGAAGCAATATGCAGCGAATAGCTGTTGTCTGCTGGAGTAATTATTTGCACCCCAAACAACTGTTATAATGAATACTTCATTGGTACTTTCCTGCTTCCCCAAAAACAGCGTTGTATCATAGCGGTGACTATTGTAATTAATTTAATGCATGCTTTACCACATTTTTTATGACACCATATACTTCAGTTTTCAAATTTGTTCCAAATACAAAGTGTAGTGAGACTTTACAAACACCCGCTATTACATTTTCATATTGTGTAGGTTCTGTGAATTAAGAATCATAACGGAAAAAAAGCAAGAGAAGGCAGAAAGATAGATATTTGGATGGTTTGGCAATATGGAATAACCGGGTCAAGAACACAGACTTGACCCAAGAATGGTGATCGTGTAGACTCCGTGGTGAAGCGGTAATGACACAGTCGGCATCATCATCTCCGACGTTAACAATCGTGGGCGGTCATAGTTGCCATCTCACGTGATCACCAAAGGTTTAACTGATTAAATTCCATGAGATGATTAAACGTCTTAAGCGACTTCCAGCATCTGCCGTGGGCTTATACACAGTAGCTCCACTTATGCACAGTAGTTCCACTTATACACAGTAGTTCCACTTATACACAGTAGTTCCACTTATACACAGTAGTTCCACTTATACACAGTAGTTCCACTTATACACAGTAGTTCCACTTATACACAGTAGTTCCACTTATACACAGTAGTTCCACTTATACACAGTAGTTCCACTTATACACAGTAGTTCCACTTATACACAGTAGTTCCACTTATACACAGTAGTTCCACTTATACACAGTAGTTCCACTTATACACAGTAGTTCCACTTATACACAGTAGTTCCACTTATACACAGTAGTTCCACTTATACACAGTAGTTCCACTTATACACAGTAGTTCCACTTATACACAGTAGTTCCACTTATACACAGTAGTTCCACTTATACACAGTAGTTCCACTTATACACAGTAGTTCCACTTATACACAGTAGTTCCACTTATACACAGTAGTTCCACTTATACACAGTAGTTCCACTTATACACAGTAGTTCCACTTATACACAGTAGTTCCACTTATACACAGTAGTTCCACTTATACACAGTAGTTCCACTTATACAACGATCTTTAATTTGATATCCATCCATTGGCACCTTGCCGTCTTGACAGACGATAGTTTGTGCTTTAAAAAGGCATAATAACTTTTAACTATGGCGGTAGCGAGTGTGACTGATAAGGCCAATTTGCGCTGTAAATGTCCGTTCACAGTGGGTGCATGTGAACACGTGGTCATTTCCACCATCATGCACCATCTTACGTCTCAAACGCTTAGTGTGTGACTTTTCTGCAATAATTTTCTCCTTTGACTTTATTCCATTTCTGATATTTGCCCTCCATGCAACACGTTCAGCGGCGACTTGCTCCCAATGTGCATTATCAATGCCTGTATCAATCATGTCCCGCTTACACACATCTTTGTATCGTAGTAGAGGCCGACCCTGAGATCTCTTACCCATCTGTAATTCACCAAAAAAGATATCCTTTGGTATTCTACCATCATCCATCCTCCTAAGATGTCCTATCCATCTAAGTCTACGAAGATTGAGCATGGAATAAACTGTCACACAACCTGATCTTTCCAATACTTCAGTATTTGTGATTTTGTCTTGCCACTTAATACCAAGAATTCTTCGCAGACACCGCATATGAAAGCTGTTTAAATTGTTCTCTTGGTGTGAGTAAGTTGTCCAGGTTTCACTGCCATAGAGAAGAGTACTAAGGACACAGGCTTGATAGACAAGGACTTTTGTTTTGGCAGTAAGCTTCCTGTTCTCCCAGACTCTTTTTCTTAACCTGTTCATTGTTGTTGCTGCCTTACCAATCCGGATGTTGATTTCCTGATCTAGGGATAATTTGCTATTTACCACTGATCCTAGATATGTAAAATGGTCTACTATCTCTAGTTCGGCATCGTCAATAAAGATTGATGGTACCCCATGTGCACCTTGTGACATAATCTGTGTCTTCTTTTTGCTAATTGTTAAACCAAATTCAGATCAAGCATTGGAGAATGCAGATAGTAGACATTGCAATTCTTCCTCAGAGTGGGTCGTAACTGCAGCATCATCTGCAAAAAGCAACTCTCTGATCAGTACCCTCCTAATTTTGGTCTTAGCCTTCAATCTCTGAGCATTGTAGAGGCCGCCATCTGAGCGTGAGTGAATGTATATACCACCATCCTGATCACGAAATGCATATTTCAGTAGAAGTGAAAAGTATATTCCAAAGAGGGTGGGAGCTAGTACACAACCTTGCTTAACTCCACTCTTGATTTCAAATTCTTCAGAAGTTGCACCATCAAACTTGATTATACCCTTCATGCCTGTGTGGAACGATTCCACAATGGACAGAAGAGTTGGTGGGCAGCCAATCTTCTTTAGTGCCTTGAACAGACCCTCACGACTGACCAAATCAAATGCCTTTGTGAGGTCGATGAAGGCAATAAACAGTGGTTGATTCTGTTCACGGCATTTTTCTTGCATTTGTCGCAATGAGAATATCATATCAGTGGTAGACCGGTTCTGTCGAAAGCCACACTGTGATTCGGGGTAGACTTGATCTCCTAGGACTTGAAGTCTGCGCATAACAATTCTGGCAAATACTTTTCCAACAATAAACAGAAGTGAGATACCCCTATAGTTGTTGCAGTCGCTCCGATCGCCCTTGTTCTTGTACAGTGTTATGATGCTTGAATCCAGGGATGGAGTTATTGCCTCTCCATAGCACAAAGCCTGGGCTAAAATATAGAGATCATGTGTTGCCCATGCAGCATGATCCCTCTCTCGGCCCGCCTAGTTCACTCCAGAGGAAAGGTAACACCCCTACATCTGGAACAAGACAAGCTGCAGAAGCTGCCGGATTAGCAAAGCAATGCTCTAACTGTCCGCCTGTCGGAGCTTCGATCCTAGACCAGTCGCCAACCAAGGCTTAGGGCCTGGTCTGCCCTGCCATGACAATTTTGTCTTTAGCTTGCATTTCCTCGCACCAGGGTAAGGCTTGTACCCTCCCAATTGCGCTCTTCCGCCCGAAGCCGTTGGCACAATGTGGGGTGTCGGGTTTGGTAAGCGCCGCCCAACGTTCGGCGCTAACAGAGACCAGGTAGTACCGTCTACTGTTATACGGTAGCTCAGTCATATCTGACTAAGACCTGACTGACTAATTGATATATAATGCACATATCTGCTACCATAGTAACAACTGATATCCCTAGAACAACCATGGGGTTAAAATCGACCCCAGTGTCATATATTCTCGCTTCTGCTGTCCGACTATTTTTGTAGCCACTTTACATTCATTTCTATAATGCTCTTCCTTTTGGATGTTGTTGATGTCATTTAACCATAAATGTCTGGCATTCTTTTTCCTAATGACTGCTTCTTCACATTTTTGATTGAACCATCTGTTCTTTCTATGCGAGGTTAATACACCGAGACATTCTTCTGCGGTAGATTGAATTGTATTCTTGATGTTCAACCAAGTTTGTTCAACGCTTTCCTCCAAAGGGTTTTGCAGAGTTTCAAATTTACATTTTATTTCATCTGTAAATTTCTCTTTGACTGTAATTTCTTGTAGTTTTTCTCGGTTATATGTTGGGTGTAATCTTTGCAATTTAGTATAGAAAGCTCTCTTAAGTTTTATTTTAAATTTTGCTCCAACGAGGAAGTGGTCTCTGTGGCACTCAGCTCCTCTATAACTTCTAACTTGCTGTATGTTTGAAGCATTTCTGTTGTTAATTAAAATGTGATCTATTTCATTATAGGTTCTCTTGTCACATGATTTCAAAGTTTGTTTGTGTATATCCTTTCTTTGTAGTCTGGTACTGCTATTCTGCAGTCCTTTGGCTTCTGCCAGGTTGATGACTCTCCATCCATTATCATTTGAAGTTGTATGTAGGCTTTCCATACCGGCCACTTTTTTATGAGTTCTGCTCTCTACCTATTTTTGCATTGAAGTCTCCCAGCTCTCTTTGCTTTCCAAGCATGGTCTACTTCTGGGGTCCACCATGAGGGATGCAAAAAGGGAGTTTTAACAGTCCTGTTGCATGCCCCTTTTCTGAGGCGTCCAAGAAGGCAATCGGTCCTCTCATACCGGAAGGTCTTGGGCGCCCTCCCAGCTTTAACTTTCCTGGGTTTAGAAGGAAGAAAGAAAGGAAGAGGAACAAGATATCACATATTCAACATGCGTTTAATAATAGAGAAGTGCAGAGAATTTAATGTAAACCTATTCTCATGTTTTGTGGATTATTCAAAGGCATTTGACTGTGTACAACATCAGAAACTTTGGGAAATCATGAGGAATATGGGCTTTCCATCACATGTAGTACAGCTCATAAAAATGTTCTATCTAGACCAACAAGCAGCAGTTAGAATAGATGGCGAGACATCAGATTGGTTTGACATCAAGCAAGGAGTCCGTCAGGGCTGCGTGCTGTCACCCTATTTGTTTAACCTGTACGCCGAAAATATAATGAGAAATGTAAGAGATGATATAAACAGGGAGCTATATGATGCCCTAAATATTGGCGGTCATGACATACCAGAGATTCGATATGCTGATGATACAGTATTACTCTCCACAACACATAATGGCATAGAAAACCTGATAACCTCAACCCAATTGAATAGTGAAAATCACAACTTATATCTTAACATAGAAAAACAAAGATAATGCATACAGATAAAACTACTATGGGGAAAGAAATATACATTAATGGGGGAAAATTGGAGGTGGTGGTAAATTTTGAATATCTTGGGTCATTGGTTACCAATAACGGTGACACAATGAAAGAAATTAACCGGCGACTATCCATTGCTCTTCAGACTAAAACAGATGAATAAATTATGGAGTAGGACAGACAGAACTACAAAAATTAGTTTTTTAAGAGCATGCATCTTTCCCATTGCAACATACGCCTGTGAGACATGGACACTTACTAAACAGGTTGAACAGCGCGTAAACGCCTTTGAATATAAATGTTATAGACGAGTTCTAAGAATATCTTGGGTAGAGAAAAGAACAAATGCATCCATACTTCAAGAGTTGAATATTGAGAATGGTTGGCTATTAAAGACGATAAAACAAAGACAATTGAAGTATTTTGGTCACTTGAAACGTCACGAAAGTTTGGAGAGAACAATAATGGAAGGGTATATGCCTGGGAAGAGAGGAAGAAGAAGGCCAAAGAGAAGATGGGTGCAGGATGTGGCGGATGATCTTCAGATGAGTGTATCAGACGCGGGACATCTTGCTTGTGATCGAGAGGTTTTCCGGAAGGTTGTTATGGGAGCGAGGTTCTGCAAAGGACATGCTACTGAATGCATGAATGAATGAACGGCGTGAGTAATCCATCCTAATATATATTACACTTACACGCCTTCACTAACAATTATGACTAATTACAATCATAGACAACAGGCCCATGTACTCCTTCTTGGTGATTTTCTTGACAATAAACGTAGGCTACAATCATTGCTGGAGTGTTATCTTGGTTGCAATAACACGTTTCTGGCAATGTTAGCAAGCTTGGCTTGCACAATCAATCGGTAGGTTACTTGTGTATGCCTTAAGACAAAAGAATCTTCTCCAACAGTAAATCAGTTCTATACCGAATGAAACACGCCATTATGAATGAAAGTTAGTCTAGAGACACCAGTTCCTACCACCTCGTAAATAATTGGTAATAGCATACAACAGACATGCGAAATCTATCTAACATATGTGGGATTTAGTGCTGTAAAAGAAACTGTATCATTAGTATAAACACATATAAAACGCATACATCATAGTTATGGGATACTTCAATGCAAGACTAGGACATAACAGAGTGGGCATAGAAAATCATCTGGGAGCATTTGGAGATCAGCATAACGAAAGGAATGATAACGGAAGTAGACTATTAGATCTTTGCAGCCAACACGAACTTTATATAACAAACACATTTTATAAACATAAAGATTCACAAGTATACACCTGGTATAAATGGAACGATCTAGATACTAAAAGCCAAATTGATTTTATATTAACAAGAAATAACAGAAAGAGAAATATATTAGATGCAAGAGCAGTGCCCAATTTCAGTATAAACACAGATCACAAAGCAGTCGTTGTCACACTAAGAACAATCAGAAGAAGAAAACAAAGAGCAGGAAAATACATGCCATGCGAATCAGTTAACTTAAAAAAAACCTTAAATACGAGGCAGTAAGGGAAAATTATGAGAAAGAACTAACTGAACTCTTTGAAAAATTACCTACAGAGAGAAAAACAGTGGAAGAAGAATGGGAGATGTTCAAATCAAGCATTTTAAATACTGCAAAAATAACATATGGAACCACGAAAAAAAAAACACACACGGATAAAGAAAATAACAAGTTGGTGGAACGCAGAAGTAAAGAAAGCGGTAAAAGACAAAAAGGAAAAATATAAAAAGTGGTTGAAGAGCCAACAGGAATGTGATTACATAGAATATAGAATAGCGAGAAGACATGTGAATAGAATAGTAAAGAGGGGAAAACAAAAAGACTGGGAAGAGTATGGAGAAACCCTAAATAAAAACTAGAAATAGGCATCTAGAAACTTCTACAAAAAGATAGGTGCAATGCGAACCAGAGGAGAACCCTTTGACCCAACTGAAATAATTAACAGCGAAAATGGAGAACCAATAAGTGAACAAAAATAACTCCTAATAAGATGGAAGCAGTATTTCGAACAACTTCTCAAGATCCCATCAGATGTCACAGGAATTCAAGAGACCTATGCAGATGTCACCGAAGAACTAGAACCAGACATACTAACAGAAGAAATTATAGAGGCCATCATATTAGCCCCATTGAACAAATCACCAGGACAGGATGAACTAATTAAAGCAGCAAGAGAAGTAGGAACAGCTTGGCTATATAGACTATTCAACCATGTTTGGGTAGAACAACAGACACCACGAGACTGGGGAAATGCCATAATTATCCCTAGAGGGGAAAAACAAAGGCAGCAAAAGAGATTGCACACAATACAGAGGCATTTCACTGTTGAGTCATACGGGGAAAATATTTTGCAAAATTCTTGAAAAAAGATTACGAACTACTTTAGAGCCCCAGCTAAGCGAAACACAACTTGGATTTAGGAAAAACAAAGGATGCACAGATGCCATTTTTGCTCTTAGACAACTTATAGAAAAATCAATCGAATTCAATGAAACACTCTACTTAGCCTTTGTCGACCAAGAAAAGGCATTCGATAGAGTAGATAGAAACAAGCTGTGGGAAATCCTTAAACAATATGGAGTGAGTACACATCTTACAAACCTATGTAGAAGTTTATACAACAACAGTGAATGCATACTGAGAGCAACTGGAGGACACTCAGAACCCCTCACCATAAAATCTGGAGTACGACAAGGTTGTGTCCTGTCCCCTCTCTTGTTCATAACATATATAGACAACATATGTAAAGAAACCAGCCAAGCAGAGACAGCAAGAATACCGCATGACGAGAACACAGAAGAAGAACAATCTGCAAATCTAACCATTAGAGAACTCCTGTTTGCGGACGACCAAGCACTAATAGCAAAATCAGAAGCTGAATTAAAAGACCACATGAATAGTCTAAACGAAATGTGTAGGGAACATAACATGAAAATTAGCACAAGCAAAACAGAGGTAATGACTATAACTAAAGAAGAACAAACAACAACAATTCACCTAAACGAACATCCCTTGAAACAAGTGAAGAGTTTCAAGTACCTAGGAAGTATAATATCATCAAATGGCAGATCAGAAGACGAGATCGAAAATAGGTGCAATAAGGCAAATCAACTCATTGGACAAATGGCACCAATACTAAATAAAAATCATGTATCAATAACTACTAAGAAAGCGCTTTACAACACAATCTTCCTACCAACTCTATGCTACCAATGCATAACCAGGACGATGAAAGAAAAAGAGAAGAGATAAATTATAACAACAGAAATGAGGTTCCTGAGAAGAATACTCAACGTATCAAGAAGAGATAAGATCAGAAATGAAGAAATCAGGACCAAAAAAAAAAAGGGGGGGGGGGGTTAAAGCAGCACTAGATTTTATTAGAAAGCAGCAAGTCAAATGGTTTGGCCATGCAAGTAGGTTACCAGTCAACAGCATATCACAACAGCAATGATGTACAGACCAGATGGAAACAGAGGGAGAGGCCGGCCACATGAAGCCCATAATCGGGCACTCTCACGAAGTTTATACTTCACCTCGACACCGCAAGGTACAAGAGGAACATGATGCGATGAGATGAGACATATGTATATACATATATTGCGAACACACCTAAAAACCACTTTTCTCGCTACAATGTATGGGCCTCAATTTTTACTAACAACTGTTAACCCTAAAACTACCATAGGCGTCATATGGACCCCAGTGTCAACTTTAGCTTGTGTCGTTGTGTCTTAGTATACATATTTTTATATTTTATTTTGTTATATTCTATTCCCCCCCCCCCCCCCCCCCCCATACCCTCCGTCTTTTAAAATGTATGTTCACCATTGTGGAATTCCTTGTAAAGTATATGTAAACTGTGTTCGTGTTGAGTATAACTAAATTATTTGCAGGAGTTACACATACCTGACTGGTTTTATTTCCTATTGTTACATCCTGCTGCAGCCGTTATTTATCTTATGAATATTGCAACGCATTTAAGTCATTGTAATGTTTCATATGTAAAAGTTTAGAAATTTGTATAAACGCTATTTATAATCTTAAGGGAAATAAATTGAAATGAAATGTTCTAGGAACAAGGGAGACTCTGATCAAGAAAGCTACTAAAATAGATTTCAGTAATTGCAATATCTTAGATGTCCAGTATGTGACCTCACGTGGTAGATAACATCACAAAAGAAAGGGCAGTCTACCAACTGGATAATATATCTAGTGCAATATCCGTTTTACTACATACGAAGATCATCATCATCATCGAGTGCCCTGCCAGCTGGCGTAGGTGTCGATGGCTCTCCACAGATCTCGGTCTTTGGTGTTCTGGATCAACTCTGCCGATGATATTCCTCCATGCCACCGTCTCAATCCGTAAAGCATCATTTCTCTTGGTCTGCCTCTGCCTCTCTTCCCCTAGATCTTTCCAGTTGACACGATTTTCTCCAAAGCCTCTCTTCTCATCACATGACCAAAGAAAGTTGTCTGTCTCTTTCTTATTATTGTAAGCCGGTCTCCCTGGTCGAGGGTTTAGCAGCTTTCTCCGTAACTCCGAATACTCTCGTGGTTGACGTGAGAGCACGAGAATTGGAAGCGGTTCGAATCGCGCCAGTGACTTATGAGAGTATGGATCCGGTCGCTCAGAAAGCAATGGCAAACTACTGAGCGTAATCTTGATAGGAAATCAACAATCAGCTGAAAGATGCTGATGTTGACAGCGATGTCCTGTAAAGGATATGCAAAACATTTTTTAAATAGTTTTTATTGTTGTATAAAGTGTTCTAGTTTCATTAGCCTATTTCAGGCAGTCGTTGTTAGTTACTTTGGCAGACCAAGGAATTCGCAACATTCTTCTTGAAAACCACATCTCTATTGGTTCTAAGTTCTTCCTAATGTGTTCATTTACATTCCAAGTATCGATGCCATACAGCAACACTGGTTTCTATACAGCGCCTTAGCACTCTCATTCTTACATTCAATTATATTGACTTATTGCATAAGTTCTCTTCATTTTCTGAAATGCTGCCTTTGCCTGCCCTATTCTGCTCTTAATCTCTGTTTTACATCTTCCATCTGATGTTATAAGTGCCCCTAGGTATTTATAATTATCCACTTGGTTAAGAATTTCCCCTTCTATTTATATGTCACATTTTGGTGTCCCCGTTGCTAGTTTGATGAATGGAGTCCCTTAACATTTCCCATTGTTCACTTTTACTCTGTATTTTAGCTATTGCACTGTACCTATTTTTCACAGTCACTCTGTATTGTTCTTGAATTTCATAATCTAATTTCAGAACCCCTTTAATTAAGGCTGCTATAAAGACTGAAAATGAAGACCAGCTATCAAAATACAAGATATGGAAGAAAGGACATCAGATACTCTACA
The DNA here is from genome assembly GCA_014155875.1 of Cepaea nemoralis. NCBI lineage: Eukaryota > Metazoa > Mollusca > Gastropoda > Stylommatophora > Helicidae > Cepaea > Cepaea nemoralis. Next base: position 178,838 of record JACEFZ010024542.1, on the reverse strand, counting down.
AGAGATAGTAACACTGCTCAGTATCCAGGCAGCCATATTATGACAAGATCGCCTTGGGTAGTGAGAGTGAACCACACCCGAGGTGTCTCTAGCACTCCCGTGTATTCTAACCTCAGGGGTTGGACAGGCAGATACACATTTTTACTCTGTGGCTGATCTCATATTAGTTACATTTGTCTACAAGCCCCTCCAGATTCTAGACCCCCACGAACTACCTACTCCTGTGGAACAATGAACACTTAGACATCGTCCGAGACCACACTCAATCAGTATACAAAGAGCATGTCAACTTACATAAAGTTTATTCTACGCTTGAGAATATAGAACTGAAATGAACATCCTGATAGAATAATCTATTTACACAAATCGAGGATAGAGTAGAGACAGAATCAGAGATATGGTTGTCATCATCAGGTTTGAGAAGTAGATTGGATGCAGATGTCCCGTCCAGTCGGTTCGCCACTCACCCGGCTTCCTTCCAGTGAGAAGACTAGAACCTTGGAGACCACTCTGTCCCCAGAGCGTGGATCAACAACAATAGAGTCACCGCTGAACCTCCCTCAACTGGACCAACTGCATCTGTATCACTCCTACTGAGTCACTGTTAAATAATACACAATTCTCTATAAACACTGGCTGGGAGACAATCCTCCTGGATTTGACCTCAATTATTCGTGACTTCAATGAAGATAAGTAGCCACTGACCAATCTAATGGTCCCTCAGTAGTACATTACCCGTGGTTGGATAATACGTCTATGACCAATTCAATGGTCACGCACTCATAACACAGTAACACTGGTTGTAGAATAAGTCACTGACCAATTCAATGGTCCCGCACTCATAACACAGTAACACTGGTTGTAGAATAAGCCAATGACCAATTCAATGGTCCCGCACTCATAACATAGTAACACTGGTTGGGTAATCGGCTAAGGCAACTGATATGTCACTGAGTCCTACACGAACACAGTTCAAAGTTTTCATACTTTTTTCAGTACACTATTAGAATCAGACATCTACTTCCAGGGAAGACTATTCAGGTTGGACTATAAACAATTGTCCCTTCCACCTGGTAACACTTGCCACAAGTTACTATTCGTAAGCTGGTGTAGGTCTCCTCAAGACCGGCCACTAAAGCTGTCATAGGAACCAATCAAGTGTCTAAATAAATTCTTTCCGCGTTTAGGCGGAACCACCGTAATAGTATACGGTCAGGTGTTTCCTTTCTGTGAGCATGATTGCTCAAGTTGCTGAAATGTTCCTTGCTGAAATAGAGTATCTTCTATGTCAGAAAAACAACACAAACCATCATGTCCCACACGTGCACCTTCAGGGCACCTGAATCACTGGATGCAAAATTCACGCATGATGAATCACCCTGGGCACATTGTGTGGTTGAGTCTGGCGAGATAAGTAAAGAATTTGACCCTTCGCTGTGTTACACGAAGTGGTTTCCCGCCAACGACAAGTATAGTTGACTGGTTCCTCAACAGGCAAACTCCTGAAAAGGAAGAGCGACCGGTGAGAGTATACTGGCCCAAACATTAGTCCACATGCATCCTACCAATGACTACTCAACCCTCAGTCATGCTACTTAGTTATGCAAATAACTAAAGCATTATCTCTATATGGAGATTAGTAAAGCATGGGTTCATTAATGTCAGCTGGCCTCGAAGAACAGCCCTTCAAACAGAGCAAGAAATCAGAATGACGAGTCTGATCGTAGGTCTCACCTATCCCTAATCATCTACCAATTGTCGCTATCGTCACTAGTGATAGTACGCTGTTATCATAGTTCTAAAATTAATCGAACTAAACCTTACGGTAAAGAGTCCCTGGACTCGTTCCTTACATTATCAATGTTCATTAATAAACATAATACTGATCAATATACCATCCCTCGGGATATAGGAATAGTACATGATCACATCCAATATGTACACATGCCTGTTTGCTGGTGGGACCACCTGCCCACGCTATAGCAAACTCTTCTTATCAGACTCTTCCTTAGAGTCAAGAAGCCTTCTTGATAATACATGTTCCCCACATGTTCCAAGGGTGATGTTCCGGTTCAGCCCTCCCAAGTGGTTTAGCCTTGGCCTGGACCGAACGTCATAGTTGGCCTGGTCTGCCAACCTATACTTTCATAACTTGCTTTCGAATCCCCCATATCCTATATGTCCCCGTGTCTCATACAACCTCCTTGCATCCTTCCATACTTCCAGCACCTTAGCACTCACTCGCACTAGCGCCAGTATGAAAGAACAGGATTGCTAAGACAAGAATTCAGAACGCATATGTATATCGCGACGGCACGCATTGTTATCACGCGTCGACCTATTCGGCGTTCGGAATTACTCCAGGAAGTATCACATGCCATGACCTAATATATATACACAATGCACATCATATATATATATATATATATATATATATATATATATATATATATATATATATATATATATATATATATATATATATATATATATATATATATATATATATATATATATATATATAAATCATCATCAATGAAGACTTACCTTCACACAGAAATCCCGTGTTCCACACAATGAATTCACTATTAAGTTACTACACAATAGTTACATCATTCCTGGTGGCAAAGAACTAAGTTCTTTCTTTACTTAGTAACTAAGCACAATTTTGTCTGAATCTCCACCTACCAACTTACCTGGTTATCTAACCGTTCTCCTTGCTTCAGCAACTGACTGACATAAATCTAGGTTTCTATCAGGCACTATTAACTATGTTCTATTCTAACACAGCAACCTAATAGATGCAACGATTTGCGATACATGGTAAATACAACTTGAACCCAAATCGCCCACATCGCATGCCTGCATTCCCAATAGCTGATTCGCTAACACACGTTGGTAAACAAACACACGACCTAGCCTTCAGCAGCGTTATCGATCGGTTTGCTCATTAGTAATGCAACGACATCCGCATATGTAATGAGGTTAGAACGATGGCGTTTTGTAAACAATTACAAAGTTACATTCTTAAACAAATCGGTACCTGAATATTCAGAACCAGACTCCAGTCAGCTTTCAGAACTGTTCAAGCGCGCATCAGCCTCCTTTCCATAACAGTCAGCCGAAACATGGTTGAGGTGAGACGCAACACAAAATGGCTCAACACAGGCCTGCGTCTGCCCTCTTGGAGAGTCATGAAGTGAATGAATGGTGTAGCCGCATTTCCCCAATCATGCCAACACATGCGCACGAGGAGCTAGTGCTTCTTGGGAAAAGACACCTTCTCGGGAAACAGTCATTCCCCGCCTAGAATTTCTAGATCTCTCTGCACGAGAAATTAGTGCTATACCCTGCCTCACGGGTCACTCAAATTCATGTGCTCCGAGAAGATTCTAGACGGTACTTCCTCCATCGGCTTCCCTCAGTCTATTTATAACTGGGAAAGTTCCCCAATGACGCGCCAAAATAGTGCGGGATCCTGACGACAACAGACAGATAATCGCGTTTCGTCACACATACTCAAACCAGAAGATGCAAGAACACAGACAGCAGAAGAAGCAACAGAGGAAGGATGATATCGCTCACCACCAAGATCCTGCTGGCGATCACCGAGAAGATTGCGAAGGCAACTCACGACGGGGCAGTAGGAGGAGCACCAGGAGAGACGGCAACTAGTAAAGTTCCCTGAAGGAAACAGCACCATAAGACGGGGTCGGTACCCAATTACTCCAGACCTCAACAAGTGCGCGACTCTGCCCAGACATAAAAAACCCCAAGAAGAGGGGAATGAACACAGTCAACACACCAGAAGCCGGGAAGCTGACAACAAGCAGCCTAAAGTACTAAAGACAAGTCACACCATAAACACCCCAATTACAGCCAAGTCGAAAAATCGAAGGCTGAAAGGGCGTATTCGTACAAAGGATTGGATTGGTTTGGATTGGAGTCTTTTCTGGGCGTGATTGCGCTATGCCTTTTTGCAGCGGAGCTCCGATACTGCCGACACATCCGACTTCTTCTGGCGTTTGTTGACCGAGTTTACCTTCCCTGGTTTTCGACGGACTTTCGACTCTCACGTTTGAGGTGTCACCTACATCCCAGCTGGTCAAGTTAGAACGGCCGGAGATATACCGGTCAGCACTCAAATAAAGGCAGAGGCAAACCATGGGAATTCCCTGTCATCCAAGGAGGTTTCCATAATTGCAGAGCCGACACATGGCGCTGTGGTGCAGGGCTCACCGAAGGAATCATCACGTCCTGCACATGCTTTGACTCACATCCGTATATTAGGCATTTCGTTAGCCACAGGCCGCTGCACACGCAAACCAGGAGAGTTTTCGGTTCGGACTTTCCATAAAATGGGTTTCTAGCCAAGCAATATTCCAATTCGCGCCACTGGGACGTTTTATCCACATTTTGGCTAAGCCCACACAGTGAATTTTTGGTGCTGACGTTCCACGTAATGGATGCACTGTTTGAGGTGAACAGCTGCAATAACTCTCGGTCGAAAAAGCATATAATATGTGTTATCTTAGTTTTCTTTCTAATACATGAATTTGGTGAAAAAACACTCCCGTATCTTACCTCTCTCTTGGTCGGCTCATCACTGTTTCGGCATTATGACATAACTGTGACAAAAACTCCCTACTTATCATTTACCGCTATCCCTGTTTGTTAGATCCAAACCAATCTTTTGTTTGGAACTGAATCTGTTAAAAGGCGAAAGGATCGACTTCATTGCACCGAGATGTATCCCATATGGCCCAGTTTCATTCCGCAGGCAGGCTTGCCGAACGCGTCGCACAAAGTACTAAATACGCAACTCCAACAACAAACCCCAGGGTTTCTCCGAGAAAACTGCACTCGTGAATCAAACGACATATGTCGGAATCGAAACCACAACCTTCAGAACGCGAAACAGGTGGCTTAACGACGTCGCGTGTCCTGTGAAGAACTTTACTCCCATAACGGTCTTTGTGTATGTCTCTCCACTGTAAGCATCTGTTGTGTCATGTGTAAACTACCTATCACATCTTGAATCCATCTGCGTTGTGGTCTTCTTCTTGTCCACCTCCATGGCACACAACATGAGAGGAATAAGATGGGACGTGACATCAATACCATTAGATATGAGAGGAATCACCATTGGGGGACGTGACATCAACAGCCTTACATATGCTCAGGCTTCTCCATGGGACATATTTTTCTGTCCTATCCAATCCCATCCCATGGTAATTTATACCTGACCCATCCCATCGCATCCCATGGGAGCTTTCCCCCATGGGAATAATATTCCAATGGCCAGGCCTGCAAGCTTGTCCATGCGACATGTTTTTCTGTCCCATCCCAACCCATGGTAATTTATGCGTGTCCCATCCCGTCCCATCCCGTGGGACCTTTCATAACATTCCCATGGCCAAGCCTGGATATACGGATGATACAGTGTTAATTGCATACAATTAGTAGTTTCTGCAACAATTAGTAGATGCGGTTGATGCACACAATGAACAACTGTATGAAGACACAGATTATGGTCGTCACTAGGAAATAGGAAATACCATAATGTAATATACAAGTAAATGGGAATATTCTTAAACAAGTGAATTGGTACAACTATCTCGGAACAGTCAAAACATATGATGGGAGTTGCCTTTACGAGGTAAAACATAAAAACTACATAAAACCTTAAATTGTGTATGTATATGAAGTGTGGATAATTAATTATTATACAAACTGAAAAACATGGTATAGATGTGGAAATTTGGTTTCTGGGGGAGAATGCCACGGACAGACAGAAAAACAAATAACCAAGCCGTACAAGAAACATATAAACACCGCAAATTGATTAGAGAAATTAGACGTAGACCGTCACAATGTTTTGGACATGTTATTTTCATTGTCTATTATTTATATTTAATTTTACAATTTATGTTCACCATTGTAGAGTTCGTTGTAAGGTATGTACACTGTGTCTGTGTTTAGTATATGACTTTTTTGCAGGAGTTATACGCACCAAACGGTGTTTATTTCCTTTTCTTAGATCCCAATGCAACCGTTACTTGTCTTATGAATATTGCAGCTTGTTTCGATGAATGTAATGTTTCACAGGTAAAAATGTATAAATATGTAAAATAGGTATCAAGGGAAATAAATTGAAGTGATGTTTTAAAGGAGTAAGGGAGATAAGGAAAGTGAATTTATTGACATGTAAGTGAAGGTTTTGTAATGCAAATAGTTAGTTTGAAGAACATATAGCATAAAACTTAAACAAAAATACTGTCACTCTGGTCAATATCTTGTAAAATAAATTAAAGTAATTGCGATATCTTACATGTCCAGTATGTGACCTCATGTGGTAGATAATATAACAAACCAAAGGGAGTCTACATACCTAATAATAATTGGCCCATTGCTATAACCGATTAATCATCTGAATAATGCGAGTATGTCTAATATTTTTGGCAGGCACATTGCTTGTGCCTCATAATGATAGCAAATATGGTTGTAGAGACTTTTAATTGAGAGAAAGAACAGTTAATATCGATGTTTGTCTTTGATACACAAGTGGATTACAGCAGTCGCTGATGTTTGCCTTAACGCTGGAGTTATATTTGATACCAGCAAAGACAAGCCGCCATTTGAGATGTTCATCTGCAATAACCCTCAGTCGCCGAACATGTAACATGTTTTACCTTAGTTTTCTTTCTAATACGAGAATTTGGTTACAAAACACACCCGTCTCTTACCCCTTACTTGGTCTGCTCATCAATGTCACTGGAGAGCTCGAGCATACTTAAAAATAAATGCAGATAAGCGGAACCCTCTGCATGAAGCTATATTCAGAGAAAAGGGTGACAGGCTAAAAAGGGGCAAATCATGGATGGGTCGGGCATAAGATGTCGTCAGACAGGTCTGCAGTCTTACCAGTATCAACCCCGGCAAGAAATGGGTGCCGTGCCTCCAGCTTTTAAGTGCACTTTCTCCAGCATTATCACACTCGACAGACGGTGCAGAGAGCAGAACCCAGCCGCTGTCAATGCAGAGGTCAACGCGCTCATCTAAGAACACTCAGATAGTCCCGAAGTGCTCATCTATACAGATGGATCTGTTGTAAAGCAGCAGAGAAGTGCGTGGGCATTTACAGCCCATTCAGCGGGCTGAACCGTTCAAGAATCCAGTGGTGCCCACTCCATGACCACGAGCAGCATGACGATGGAAGTGATGGCAGTAACACAGGCTTGCATATGGTTGGAATCACAACATTACAGCAACGTGTGTGTACTAAGTGATTCACTGAGCATGATTCGGAAGGTCGAAGCTGGATCTGTACGTAGACAGTGGACTGAGTCGCTGCGGAAGTCTGTTGTCCGTAAAGTCACCTTCATCTTCGTCCCGGGACATGCAGGAGTCGAGGGAAATAAACGAGCTAATAAACTGGCTATCTCTGCATCCCCTGTAGATGGCCAGCCCATGGATCGTGCCGATGTTGTTAACGTCCTCAAAGATATGTTGAGAACAGAGGACTTTGTCGTCAGTGAATCCACATCGCTGTCCAGGTTGAAAGACTTGGGAGGAAGAAATGGCACGGCCTGACAAGAGAGGTACATCGGGAAAACGAGATACTCGTCAACCAGCACAGAACTGGCACTATTAACCACCGTCATGAAATCACCGTGAATTAACCAGCTGATGATAATACAGACAGTCTGATTCACGGCATGTTTTCAAGGCCACAATTGTTTTAACCAGTACAGAAAAAAAAACAAGTAAGATCAAAGCGGTGCAGCCGTCCTTTGAAAGTTCCCCACCAGTCGGGAAAATTGTAGACATGTGCTTGTGACACGCGGGCTTGTGTTGGTTGTCATAACACGGAAAGACAATTCGTGCATTGATTAAACCAAGGGGACAGAACATTTCTGAAATGGATGATCTGCCCCTAAGAACACCTGTGTGGACATAGAAAACGTCACGTGACCAATTCAAGGCTGGTTGCCAAAAACATGATTTGCTAACAGCTAGTGTAACTCAGAAAGTTGACTTAGGCAGCTGCGCTCTGGCACTGCAGTTATGGATTATAATAACATCTACCGTGTGCGGGATTAATTAGATTAATTTTACACGTGCCTATCATGGTAAATGTAGATGTGATTTAGTAGAACTGTGGTGCTGTATAAGGTAGAACCTATTGTATAATTAGACCTAATTAATTTAGGAAGTAGCGTGGTTGAAACTAGCTTAAGTGTTAATAAGCTCTACTAGTTGAGAATTGAGTAATGGGGGATAATTGGGAGATGGGGAAATTGTCCAATATTAAGATCTTCCAGTGGGGTGCTCCCTGGGGTGGGGGTGGGGTTTCCTCACTCTGTTTTTTCTTTTCTTATCTTGACCTGATTAAGACCTATGTGTTGCGCTCATCTGTCCCTGACAGAGTTTGGTTCACTGTATTTTTCTGAGCGAGATCGGTGGCCCACGCTCATCTAATAAGGATCAGTGACGGGGAGGCTCTCACCAGTTGTGTTATATATTTTACAGGTTCCCTCTGGTTGGGATGAAGAACACAGAACCATTGAAAATTCGGATCCCGGCTATTTTTTGGTGCATGAATATTGTGTGGGTCTTAAACCTGGCTCGTTAACCTAACACATGTGAGACAGTACAAATACAACGTGATTTGACTTGAGACTCAACGACACGAAGTTTCGATGGATGTATTTACAGATCACGATCTAGAGATGATCATCACAATACATAAGTTATAACAATACACTTACAAGCAACCCACAGCTTACACTCAGTCTTACAAGATGTACAAGCACTCGACTTTCGGGCCACAGAACTACACAAGCCTTTCTCCCATCATACGTCCAGTCGAGTCCGCGTCCCAGAGCTGTCTGGCTATATCCCGCAACGCGCCTGTCCACCTGAAGTGGCTTCACGAGGCCTGCGTGCGTCCTGCTTTGTCCTTGCCTGACCGCTGGCTGTCTCGTCAGCCGGCAACCTCGCAGGCAGGTAACTAATACTCGCCTGGCGGGCGTAACGATGTTACAGCATCCCCGCTAGGGACTATTCGCCTGGCGGGCGTAACGATGTCTCTGCATCTCTGCTGGCAATACATTAGACTCTGACATGCTCCCCCCGGGGCTTCTTCATGAAAGATGTTATCTTTCATGTACACTCTATATACAATACTGGGTTAATATATTAACCTTGTCAGAGTCAACCCTTCTGTTATATACATTGGTGTAGAAATACATAAACACACATCTTGGCATAGAAACATATAAGAAATGTACATTGTATCTAAAGACATGTGCTGTTCAACCTTTAACACTCGTCAAGCTTCATCCTCTCGATGGCTGATTACCTTAATTGCATTATTGACCTAGTCAGATCGGTAGTAACAGCTTCCCAAGCAACTACCTCGCAGCATCCAAAGAAAAATTAATAATATGGTTTTTGAAACAAAAACCATCTGGCTAGACCGAAATACGGCTTTATATAAGTCGCATTAAACGCTCAAACCCTGACATTATTTGGCCGGAGCTCTTGTGTTGGTCTGCAATGTCGGTAACACTCTACCATGCCCAGTAGATGGCTTCTTGGTGTGTTAACAATCTGGCAACAACATGGTTATTTATATACAACACATCATCGTTTACATTTCACATTATCGCCCTTTGGTGTAATGATGTAATAACAATTAAATGAAAGGGGAATAACTTCAAAATTTATGAAATATACTATTTTACAATAATTATTCTATTTCTTAGCGTCATCGCTTGATGTTTCTTCATACTAGCGAGAAAAAGTCGGTAGTATGAATAAATTAATCAAGATCTGATTCTAAGATTACACTACATAAAAAAATATAAATACATAATTCGTGTATTCAAAATTGTTGATTCCTAAAGATTTTAGAATCGTCATAGCTTTTTAAAATTTTGTTTGTCGTCTGCTAATTTTGAACTAAAATTGTTTCGGTCTGATGTAGTTACGGAATGTTCAATGTTCTAATCGTGCATGTGTTGGATGTTTCACTGGAAAACTTCTGGATTTCGATTGACTGCAGTGGTGTAGATGTCAATGTTCAGGTCACGCTTTCACACACGGATTTAAAATATCACTGGAATGTTCCAAACGCAGATACCACTGTTAATTTGGATAGTTCGCTTACGGTAAGTTTTGAGCGAATGTCAATGTGGCACTGTTCTTGTTTCGTAATATATACAATTAATAAAGTTCGCTTTCTACAACACACTACACAATTATACACGACAATCACTACATTAATTAGTAAAATAAGAACACTATATATATTGGGAGTAAACCCTATCACTTCACATCGTAGACATTACACAGCTTTCGTGAATGAAAAAAAATATTCACTGATGGATGGCTGTGTTGATCTGAGTGTATTTTACACACTGCACTCAGACATTGGTGCTCACTGGGTCGGTCGGACAACGGGACAAAAGATCGGCAATCGTGTTGGTTCTGCCCGCGATGTGTCGAACTTCAAAGCTGTAATCTTGAAGCTTAAGAGACCAGCGAGCTATCATTTGGTTGGAAGGTACACCTGAATTGATAAATCTCAATGGACTACTGTCAGACTCCACAATAAAATGACGTCCTAGGAGGAATCTGGACAATTTAGTTATACCCACCACTAGAGCTAGGGCTTCCAACTGAGGTGTTGACCAAGTCCGTTCTCTCGGTTTTAATTTTCGGGAGACGAAGTACACAGGATGTAGGATGTTATTGTGCTCTTGCAACAAGACTGCTCCAATTGCCACGGAGCTCGCATCTGTGCGTAATCTGAAAGGTAATTGGAGATTGGGCAATTTCAGGATAGGATTATTTAAGCTATTATCAGAAAAAGAAGATAATACTTTCTGGAATGCAAATTTTAGGCATTCATTGCTTACAATTTTCTCCGGTTTATCTTTTGTTAGTAAGTTAGTAAATACTTCGTTCAGTTCAGAAAAATCAGGTATGAACTGCCTATAATAATTTATAAGTCCCAACAAACTTCTGACTTGCTTTTTCGTAGTCGGAAGTGAGAGTTTTAATATCTTGGACACAATGTTATCGTCTGTCGTGACAAAGCCATTGGATATTTTGTACCCCAAGAAGGATATTTCCTGGTAGGCTATGTCTACTTTTGCAGGCTTTACCGTCAGTCCGTGCTGTCTAATGCGTTCAAATGTCTGTTCTAATGTCTTTATGTGGTCTGTCATCGTCTCTGTGTGAACACAAATGTCGTCTATATAGCAAATTATGTTCGGAATGTCTACTAGTAGAAGTCGTGTCATACGTACGAATGTTGCTGGGGCATTGACAAGCCCAAATGGAAGTTTGCACCATTCGTACAGTCCCCAAGGTGTGGCAAATGCTGTCAGATGTCTGCTCTGTTCGTCTACTGCTATTTGCCAGTAACCTTTAGTCATGTCTACCTTCGTAAAGAACCTAGCGTCTGTCAGTTCTGTCAATAGGTCTTCAGAGTTTGCCATTGGCTCTAAATCTAAAAGAGTTATCTTATTTAGTTTCCTATAGTCGACACAGAGTCTTATTGTGTTGTCCTTTTTGCGTACTATGACCATTGGAGATGAGAAATTTGATTGGGATCGTCTGATGATGTTGTTTTTCTCTAAGCTGATGATCTCTTGATGTAAGTGTTCTTTGTAATGCAATGGAATGGTGTATGGTCTGCATTTTATGGGTGTATTTGACGTGAGTGTGATGTGATGCTGTACTAACTCTGTTTGTCCTGGGTTGTTGGAGAAAATGGTGTTGTACTGTTGTATGAGCTGTTTGCAACTGTCTGTTTCTGCTTGAGTTAACTTTGGGTTGATTTTAATTTCTTTCAAGCAGTTTGTCGTGTCTAATGCAGGTGTTGGAATTTCGTCACTATCCTCGTCATCTTCATGGTCTATTATCACTGTACAAGCTGTTGTATCGTCTTGTTCGTTGTCTCTGTTGTAATATGGTCTTAGCATATTGACGTGGAATATTTTGTGTTTGTCTTTTATTTGAATCTCATAGTCTACAGGTGAAATCTGTCTTGTCACTTTAAAAGGTCCTTGCAAAGAATCAGTCAATAAATGTCTGTCACTAGGTAGTAGAAGAAGAACGTCCTGTCCAGGTGTCAACGTTATTGTCCTGTTACCTTTGTCAGCATATTGTCTATAAGTAGCACCAAATAATTTTAGTGCATCCTTTGCAATTATACAAGATTTGATGATTCTTTCACGCAATGATGTAACGTATACGTATGATGATATGGGTTTGAGTAAAGGAGTGGATTCAGTTAACATTTGGTGATAGATGCTTAATGGGCCACGTGGTTTGGCACCATAGATAAGTTCAAAAGGAGAGAAACTTGTACTAGCATGTGGCACCTCGCGATAAGCAAAGAGAATAGCAGGTAGATATACGTCCCAGTTATTGGGGTGCTCTTGCGTGACTTTAGCAAGCATGTGCTTTAAATCACCGTTAAATTTTTCTATAATTCCACTCGAGTGAGGATGGTACGGGGAATTGAAACATTGCTTCACTCCTAGCATTTTGGTGAAAGCTTGAGTAGATGCGGCGCTAAACTGAGTTCCCCTATCTGATTGGATAGTGTCTGGAAATCCTATCCGTGAAAATATATGGAAGAAAACTTCCATTATGTCATTGGCAGTTATGTTCTTTAGCGGATCGCTTCAGGCCAGCGGCTACATTGATCAATAATAGTTAATATATACTTATTCCCTCTTGTTGTAATCTGATTAAGAGGGCCCACTATGTCGACAGATATTTTCTCAAAAGGTCGACTGGCTAAGTCAGTAACTTGTAACTTTGCCTGTGGGTTTTTACCTTTCTTTACAAGTTTTTGGCAGATGTCACAACTCCTGCAATATTGCTTAATGTCATTGCAGAATTTGGGCCAATAAAACTGTAATAATAATCTTGATCTGGTCTTAGCGTATGCCATATGTCCTGCAAGAGGTATATCATGGGCAAGATGTAAGGCTTGCTTACGATACTCAGTTGGCAAAACAGTTTGCTCTGTTGTGGTGTCACCTCTGGTATAATACCTGGTGAGGATACAATTTTTCAAAGCAAAATGCCATCTTGCATTTTTGGTTAACTGTGGCTTTTGGCCGATCAGATTAAAATATTTTGACAATGAAGGATCAGCCTTTTGGGCTGTTACAAAAGTCTCCTTCATGGTTTTAGGAGGTAGTAATACTGGGCTAAGCATTTCTATAGCCTCAGTCTGATTAATTTCATCTTGCATTCTAGCAGTAGATCTGGTTACTGCGTTCACACATTCAATGATATCAGATGGTGATGAAACAGTGTTATCAATGATGTCATGAGATCTTAGTGCTACATTAGCTACCATACATTCATTAGGTGGTACAACATTATCAATGATGACATTTGATGGTGATGTTGTGATCTCATTAATGCAAAGAGATGTTATGTCATGAGGCATATAATTCACCTCTGGTACATTTCCAATTATAATATCACACACCGGGTTTGTTAATGCTGCGCATTTTACTTTCCCAGTGAGGAAAGATGTTTGAATATATGCCCATGCTAGTGGGTATTTTTCAATATTGCCAGAGAATGTTCTGCATGTTACGTGCCTGCCTGTATAGTCTGTAGGCATTATGAACGTTCTCTTCAGTCCAATCAATGAACTTCCCGTGTCCCGAAGGACTGTAGCAGGCTTGCCATTCACATATCCTTGATGGATGTTTATTCTGCCTTTGGAATCTACTACCAAATTAGCTTCTTCATTGGCAATAGGAATGGAGTGGCCGCATGTTAAAATGCCATCTTCATAAAAGGTATTACAAACAGTACATTTATTTGCGTTAAACATATCAAAAGCCTGTGCTGAGTTCACAGGATGTTTCTCTGATTGTTCTTCATCTGATGATGAACTATCAAATAAGGCGGCATTTGCTTTGTTGGTCATTTGCCTACCTTTACAATCATGGCGATAATGTCCGTACGCCTTACAGAGGAAACATTTACGCAAATTTCTGAAGGACCTTCTCTTGTCTGTTTACCATGTTTTGTAGATAAGTATGATATGCGGGGTTCTTGCCACACATCTCACCTTGATGGTGTGAAATTTTACAATATCTACAGTGATTATACTTCTCAGATGTAGGCTTATGAGGTTTCTGCCTACTATAGGGTTTGTCATAGTAGCCGATGCTACAAAATTTATGTCAGTAGCTTCACTGGCAAAACAATGTTTGTTGGCTGTGTAATAAGCCGAACCACGTCTCTCAATCTCATCTACACTAGTGCATTCATTCTCTTGCAAAAATTTGGAAAATGCTGATGGAATGGATGAAATGACTTTATCTCTGATGATCAGATCTTCTAACTTTTGATAGTTTTTATCAATGTTAGCTGCTAAAGTCCATTTGGTAAATATATCTCGGACTAAGCAGAGGTAGTCAGAGAACGTTTGAGTCGGTTTTGGGCTCAACTTGCTGAATTGTTCTCTGTAACCTGCCTCATCTAACATAAAATGTGCCATAATCTTTGATTTTAGATAATGGTAATCTTTTCTGAGGTCTTTGGGGATAGTCTCAATGACTTTAAGAGGCTCCCCTGATAAACTCCTCATATAAATAATATTCCATTCAGACAGTGGAACCTGGTAATGGTCCATTAAAGTCTCAAAATTTTGGGTAAAGGCTGCGATGCAGTCACCCGAGGTATAATTACGTACGATACCTTGGTATTTCTTGTACTGGTTTTCTTTCTCCAGTCTCTCAGATTTCTTAGACTCTTTGTTAATGGCAGTCTCAGTATCAAGTTGTTTAACTTTTAGCTGCACCTCCAGTTCTTCTCTCTTACTCTGAGCTGCTATTTCAGCTTTCTTCAGTTCACTATCTATCTCAGCTTGTTTTGTTGCGGCTTCTGCCTGCTTTTATGCTGTTTCTGCCTCTAATTGCTTGGCAGCCCTTTCAGCTGCTCTTTCATCGCGTTCATTAGCTTTTTCCTGTACTAGGAGGTGTTCAGAGTATTTCTTCTCACTCCACTTCATTAACTCATCACCTGTTAACTTTAATTTCAACCCGATATCGATGAAATCATTTAATGACGACATGATGGACAATGCAAATGAAATACCAGCCACACAATTTGTTACAAGTGGTTAGTAAGGTGAACAATTTACAATTGTGTTCTACGTACAATATGTGCCTAAATTTGCATCCGAAAGTATAAAGAAAGAAAAAATATACTCAAGTGTCCTGGATGCGGTGAAGAACGGTTGAAATTCGGACTAGGAACTGTAGGGTCGCTACTTCAAAACACAAATGACCTCTACGGGCAAGGGTTTCAGATGGCACAGAAAACCTGCTTTGTTTTTGGAGGAAATAAATTAGCGTCTATTTGATGTGGTGTGCCTGCTTGTCACTAAGGTTTGATTAGGTTTGTATGGCGTTGAGTGTAATTGTAGGTCGTACTTTTGTCAGTCAACAATTTTTTTTTTTCAAAACACAAGTCACTTTCTTTCCAAAACTTTCTGCTTTCCAAAACTTTACAAAGACAATCTAACTATATCTCAACACTATACAACATTGATGACACATCACTTACATCAAGATGACATTCAGTAAGGACATAGACATCAAGTTTACAAGATGGCGACAAGGTCACAATGGCGACAACTTCACAATGTCGACAAGGTCAAACGGTGACAAGTTCTACAATCACAAATGTTTTACACGTTTACAAGATCAAACAATATGTATGCACTGTACGTTCACATTTAGTCTCCATGTTTAAACAATGTAATAATATATATCAAAATGAGCCTTCACAATCACATTTAAATGTACTCTAAAGTTAGACAAAAATTTCTAAGTTCACAAATCTAGGTTTTAAATGTTAATTATTTAAACTACGTTCATTTCAAAGCCGGACGAATGCCACCACGTCCACACATGTCAGGGTCTTAAACCTGGCTCGTTAACCTAACACATGTGAGACAGTACAAATACAACGTGATTTGACTTGAGACTGGACTTTTCGATGTATTTATTTACAGATCACGATCTAGAGATGATCATCACAATACATAAGTTATAACAATACACTTACAAGCAACCCACAGCTTACACTCAGTCTTACAAGATGTACAAGCACTCGACTTTCGGGCCACAGAACTACACAAGCCTTTCTCCCATCATACGTCCAGTCGAGTCCGCGTCCCAGAGCTGTCTGGCTATATCCCGCAACGCGCCTGTCCACCTGAAGTGGCTTCACGAGGCCTGCGTGCGTCCTGCTTTGTCCTTGCCTGACCGCTGGCTGTCTCGTCAGCCGGCAACCTCGCAGGCAGGTAACTAATACTCGCCTGGCGGTCGTAACGATGTTACAGCATCCCCGCTAGGGACTATTCGTCTGGCGGGCGTAACGATGTCCCTGCATCTCTGCTGGCAATACATTAGACTCTGACAAATATTAACCAGCAATTTTCTCACTTTGCACCACTATGCTAGAGAAAGTTGATAAACATTGCTCGTTGGAGCTGAGTAGTATAAGTATCCCACAGGATAAATATGAAGAGCATTATTGAGAATATTTCACACTACCTGTGGACAGCAACATAGTAATGGGTTTTGATTTTCATACCATTCGTGAATATACCAGTGGTGATGGATGTTCAGTCCACTTATTACCAGAACAGTAGGAACTGATTTTCACATTACATGAAACCAAAACATTGGAGAGTGTTTGTTCCACGTAACAAGGAAATCAGAACATTAAGACGTTTTCTGAGAAATTAAGAGATCTATTTGAGTCTGAGTACAATGACTGTTTTAAAAGTGAAAAGGTTAGAACATTTCGTAATGAGGAAGAACGTCATGTTCATGGTACAGTGTTCCGCTTTTCACTGGGCAGGAATTGTGTGGTCTCAGTTTCTATTAGGAACAATTTTTTTTTAGGAACAAAAATAGTATCAGTCCCAGACTGTAGATTTGAATGGGAATCAGACCTCATTGTTATCAAAGCTCCTGGAGGTGGACATGACTGGCGGGAGAGACACAGCATTTGGTGAGGTCCATTGTGCTGATTCTTGTGATGTCGTGTAATCCTTGCCATGATGAGTGGACTCTGATCCTGAGCGTTGTGGTCTGACCTCTACATTTACATTAGAATACACAACACACATTTTCTTCGCATACACGTCTCACGTACATTACACTTTTCTTTTAATAAATTAATCATTATTAATTTTTAGAAGTAAGAGTTGTTGCGTTGGGGATGATTGAGAGGGAGCATGATCAGGTAGAGATAGAGCGAAAGAGAAAAAGGTGTCCATGAACCGAAGGAGTGTGTTGGACGGAAGCTAGTGGATTCTCCAGGATATTGATAAGGGGTAAAATATAATGTGGGTGTTGACTCCCCTCACTCCAGGGACGACACTTTAAAGTAAGACACGACAAGTCGTTTGAAAATATGCTGGAAGACCGCCTCAAGCCCAATGCTGCAGCTAAACATGATACAGAAACAGCATGGAGAGCTCTAAAGGACATAATTTACAACACTGCTATGGAAATCCTGGGCCCACCCCCCCCCCCCCCCACCCCACCCCGAAAGCATAAAGACTGGTTTGATGAAAATTACGAAGACATCAACCAATTGCTGGCCGAGTAACATCTTTTCCTCAAGGCACATCTGAATTACCCGAAGTCAATATAACACAAAGATGCCTTCAAGAACATTCAGAGAGTAGTGCAGCAGAAACTTCGGCACATGCGGGACTCCTGGCTGAGCAGCAAAGCTGATGAAATTCAGGGCTTTGCTGACAGACATGATATGAAAAACTTCTACGACTCACTGAAAGCGGTCTATGGTCCTACTGTCACGTGTATACTACCTATCACTTCATGAATAATCTACGTTGTGGTCTTCTTCTTTTCCACCCCCATGGCACACTATATGAGAGGAATCATCACTGAGGGATGTAACATAAATAACATTAGATATGAGAAGATCATCTTTTGGGGAGGGAGGGGGAGGGGAGGGGGAGGAGAAAAAGACGCGATATCAATACCATTCGATGTGAGAGGAATCATCATTGAGAGACGTGACATCAATAACATTTGATACGAGATGAATCATCATTGAGGGACGTGACATTTATTAGATGTGGTTGGTGCATAGAGTGAACAAGTAGGGTTAGAATTAAATTGTATGAAGACACAGATTATGGTCGTCACTAGGAAGAAGGAAATACAACAGGTAAAAGGGAATTTTCTTAAACAAGAGATTTGTTACAACTATCTCGGAACAGATATACCATCTGATAGGAGGTGGGTGCTTTGTCGTGATTAGAACAAGAATCGCCAAGGCGAAGGTTGCCTTTTGCCAGACAGAAAACATTCTGACCAATAAAAAGATATCAATTGCTACGAGAAAAAGAATGTTCTGCCGTCTCACTCGATCACCAGAGTCGTGGATCAGCTCAGTGTTTCTGTCTCGCCCATGCCATTTGGTCAAGCCATCCAGGTATTTACTTCTCGGTGTCCCCCTTGGTTTCTTCCCTTCGATCTTGCCAGTTGTCACCAAGTTCTCCAAGTCATTTCTTCTCATAACATGTCCAAAACATTTTTAACTGCCTACCTCTAATGACTCTAGTCAGTTTACTATCTTCATTTGTTTCTTGAAGGACTTGTTCATTGGTTTTTCTGTCTGTCCATGGCATTCTTTGCATTCTCCTCAGAAACCACATCTCCACAGCCATCAGCTGTTTAAGTGTTTTTCAGCTTGAGTGCTTATTGTCCAAGCTTCACATCCATACAAATGTATAGGTTCTATGAAGCACTTCAACACTCTTTTTCTCGTTTCAATTGATATATTTTTATTGGTCAGTATGCTTTTCATCTTGCAAAAGGCTACCTTTGCAATGGCAATTCTGGTTCTAATCTCTTCGAGGCATCTCCTATCAGATGTTATGACTGTGCCGAGATAACTATATCGAATATATATAGCAGGCCTTACACATACCTAACTGTTTTTATTTCCTAATGTTACATCTTGCTGCAGCCAGTATTTCTCTTAAGATTATTGCAACTCGTTTCAATCATTGTAATGTTTCATCGGTACACATGTAGAAATGTGTGTAATATATATATATATATATATATATATGTATATATACATATATATATATATATATATATATATATATATATATAGTATATATATATATATATATATATATATATATATATATATATATATATAATATATAGATATATATATATATTATATATATATATATATATATATATATATATATATATATATATATATATATATATATATATATATATATATATATATAGAATCAAGGGAAATAAATTGTTAAAAGAACAAGGGAGACAAGAAACATAATTTATTGGAGTAATGAAGAAGGCCATGTTGTGCACACAGTTATAGTTTGAAGAACTCATAACATAATATTTAATAAACAATACTGTCATTATTATTGAAAGCTACTAAATAAATTTAAGTAATTGCGTTATTTTAATTTAATAATAAAATTAATTGCGTTATATTAGGGAGGATTGCCGAACGAGTCGCACAAAGTACACACTACACAACTCCAGCGACAATACCCAGGGTTTCACCGAGAAAACAACACTCGTCAACCAAACTACGTACACCGGAATCGAACCCACAACCTTCGGAGCGCTAGGCGGGTGGCGTAACCAGTTCGCTTATCCTGTCTAGAACTTTACTCCCATAACAATCTATTTGAATGTCTCTTAATTGTAAGCCTTTGTCGCTGTCATGTGTAAGCTACCTATCACATCTTGAATCCACCTACGTTGTTTTCTCCCTCTTTTCCACCCCCATGCCACACTACATGAGAAGAATTATCATTGAGGGACGGAACTTCAATAGCATTAGATATGAGAGGAGTCATCATTGACGGCCGCGATATCAATAACATTAGATACGAGAGGAATCACCATTAGGGGACGTGACATCACAAAGATTAGATATGAAAAGAATCTCCATTGGGGGAACGAGACATTGACAGCATTCGTTATGAGAGGATTCCCAATTGGGAGACGTGACTTCAATAACATTAGATACGAGAGGAATCATCATTCGGGGACGTAACATCATTCACATTAGATATGAGTACAATTACCATTGGTGTACTTACATCAATCACATTAGATGTGAGACGAATCACTAATGGGGGACGGTACATCAATCACATTAGATATGATTGGAATTACCAATGGGGTACGTGACATCAATATATGCGAGGAATCACCATTGGGGGACGTAACATCAATAGCATTAGATATGAGTATGATACAGTGTTGATTGCAGACAATTAGGATGATCTGCAACATTTAGTAGATGCTGTTGTTGCACATAGTGACAACAAGGTTAAAAATAAATTGTTTGAAGACACAGATTATGGTCGTCACTATGAAGAAGGGAATACCACAATGTAACATATAGATAAATAGGAATATTCTTAAACAAGTGAATTGGTACACCTATTCCGGAACAGTCATATTATCTGATGGGAGGTGCTTTAACGAGATTAAAACAAGAAGCGCCATGGCGAATGTAGCCTTTTGCTAGACGGAATTTATACAGGCCAGTATTATAGTATAAATACAGGCTGTGTAATGCAAATAGTAAGTTTAACATATAGCATAATATCTAAGGAAATATATTGCCATTCTGAACAAAAGCCAGTACAATAAATTTCAGTAATTGCTATATCTTAGATGTCCAGTATGTGACCTCATATGATAGATAATATCACAAATGAAGGGCAATCTACCTACGAGATAATATATCTAGCGCAATATCCATTTACGCGCATTGGTGTGCTGTACTCTCATTGGATTAATATTTTTGACAGGCATATTGATAACAAATATTGTTGTAGAGACTTTTAATAGCGCGAAGAAACAGATGATATCGATGTTCGTCTTTGATACACAAGTTGATTACGACAGTCGTTGTTGTTTGCCTTAACGCTGGAGTTATATTTGATCCTAGCAAAGACAAACCGCAGTTTGGGATGTTCAACTGCAATAACACTCAGTCGACGAACATGTAACATATTTTACCTTAGTCTTCTTTCTAATACAAGAAGTTGGTGACAAAACACACCCGAGTGTTACCCCTTACATGGTCTGCTCATCACTGTCTCGACATTACGTCATTCCTGTGACAAAGCCTCCCTACTTATCATTGTCCGCAGTCTATTTTTGTTAGGAGCACACCTACTTTTGTGTGGACCTGAATCTGCTAAACGTCAAGGGAATTGATTTCGTTGCACCCTGTTTTATCCCATATAGCTCGGTAACTTTCCGCAGGTTGGCTTGCCGAACGCATGGCACAAAGTACAAATGCGGGACTCCTGGCTGAGCAGCAAAGCTGATGAAATTCAGGGCTTTGCTGACAGACATGATATGAAAAACTTATACGACTCACTGAAAGCGGTCTATGGTCCTACTGTCACGTGTATACTACCTATCACTTCATGAATAATCTACATTGTGGTCTTCTTCTTTTCCACCCCCATGGCACACTATATGAGAGGAATCATCACTGAGGGATGTAACATAAATAACATTAGATATGAGAAGATCATCTTTTGGGGAGGGAGGGGGAGGGGAGGGGGAGGAGAAAAAGATGCGATATCAATACCATTCGATGTGAGAGGAATCATCATTGAGAGACGTGACATCAATAACATTTGATACGAGATGAATCATCATTGAGGGACGTGACATTTATTAGATGTGGTTGGTGCATAGAGTGAACAAGTAGGGTTAGAATTAAATTGTATGAAGACACAGATTATGGTCGTCACTAGGAAGAAGGAAATACAACAGGTAAAAGGGAATATTCTTAAACAAGAGATTTGTTACAACTATCTCGGAACAGATATACCATCTGATAGGAGGTGGGTGCTTTGTCGTGATTAGAACAAGAATCGCCAAGGCGAAGGTTGCCTTTTGCCAGACAGAAAACATTCTGACCAATAAAAAGATATCAATTGCTACGAGAAAAAGAATGTTCTGCCGTCTCACTCGATCACCAGAGTCGTGGATCAGCTCAGTGTTTCTGTCTCGCCCATGCCATTTGGTCAAGCCATCCAGGTATTTACTTCTCGGTGTCCCCCTTGGTTTCTTCCCTTCGATCTTGCCAGTTGTCACCAAGTTCTCCAAGTCATTTCTTCTCATAACATGTCCAAAAACATTTTTAACTGCCTACCTCTAATGACTCTAGTCAGTTTACTATCTTCATTTGTTTCTTGAAGGACTTGTTCATTGGTTTTTCTGTCTGTCCATGGCATTCTTTGCATTCTCCTCAGAAACCACATCTCCACAGCCATCAGCTGTTTAAGTGTTTTTCAGCTTGAGTGCTTATTGTCCAAGCTTCACATCCATACAAATGTATAGGTTCTATGAAGCACTTCAACACTCTTTTTCTCGTTTCAATTGATATATTTTTATTGGTCAGTATGCTTTTCATCTTGCAAAAGGCTACCTTTGCAATGGCAATTCTGGTTCTAATCTCTTCGAGGCATCTCCTATCAGATATTATGACTGTGCCGAGATAACTATATCGAATATATATAGCAGGCCTTACACATACCTAACTGTTTTTATTTCCTAATGTTACATCTTGCTGCAGCCAGTATTTCTCTTAAGATTATTGCAACTCGTTCAATCATTGTAATGTTTCATCGGTACACATGTAGAAATGTGTGTAATATATATATATATATATATATATATATATATATATATATATATATATATATATATATATATATATATATATATATATATATATATATATATTCATAGAATCAAGGGAAATAAATTGTTAAAAGAACAGGGAGACAAGAAACATAATTTATTGGAGTAATGAAGAAGGCCATGTTGTGCACACAGTTATAGTTTGAAGAACTCATAACATAATATTTAATAAACAATACTGTCATTATTATTGAAAGCTACTAAATAAATTTAAGTAATTGCGTTATTTTAATTTAATAATAAAATTAATTGCGTTATATTAGGGAGGATTGCCGAACGAGTCGCACAAAGTACACACTACACAACTCCAGCGACAATACCCAGGGTTTCGCCGAGAAAACAACACTCGTCAACCAAACTACGTACACCGGAATCGAACCCACAACCTTCGGAGCGCTAGGCGGGTGGCGTAACCAGTTCGCTTATCCTGTCTAGAACTTTACTCCCATAACAATCTATTTGAATGTCTCTTAATTGTAAGCCTTTGTCGCTGTCATGTGTAAGCTACCTATCACATCTTGAATCCACCTACGTTGTTTTCTCCCTCTTTTCCACCCCCATGCCACACTACATGAGAAGAATTATCATTGAGGGACGGAACTTCAATAGCATTAGATATGAGAGGAGTCATCATTGACGGCCGCGATATCAATAACATTAGATACGAGAGGAATCACCATTGGGGGTCGTGACATCACAAAGATTAGATATGAAAAGAATCTCCATTGGGGGAACGAGACATTGACAGCATTCGTTATGAGAGGATTCCCAATTGGGAGACGTGACTTCAATAACATTAGATACGAGAGGAATCATCATTCGGGGACGTAACATCATTCACATTAGATATGAGTACAATTACCATTGGTGTACTTACATCAATCACATTAGATGTGAGACGAATCACTAATGGGGGACGGTACATCAATCACATTAGATATGATTGGAATTACCAATGGGGTACGTGACATCAATATATGCGAGGAATCACCATTGGGGGACGTAACATCAATAGCATTAGATATGAGTATGATACAGTGTTGATTGCAGACAATTAGGATGATCTGCAACATTTAGTAGATGCTGTTGTTGCACATAGTGACAACAAGGTTAAAAATAAATTGTTTGAAGACACAAATTATGGTCGTCACTATGAAGAAGGGAATACCACAATGTAACATATAGATAAATAGGAATATTCTTAAACAAGTGAATTGGTACACCTATTCCGGAACAGTCATATTATCTGATGGGAGGTGCTTTAACGAGATTAAAACAAGAAGCGCCATGGCGAATGTAGCCTTTTGCTAGACGGAATTTATACAGGCCAGTATTATAGTATAAATACAGGCTGTGTAATGCAAATAGTAAGTTTAACATATAGCATAATATCTAAGGAAATATATTGCCATTCTGAACAAAAGCCAGTACAATAAATTTCAGTAATTGCTATATCTTAGATGTCCAGTATGTGACCTCATATGATAGATAATATCACAAATGAAGGGCAATCTACCTACGAGATAATATATCTAGCGCAATATCCATTTACGCGCATTGGTGTGCTGTACTCTCATTGGATTAATATTTTTGACAGGCATATTGATAACAAATATTGTTGTAGAGACTTTTAATAGCGCGAAGAAACAGATGATATCGATGTTCGTCTTTGATACACAAGTTGATTACGACAGTCGTTGTTGTTTGCCTTAACGCTGGAGTTATATTTGATCCTAGCAAAGACAAACCGCAGTTTGGGATGTTCAACTGCAATAACACTCAGTCGACGAACATGTAACATATTTTACCTTAGTCTTCTTTCTAATACAAGAAGTTGGTGACAAAACACACCCGAGTGTTACCCCTTACATGGTCTGCTCATCACTGTCTCGACATTACGTCATTCCTGTGACAAAGCCTCCCTACTTATCATTGTCCGCAGTCTATTTTTGTTAGGAGCACACCTACTTTTTGTGTGGACCTGAATCTGCTAAACGTCAAGGGAATTGATTTCGTTGCACCCTGTTTTTATCCCATATAGCTCGGTAACTTTCCGCAGGTTGGCTTGCCGAACGCATGGCACAAAGTACAAATGCGGGACTCCTGGCTGAGCAGCAAAGCTGATGAAATTCAGGGCTTTGCTGACAGACATGATATGAAAAACTTATACGACTCACTGAAAGCGGTCTATGGTCCTACTGTCACGTGTATACTACCTATCACTTCATGAATAATCTACGTTGTGGTCTTCTTCTTTTCCACCCCCATGGCACACTATATGAGAGGAATCATCACTGAGGGATGTAACATAAATAACATTAGATATGAGAAGATCATCTTTTGGGGAGGGAGGGGGAGGGGAGGGGGAGGAGAAAAAGATGCGATATCAATACCATTCGATGTGAGAGGAATCATCATTGAGAGACGTGACATCAATAACATTTGATACGAGATGAATCATCATTGAGGGACGTGACATTTATTAGATGTGGTTGGTGCATAGAGTGAACAAGTAGGGTTAGAATTAAATTGTATGAAGACACAGATTATGGTCGTCACTAGGAAGAAGGAAATACAACAGGTAAAAGGGAATATTCTTAAACAAGAGATTTGTTACAACTATCACGGAACAGATATACCATCTGATAGGAGGTGGGTGCTTTGTCGTGATTAGAACAAGAATCGCCAAGGCGAAGGTTGCCTTTTGCCAGACAGAAAACATTCTGACCAATAAAAAGATATCAATTGCTACGAGAAAAAGAATGTTCTGCCGTCTCACTCGATCACCAGAGTCGTGGATCAGCTCAGTGTTTCTGTCTCGCCCATGCCATTTGGTCAAGCCATCCAGGTATTTACTTCTCGGTGTCCCCCTTGGTTTCTTCCCTTCGATCTTGCCAGTTGTCACCAAGTTCTCCAAGTCATTTCTTCTCATAACATGTCCAAAACATTTTTAACTGCCTACCTCTAATGACTCTAGTCAGTTTACTATCTTCATTTGTTTCTTGAAGGACTTGTTCATTGGTTTTTCTGTCTGTCCATGGCATTCTTTGCATTCTCCTCAGAAACCACATCTCCACAGCCATCAGCTGTTTAAGTGTTTTTCAGCTTGAGTGCTTATTGTCCAAGCTTCACATCCATACAAATGTATAGGTTCTATGAAGCACTTCAACACTCTTTTTCTCGTTTCAATTGATATATTTTTATTGGTCAGTATGCTTTTCATCTTGCAAAAGGCTACCTTTCCAATGGCAATTCTGGTTCTAATCTCTTCGAGGCATCTCCTATCAGATATTATGACTGTGCCGAGATAACTATATCGAATATATATAGCAGGCCTTACACATACCTAACTGTTTTTATTTCCTAATGTTACATCTTGCTGCAGCCAGTATTTCTCTTAAGATTATTGCAACTCGTTTCAATCATTGTAATGTTTCATCGGTACACATGTAGAAATGTGTGTAATATATATATATATATATATATATATATATATATATATATATATATATATATATATATATATATATATATATATATATATATATATATATATATATATATATAGAATCAAGGGAAATAAATTGTTAAAAGAACAAGGGAGACAAGAAACATAATTTATTGGAGTAATGAAGAAGGCCATGTTGTGCACACAGTTATAGTTTGAAGAACTCATAACATAATATTTAATAAACAATACTGTCATTATTATTGAAAGCTACTAAATAAATTTAAGTATTGCGTTATTTTAATTTAATAATAAAATTAATTGCGTTATATTAGGGAGGATTGCCGAACGAGTCGCACAAAGTACACACTACACAACTCCAGCGACAATACCCAGGGTTTCGCCGAGAAAACAACACTCATCAACCAAACTACGTACACCGGAATCGAACCCACAACCTTCGGAGCGCTAGGCGGGTGGCGTAACCAGTTCGCTTATCCTGTCTAGAACTTTACTCCCATATCAATCTATTTGAATGTCTCTCTATTGTAAGCCTTTGTCGCTGTCATGTGTAAACTACCTATCACATCTTGAATCCATCCTACGTTGTTTTCTCCCTCTTTTCCACCCCCATGCCACACTACTATGAGAAGAATTATCATTGAGGGACGGAACTTCAATAGCATTAGATATGAGAGGAGTCATCATTGACGGGCCGTGACATCAATAACATTAGATACGAGAGGAATCACCATTGGGGGTCGTGACATCACAAAGATTAGATATGAAAGGAATCTCCATTGGGGGAACGATGACATTAACAGCATTCGTTATGAGAGGATTCCCAATTGGGAGACGTGACTTCAATAACATTAGATACGAGAGGAATCATCATTCGGGGACGTAACATCATTCACATTAGATATGAGTACAATTACCATTGGTGTACTTACATCAATCACATTAGATGTGAGACGAATCACTAATGGGGGACGGTACATCAATCACATTAGATATGATTGGAATTACCAATGGGGTACGTGACATCAATATATGCGAGGAATCACCATTGGGGGACGTAACATCAATAGCATTAGATATGAGTATGATACAGTGTTGATTGCAGACAATTAGGATGATCTGCAACATTTAGTAGATGCTGTTGTTGCACATAGTGACAACAAGGTTAAAAATAAATTGTTTGAAGACACAGATTATGGTCGTCACTATGAAGAAGGGAATACCACAATGTAACATATAGATAAATAGGAATATTCTTAAACAAGTGAATTGGTACACCTATTCCGGAACAGTCATATTATCTGATGGGAGGTGCTTTAACGAGATTAAAACAAGAAGCGCCATGGCGAATGTAGCCTTTTGCTAGACGGAATTTATACAGGCCAGTATTATAGTATAAATACAGGCTGTGTAATGCAAATAGTAAGTTTAACATATAGCATAATATCTAAGGAAATATATTGCCATTCTGAACAAAAGCCAGTACAATAAATTTCAGTAATTGCTATATCTTAGATGTCCAGTATGTGACCTCATATGATAGATAATATCACAAATGAAGGGCAATCTACCTACGAGATAATATATCTAGCGCAATATCCATTTACGCGCATTGGTGTGCTGTACTCTCATTGGATTAATATTTTTGACAGGCATATTGATAACAAATATTGTTGTAGAGACTTTTAATAGCGCGAAGAAACAGATGATATCGATGTTCGTCTTTGATACACAAGTTGATTACGACAGTCGTTGATTGTTTGCCTTAACGCTGGAGTTATATTTGATCCTAGCAAAGACAAACCGCAGTTTGGGATGTTCAACTGCAATAACACTCAGTCGACGAACATGTAACATATTTTACCTTAGTCTTCTTTCTAATACAAGAAGTTGGTGACAAAACACACCCGAGTGTTACCCCTTACATGGTCTGCTCATCACTGTCTCGACATTACGTCATTCCTGTGACAAAGCCTCCCTACTTATCATTGTCCGCAGTCTATTTTTGTTAGGAGCACACCTACTTTTTGTGTGGACCTGAATCTGCTAAACGTCAAGGGAATTGATTTCGTTGCACCCTGTTTTTATCCCATATAGCTCGGTAACTTTCCGCAGGTTGGCTTGCCGAACGCATCGCACAAAGTACAAACTACGCAACTCTAGCGACAAGCCAGAGGTCTCTCCGAGAAAGCTGGTCGTGAACCAGACGACGTACGCCGGAATCAAACCCACAACGTTCGGAATCCGGGGACGTAACCACTTCGCTTGTCCTGTCTAGAACTGTACTCCCATAACAGTCTATTTAATGTATTTCCGTTGTAAATCTCTGTTGCTGCCATCTGTAAACTGTTGTTGTTGTTTGTCCATCAAGAATGATGATGACCATTCATTTCATCCAGTGGGGTTGAAGGTATGAGCCGTGGGTTCTAAGATGGCTGATAAGCCCTATTTTGGCTCGAAATGTTCTTTGACAATGTGGGCATAGAATGCTTGACGTTTCTGGAGGAAGATTTCCTGCAGTAGTTTTTCTGTCCTGCCTTTTTTTCACAGCTCTTGCAGTCCTGGTTGCCTCACATATGACTGCACCCTTGCGTAATGATGCACGCCATGAATTTCGGTCTCTGGCTGCAGCCTCCCAGGTGTCATGATGAATTTCAAAAGCCTTCAGTGAAATTTTCTATAACAGTGAAATTACCTATAACATCTTGAATCCATCTAGGTTGTGAACTTCCGCTTTTCCGACTCCTTTGTACAATATATGAGAGAAATCATCTTACAGGGACATAATATCAATAACATTAGATATACGTGGAATCAAAATTGAAGGACGAAACATCTCGGTGAAAATTGGCGACGGGAAAGGAACGAGGGGTAGGAATAGGAAGTAAATCCTTGAATTCTAAAATTAATAAAAAACTCCTGAATTAATACTGAATTAGCTTAACTACTTACGGTGTGAAATGTACAACCTAGGCATATTGCTTATTCGTACATGAAGCTGCATAATTAGAAAATCCCTCACTATGGGTTAACCTATTGCACATACCATCTACAAACTACGTATCTAAGTACAGTGCCTAGTATCTCCAGAAATAATTTCTTAAGGACTAACCACAATTTTACAGAACAACATTTTACCACTTTCTGGGAAAGTACTTCGGGACATAAACTAACTTAATATTACAGTGTGCTTACCTTCAATATAGTTGAATTTCCTCTTAAAGCATAGTGTCGTCAGGTTTCAGGCGCGTGGCAAGCTGTTGACTTTCTAGTTCGCTGGCTGATTTGTAGGCCGTCGGTTCTCTCTTGCTTCCTCCTGTGAAGTAACAGAAGACACCAGACCATCAGTTCCAGGTGACCATCGCCTTTAGTTCGCCTGCCACAGTTAATTTTTACTACACACTCTGAACGTCTTTCTGTCCTTACTTCATTTTCATACTCTTTGGGTTTTATTTGCACTGTTGCCATTGCTAGACCTGGCTCTGACGTCATGCCGGGTCATGTGTAATTGCTGAGCTCCATTTCTGCTATATTTAGAATATCGACGTTCCGTTCCAAAATTAGCGATGTTTCTCAAATTCCTGATTATGTAGACTATATCTTTCTTTATAACTGTATGCGCTAATTTCTTTAGCTTTAAGTTTGAATTTACTTCTACTGGTGGTGTTTGTCGTCGCTGTTGCTAACCGGAGTGTAGTGCGGGGAAATTCAAACAGCGATGTGCTGGTTTGCGAGATGTATACTACAGGTCCAAACCTACTTTTTGTTTGGACATGAATCTGTTAAAAGGCCAGACGATCGACTTCATAGCATTGGGTGTTATCCCATTTTGTACAGCATCATTCCGCTGGGCGGCTTACTTAACGTATCGCACAAAGTACTATTTATGGAACTTCAGCGAAACTCCACAGGGTTTCTTCGAGTAAAGTTCACTCGTGAACCGAACGACTTACGCCGGAATCGAACCAATAACCTTTGGGACGCGAGGCAGGTTACGTAACAAGTTCGCTGTCCTCTCTAGAACTTTACTGCCAAAACAGTCTATTAAAATGTCACTCCATTGTAAGCCTCTGTCGCTGTACCTATCAGAACTTGAATCCATCTACGTTGTGGTCCTCCTCTTTTCCGACTTTGATGAGAGGAATCATCATTAAGGGACGTAATATCAATAATATTTGATATGAGAGGAATCATCACTAAGGGACGAAACATCAAAAACATTTTATATAAGAGGAATCATCATTGAGGACGTAACATCAATAACATGTGATATCAGAGGTATCATCATTGAGGGACGTATCATCAAAAACATTAGATATGAGAGGAATCTTCTTTGGGAGAAGTGACACCAATAACATTAGATATGAAAGGAATCACAATTGGGGATCGTGACATCAATAACATTAGATATGAAAGGAATCAACTTTAGGGGACGTGACATCAATAGAATTAAATTTGCGGATTATACAGTGTTGATTTGAGACCATTAGCAGGATGTGCAACATTTAGTAGATGCGGTTGTCGCACATAGTGAACAACTAGGGTTAGAGTTGAATTGTAAAAAGGCACAGATTAAGGCCATAACAGTGAAGAAGGAAATGCCACAATGTAATATACAGTTAAATTAGAATATTCGTAAACAAGTGAATTGGTACATCTATCTCTGAACAATCATGAAATCTGATTGGAGGTACCTAGACGAGATTAGAATAAAAATCACCATGGAGAATGCAGCCTATGCAGACAAAAAACATACTCTCTATATATAAAAGAGAATGTTTGTTTGTTTGTGTGTCCTTTATCTGTTCCCGAACGGTCCATCCGATTGAGATGAAGTTTTCTAAAGATGTTGTTCTCACTCCCGCGGATCCAGCTGAAATAGTTAGTTAGGTTAAAATCAACAAGTTTTCCTAAAGCACGAAAGAAAATGGCATTACCAGCTTCAGAAACAGACGAAAAAATGTCCCGCCATTTTTCTCCAAGGGAACTCACTCTCTGATTGCACCAGAAATTAGTTATGAACAGTTATATCTACTTATAATGTTTCTGTCTGTGTGTGTCCTTTATGCGTTCCTCGAACGGTCCATCCGATTGAAATGAAAGTTTGTACAGATGTTGTTCACTCTCCCGCAGATCGAACTGAAATAGTTAGTTTAAAATCAATATTTACGAGCTTCAGAAACATAAGAGCAACGGGAACGAGAACGGGAGCATCAGAAACAGACGAGCAACGGGAACGCGAGCGGGAGCATCAGAAGCAGACGAGAAACGAGAACGGGAGCATCAGAAACAGATGAGCAACGGGAACGAAAACGGGAGCAGGGGCCGAACGCGTACTCTGTGCGCTTAGAGAAATGCATTTGAATGTGTAATGACTACTTATATGAATTCAGTGAGATGCTCACCGCCAGGTGCCTAGCGACACCGGGCCGGGTCGTCAGCTAGTAACCAATAAACAGATGCCAATTGCAACGAGAAAAAGAGTGTATGGTATTACATGGCATCTGTTCTTTTGTATGGATGTGAAGCGTGGATAATTACCAAACAAGCTAAAAATCATCTAATGGCTGTATAAATATTGTATCTGGGGGAAATTGAAAGAATAGCATGGACAGGCAGAACAACCAATGACCAAATCCTACAAGAAACAAACAAAATCCGCAAATTCATTAGAAAAATTAGACGCAGACAGTCATACAATTTTTTTTTGTTTTTTTTTGTTTTGTTTTTGGACACGTTATTTGTACTTTGTATGTTTTTGTATTTTTTATACCCCCTCCCCGCCATTTTTGTTTTAAATTTATGTTTAACTTTGTGTAGTTCATTGTAATGCATATACACTGCGTCCGTTTTTAGTACACATCACTTTATTCGCAGGAGGCACACGTACCTCTTTTTTAAATTATTTCCTTTTGTTGCATCCTTCTGCAGTCGTTATTTTTCCTATTAATATAGCAACTCGTTTCAATCATTGTAATGTTTCTTAGGTACAAATGTAGAAATCTTAATAATAGAAATTCATAGTTTCAATGGAAATACATTGAAATAAAATGTTTAAGTAGCAATGGAGACAAGACAAATAATGTATGGGGTATAAATGAATGCTGTTTAATGCAGACAGTTAGTTTGAAGAACGTAGAGCATAATATCTAAGGAAATATGTTGCCACTCTGATAAATAGATATTAAAATAAATTTAAGTAATAGCGTTATCTTAGATGTCCAGTATGTGACCTCACGTGGTAGGTAATATAAAAAAAAAGAAATGCATTATATCTTTGGTATAATATATCTAATGCAATATCCGTTTTGTCGTATAGTGGTGTTTATACTTAAGAAAATTATTTGACAGGCACAATGCATGTGCCTCATAATGATAACATCTTAGGGAAGGAAGTGGGGCCAATATATTGTATACGTACGTATAAAATAATCGGTCTGGGAAATTGGAAGGATAACACAAATTGCCCTA
This sequence comes from Cepaea nemoralis, assembly GCA_014155875.1. Taxonomy (NCBI): domain Eukaryota; kingdom Metazoa; phylum Mollusca; class Gastropoda; order Stylommatophora; family Helicidae; genus Cepaea; species Cepaea nemoralis. The sequence goes on along the minus strand of JACEFZ010024542.1, from coordinate 146,057 downwards.
CGGATCTAACAGTCACAGACAACATGAAAATATATGAGATTACATTTCCATGCGACCCCAGAAAAACACTCACAGAAACATGGTAATCACTGACAGAACAAATTATAGACATACTACATAGGTACAAATACAACACAACAAAAGTATTTAGGAGAAGCACAATTGTAAACACCTTCATCATTCCTAAGATAATATATTTCGCTACATATAGATCCCCCAAAATAGACAATCACAGACATAAACAAACACATCAGACATTTCATCTTCAGCAACACAATTCACAAAACACAAACTATTAATACAAGATAAGAAATAAGGAGGATTAGCATTACAAGACCCAGTCACAAAAATACAAGCATTAACATGCAGCCATACAGGACAAATAAGCAATCATCCAGATCAGTAGTTCCCAAGCTTTTCAAGCAGAGGGCCATATCTACTATTTTCAGTAGTTAAGCGGGCCACAACGTATCTAATCTCATGTCATCTCATCTCATCATGTTCCTCTTGCACCTTGCGGTGTCGATGTGAAGTATAAACTTCGTTAGAGTGCCCGATTATGGGTTTCATATATCGATATTCCCATGGACTCTGCTATTCCCTCCGTCCAACGTTTATGTGGTCGGCCTCTTCCTCTGTTTCCATCTGTTCTGTACATCATTGCTTGTTGTGGTATGTTGTTGACTGGTAACCTACTTGCATGGCCAAACCATTTGACTTGCTGCTTTCTAATAAAATCTAGTGCTGCTTTAACCCCCACTTTTGTCCTGATTTCTTCATTTCTGATCTTATCTCTTCTTGATACGTTGAGTATTCTTCTCAGGAACCTCATTTCTGTTGTTGTGATGTTTTTTTCTCTTTTTCTGTCATTGTCCAGGTTTGGCATTGGTAGCATAAAGTTGTGTTGTAAAGTGCTTTCTTAGTAGTTACTGATACATGTTTGTTCTTTAGTATTGGTGCCATTTGTCCAATGAGTTGATTTGCCTTATTGCACCTATTTTCGATCTCGTCTTCTGATCTGTCATTTGATGATATTATACTTCCCAGGTACTTGAAACTCTTCACTTGTTTCAAGGGATGTTCGTTTAGGTGAATTGTTGTTGTTTGTTCTTCTTTAGTTATAGTCATTACCTCTGTTTTGCTTGTGCTAATTTTCATGTTATGTTCCCTACACATTTCGTTTAGACTATTCATGTGGTCTTGTAATTCAGCTTCTGATTTTGCTATTAGTGCTTGGTCGTCCGCAAACAGGAGTTCTCTAATGGTTAGATTTGCATTTGGATCTTCTTCTGTGTTCTCGTCATGTGGTATTCTTGCTGTCTCTGCTTGGCTGGTTTCTTTACATATGTTGTCTATATATGTTATGAACAAGAGAGGGGACAGGACACAACCTTGTCGTACTCCAGATCTTATGGTGAAGGGTTCTGAGAGTCCTCCAGTTGCTCTCACTATGCATTCACAGTTGTTGTATAAATATCTACATAGGTTTGTTAGATGTGTACTCACTCCAGATTGTTTAAGGATTTACCACAACTTATTTCTATCAACTCTATCGAATGCCTTTTCTTGGTCGACAAAGGCTAAATAGAGTGTTTCATTGAATTCGATTGATTTTTCTATATGTTGTCTAAGAGTAAAAATTGCATCTGTGCATCCTTTGTTTTTCCTAAATCCAAGTTGTGTTTCGCTTTGCTGGGGTTCTAAAGTAGTTCGTAATCTTTTTTCAAGAATTTTGCAAAATATTTTCCCAGTATGACTCAACAGTGAAATGCCTCTGTATTGTGTGCAGTCTCTTTTGCTGCCTTTGTTTTTTCCAAATTGGGATAATTATGGCATTTCCCCAATCTCGTGGTGTCTGTTGTTCTACCCAAACATGATTGAATAGTCTATGTAGCCAAGCTGTTCCTACTTCTCTTGCTGCTTTAATTAGTTCATTTGGTATTTCATCCTGTCCTGGTGATTTGTTCAATGGGGCTAATCTGATGGCTTCTATAATTTCTTCTTTTAGTATGTCTGGTTCTAGTTCTTCGGTGACATCTGTATAGGTCTCTTGAATTCCTATGACATCTGATGGGATGTTGAGAAGTTGTTCGAAATACTGCTTCCATCTTATTAGGATTTGTTTTTGTTCACTTATTGGTTCTCCATTTTCGCTGTTAATTATTTCAATTGGATCAAAGGGTTCTCCTCTGGCTAGCATTGCACCTATCTGTTTGTATAAGTTTCTAGTTGCCTCCTTGTAGTTTTTATTTATTTGTCTAAGTCCAATGCATGAGAACGGCCTACATACCTACATACTCATTTCTACCTGCAGTAAATCGTGCAGTATTGCTTGGCAGAATAACAAGACATTGAAGCAGATATTTTCAACCAACAAACAGTTTAGTCAAAGACACCCCCGGTAATGTTCTAGAACAGATTGTTGTACTCTCATAGTGTGGGTGTTATCATGTGTAGGTGAGAGTATATATTTTTCGGTATCTGTGTTTGTCTTGTTCGTCAGGTGTGTCTTATCGTGAGGTGCGTAGGGGCAGTTTGGAAGTTTTGAATGTTGATTCTGCAGCTTGTCTTGTTCCTGACGTATTGGTGTTACCTTTCCTCAGGAGTAATCTAGGCAGGCCGAGAGAGGGATCATTCTGCATGGGCAAGACATGGTCTCTAAATTCAGCCCAGACTTTGTGTTATGGGGAGGTATGTCTCCAATTTACAAACTATCGTTTGTCAAGACGGCAATGCGTCAATCAGTCAGTCAGTCAGTCAGTCAGTCAGTCATTACTATCATATATGCTCCATACTAATAGCTAAATTATATAAAATAACATAAAGTAATGCAGCTTTACAGGACAGAATAACAAACATGAAGGGCATCGCCGCGATTAGTCTTCATCAGCAAACACATACATACATAAAACACAACATATAATAACAGAGAAGTCCCCCAATTTACTACATTAAGGAGTAAGAAAAGGATGAGAAGAATGAAAAAAAAATGAAAATAATGAAGCTAAAGTGAAAATTTAAAAAAAAAATGTTTTCCATTTATCTCAGAATCCCAGGTTGTGATACTAACATGAATTTCACCTTGATACTCTTATATAGACAGCCTAGGGAGTCTGTGGGTCATGGGGACCGGGGTAGGGGGTGGTAACGGTTCAGTGAAGATCCCAGGTAGTAGAACGGAAGTGGTAAGTGATATAAAAATAGGGGGAAGTTAAGGCGGGAAACTGGAAGCAATAGAGATGTGCTGGTGGTCCGAGTGTGAAAACTAAGATGGAGTGTCCCCGTGGATGTCCGTACTGCTAGATCGTTCTCGTTTGATCCAGCCCTGAATTGTGTCCTCTGGTAGTTTCATGACCAGACCTGCCTCCTATTTTGTCAAAACCTAGATGGCATTTCTCGTCTGATTTAGTGTTATATTATTACATTGTCATAATGCGTAGGTTCTGAGAAATGAGAATCAAGTCGGAAAGAAGACAAGAGAAGGCGGAAAGATATATATTTGGATGGCTAGGCAATATGGAATGACCGGGTCAAGAACACCGACCTGACCCAAGAATGGTGATCGTGTAGTCTCCGTGGTGAAGCGGTGATGACACAGTCGGCATCATCATTTCCGGCGTCAATAAGCGTGGGCAGTCATGGTTGCAATCTCACGCGATCACTAAAGGTTTAACTGATTAAGTGCCATGGGATGATTAAACGACTTCCCAATCTGCCATGGGCTTTTATAAAGTAGCTTGCCTTATGTAACGATCTTTAATTTGATATACAATACAACATATCTGCAACTATATTAACAACATATAACACCACAACTAACATCGGGTTCAAATGGACCCCAGTGTCAACTTTCGCTTCTGTCGTTGTGTCCTAGTACACTTATTTTTATTTTGTGTGTGTGTGTGTGTGTGTGTGTTATATTCTATAATCCCACTCCCCACATCCCATATAAACATTTATATTCACCAATGTGGCGTTCGTTGTAAGGTATGTACACTGTGTACGTGTTTAGTATATGTAACTTTTTCGCAGGAGTTACACAAACCTAACTAATGTTTCATAGGTAAAAATGTAGACATCTGTATAATAGGAATTCATAGTATCAAGGGAAATAAATTAAAACGCAATGTTTAAGGCAGAAGGGAGACAAGAAATACAATTTCTTGGAGTATACATTGAGACAATTTAATGCAAAAAGTTAGTTTAAATAACGTATAGCGTATATTTAAAACTAAGACTCTGATCAACAGCTACTAAAATAAATTTAAGTAATTGCGATATATTAGATATCCAGTATGTGACCTCATGTGATAGATAATATAACAATTGAAGGGCAGTCTTAATGCTGGATATCTAGTGCAATATCCGTTCTATTTCAACGGCATGAGACGGGCTAGTTATAAATATTTTTGGCAGGCACATGTGCATGTGCCTCGTAATGATAGCAAACATGGTCGTAGAAACTTTTAATGGCTCGAAGAAATAGACGATATGTATGTTTGTCTTTGACACACAAGTGAATTACGGCAGTCACTGATGTTTGCATAAACGCTGGAGTTATACATGATCCCAAAAAAGACAAGCCACAGTTTGAGGTGTTCTTCTGCTATGTTCATCCGGAGTCTTTTTCGGAAGTGATTGCTTTGGGCCTGTTTACAGCGGAGCTGTGATACTACGTCTTTAGACCGACACATCCGACTTCTGCGGGAATTTTGTTGACAGTGTTAACATTCCCGGGGTTTCCGACGGACTTCCGACTCTCACTTTTATGGTGTCACCTACATCCCAGCTGGTCAAGTTAGAACGGCCGGAGACATCCCGGTCAGCCCTCAAGGGAAGGTAGGGGCAGACCATGCGAATCCACCGCCATCAAAGGTGGCTTTCAAAAATGCATGGCCGACACATAGCGCTCTTGTTCTGGGTTCACCCAAGGAATTATCACGTCCTTCACATGGCTGCTTAGTCTCATATCCGTATAATGAGCCTTTAGTTCGCCGCAGGCCGCTCCCCACGCAAACCAGGAGAGGTCAGTCTGCAGATGACATCCACTTAGCCAGCTTTCGGTTCGTACTTTCCATAAAATGGGTTTTCTAGCCCAGCAACATTCCAATTCGTGCCATAGGGACGCTTTTCCCACCTTTTGGTGAACCCCACACAGTGAATCTTTGATGCTGACATTCCACGTAATGAATTTGCTGTTTGAGATGTTCAGCTGCAATAACTCTCTGTCAAAAAAAAAAAAAAACAAACATACATGTAATATGTGTTACCTTATTTTTATTTCTAATGCAAGAATTTGGTGACAAAACACATCCGTGTCTTACCCATCTTGGTCTGCTCATCATGGTCTCGGCACTAAGTAGTAACTGTGACAAAATCTTCCCACTTACCAGTTTCCGCGATCCAATTTTGTTCGGTCAAACCCTACTTTTTGTTTGGACGTGGATCTACTACCCGTTGTCCCATGTCTGGCTTATTGGTGTGCAGACTGGTTGTTCCTCGCCGTACAGGCAGATACTCTTCGACTTCGGAAGAATCAGCGATCCTACTACGTTAGCCAGGACCCCGAAGGGACCTGTTGCCCAGGACGCATGACTAGGACGTTTTAGTAGGTCTTGGTCAGTATAGAACCTGGCCCTGGTGCCTTGGAAACACCTCTGCGTCCCCTAACGATAGTCGCTGATGTTTGCCTTAACGCTGCAGGTGTGAGGCTTTCAGCTGCAATAACACTCAGTCACCAATCATGTAACATGTTATACCTTACTTTTCTTTCTAATACGAGAATATGGTGACAAAACACATCAGTATCTTACCCCTTACTTGGTCTGCTCATCACTGACTCGGGATTAAGTCATACCTGTGACAAACCCTCCCTACTTATCTTATCATTTACCGTTATCCATGTTTGTTAGGTCTAAACCTACTTTTTGCTTGTAACTGAATCAGATAAAAAGCAAGAAGATCGACTCCATTGCACCGGGTTTTATCTCATATGGCTCTGTATCTCTCCGCTGGGCGGCCTGCCAAACGCGTCGTACATATTACGAACTACGCAACTCCAGCGAGAAGCTCCAGGGTTTCTCCGACAAAATTGCACCCGTGAACCAAACGACGTACGCTGAAATCTCATCTCATCTCATCATGTTCCTCTTGTACTTTGCCGTGTCGAGGTGAAGTATAAACAGCGGGAGAGTGCTCACTATAGGCTTCATGTATCGATATGCCCATGGAGTCTGTTATTCCCTGCGCCCACCGCTTACGTCCCAAACAATTGGGTTAATATTCCACTCCAGGTCTGGTGAATGAAAATCCAGGTCAGGTGTAATAATAGTGTGCCATGAACTCTAGTAGAAGGTATGTGAATCAGACGATTTGTTAATCAAGATGAATCTAGTCTTATCCTGTCAGTCTGTCAGTCTCTCTCCTCTCTGGTCCATGTGATCATATCCCCAGCTCTGCGAGTGGCTGTTAAAATCGCCACACACAATCATTTTTTCCCCTTTTAATCGTAGTGTGTCCAGTGCTTGTTGGTGGTCACTTGGGCAGTAGTAATTGATCAGATGTAGGTATGTATAGTCTGTCTTAAGTTTTAGTGTCTGATACTCAGCCACTTCCACGTAAACTTCAATTTGGGAAGCAGTGATGTTATTTTTTTACAAGGGTCAGTATCTCATCCTTTCGCCTGTCCTTTCGGTCAGATCGGTAACACTGGTAGCCTCTGATTTTGAAGGCTATATTTTCGTTACGGTGAGTTTCATGCAAGAAACATACGCTTACTTATTCTTGGTCCAAGATGTTTTCTAGTTCTTTTTGTTGTTCTTATTATTGTAGTTTCTGACTCCCTCCGCATTCCAGTGCATTATTTTTAGTCTTTGTTTGGTATGGCCAGACGCTCTATTCTCAGGTCCCCTGGCTCCACGACATTTGACATGTATCTCCAGTAGTTGTGGTTGGACACTTTCAGGGCATAGGGCCCGGCGATGCACCTGCCTGGGGATCCAAAGCACGGAGAGCACCATAACATTTAGCAGTAGTCAACATATTTCATGGCGCAATTGCGTGGCATCCTGATTTCTGTGGTGCGCCTTCTGGCTAGTTGCCTCCGCCTTTATATTATGTCCACATTTGTTTGCCTTCATTCACGATCAATTATTTTGAAAACTGTCTGTTGCATCGTTATGAAATTTTTCCAGCCGTCTTATATTTTCCCCCACCCAAGGAATATGTCTTTGATAGGTCCAAAAACAACTTAAATCATTGAAAGCGGCGACATTCCTTTGATGTTTTGCTTAACAACTAGTGATTTCTCGCTAAAAAAGTTATGTTTACGGTAATGGGGACCTGCAAATTCAGATGACAAACAAAGGCGTATCCGTATTCGTATGGGAGTGGGTGCAATGACAGAACTAGCTTACAATCGACAGGGTCGGCTGCATTTCACAGGGTTTTTATCCAATATGACTCAGTTCCTTTCCGCAGCGCGGAAAGCGTCGCACAAAGCACGAACTCCGTAGCTCCAGCGACGACCCTCGGGATTGTCCGGGGAAAAAATGCACTCTTGAAATGAAGGACGGGGCCCGGAATCGAACATACAACCTTCAATCCATCCTTTCTCCAATAGACCTCTTCCTCTTTCAACACATGGTCCTGACGTTTTTTCCAGTAACTTTAATCCATATTTAATAGCGCGGACAGACAGACAGACAGACAGACAGACAGACAGACAGACAGACAGACAGACAGACAGACAGACAGACATAGAGACAGAGAGACAGAGAGACAGAGAGACAGAGAGACAGATACATAAGCAGGCAGGCGGGCGGGCGGGCGGGTGGGCAGGCAGGCAGGCAGGCAGGCAGATAGATAGATAGATTGATAGATAGATAAGCAGACAGGCAGGCAGGCAGGCAGGCAGATAGATAGATAGATAGATAGATAGATAGATAGATAGATAGATAGATAGATAGATAGATAGGTAGGTAGATAGATAGATAGATAGATAGATAAGCAGGCAGGCAGGCGGGCGAGCGGGCGGGTGGCCAGGCAGACAGACAGACAGACAGACAGACAGACAGACAGACAGACAGACAGACAGACAGAAAGATAGATAGATAGATAGATCGATCGATAGATAGATTGATAGATAGATAGATAGATAGATAGATAGATAGATAGATAGATAGATAGATAGATAGATAGATAGATAGATAGATAGATAGATAGATATCGGTCGGTCGGTCGGTCGGTCGGCCGACAGACAGTCAGACAGACAGACAGATATATAAGCAGGCAGGCGGGCGGGTGGGCGGGCGGACGGACGGGCGGACGGACGGGCCGGCGGGTGGGCGGGCGGACGCACGGACGGACGCACGGACGGACGGACGGACGGACGGACGGACGGACTGACAGACAGACAGACAGACAGACAGACAGACAGACAGACAGACAGACAGACAGACAGACAGACAGACAGACAGATTCCCGCCAGAAGCCGGGCCTTGTCAGCTAGTTTATTTATATAATCACATTTCATGAAAGAACCCCCATTTGGAGACACCTCTGAATCTTCGCGCTGTTTGTTTCAAAACGAAAATCACGTGAAAATTTCAAAATCTGCCGGGACGTCTCTTGGTGAAGCTGTAATACTGTTAAAATCATGGACGTAATCTCTAAGTCGAAATTAATATACCGCATATAAACTAACTTTGAAATCTGCTGTAAAATCTCCAGAACAAAATTTTTTTGTTGGGTGGACATAATGATAAAGTTATATACTAAATCTCATCATTTTATCTCAGTTGGTTACTGAGATATTGAATTTTATATTGAGGCAACAAAAAAAAACACACACTATAGCACCTTTACTTTACTAGAGCAGACTGTGGTCTTACTCGAGTTTAGATGTGTAGGCACGCAGACACATAAAGGTCGAACGCTATTGTGTTCCTCCTCAAAGCATTTGGAGTAAAACACCTGAATGTCCTGTAGGAGCTGGTGTCAGAATGGAATAATATTGTTTATAAGTTGGATACTCATTGCATTTGGTGAATGAATTAAGTCACTTAATGTGGGAGGACTTTCCTTTTGAATGGAAGGATAACTAGGGAAAACAATTACGTACAAAGGAGAATAGTGAACATGCTTATCAAATTCCAAATCGATCAAGGTATTACTAAACTTTGAGACTATATGTGACAGGCATGGGCGAAGATGACATTGCTTATCTGGTATCCTAAACATTGAGAGCTCTGTAGTGGGTATTGGATGGAGACGAGCCAGTTATTGGGTTGACAACTTCTGAGGGACACTATAGCCTTCTTCCCCCTTTGTTTTTTTTTTCCCTGGGGTCACATTTCTCTTTATTTATTTACACTTTTCTTTGGGACTTTACTTTTATTATATTTCTAATGATCATATAGGTGCATATATGGTACCGTAGATATATGTTTTGATTCTGGAATTTCAGGTAGCGGTTAAATCCATCCAGAACCAGATATGGCTCTTGATGGGAGCTCCGGGCTGGAGAGATGACGAATCCTATTTTGGAAGATCTTACAGGCGAGTTTTCAATCCAAACACATAAAGCAGGTAACCCAGTATCACCAGGAATCAACCAGGGGACATTTAGTCTGTACCTGAGATTAGAGAGACAACCTCGACAATCTTCCTACCTGAACCAGAAGACAAACTTACTATTGACCCAAATTATTTAGCCTCACAGAACATTTGAACATTTAGGGTCCAAACACCAAACATGCAGTGGAGAGGATTGAGCTTAAGATAGAGAATTCTCATCTCATCTCATCTCATCATGTTTCTCTTGTACATTGCGGTGTCGAGCTAAAGTATAAACATCGTGAGAGAGCCCGATTATGGGCTTCATATATCGATATTCCCATGGACTCTGCTATTCCCCCCGTCCACCTTTAACGTGGTCGGCCTCTAATTATTATAACCCAATTGATATACGGGTATGATTCAATCCACTGGGGAAACATTGTTTATGTTTTTCTGAAAAGGTGAATGTTTAATGTATTAATGAATAAATACCATGCCTTTTGAAATAGGTGATTATTTTGTGATCAGGATGGCCAAACCCATCCCTAGTTTGCTTGTTATTAATTTTAATAGATATTTCATTTTTCACTCCGAGTGTTCCATTTATTCTTTCAGTGTTCATGTTAATGCCTGTTAACCATTAATTCACCTGAGACATTAATTATTTATCCGAGAGCAGACTGGCATGGAAATTCCACAAGGTGTATTATTTTTCAAAGAAATCGTTTCCTTGTTAACCTTGGGGACTTCGTTGGTTCTCCTGGACTCTGGTGATAGCCGCAAATAATTGTGCCATTGAAGGCTGCTAAAATTATAGTGGGCCAGGATCACACCGGGAAAGATGAATTCTAATTTCCCTCTATCTCTTTGAGATTCCCCAAGATATACGCATCTGTTCTTCGGGATGACGCTGTTTTAGTGTTTTTCCTTTGGATTATGTGGTGTTATTTCGTTTTCGTTTTTTGGAAGTGTTCAAAAGAGGCCACGAAAGGCAGGTGGTGGATGAAATTTTGAGGGCAGCTGAGAGATATTGGTTGGTTATGGTCTCAAGTTTCACGACGGCAGGCAGAGGAGCTCTCTCTAGTCAATGGCTGCGGTCAAATGACGAGTACAGTTACTGCCATAGAGGAAAGCAACGGCAAACTACCTCTGTAAAAGTGCCTAGTACATTATGATTCACCTAAAGACTGATCATCGCAGGACAAGGACAGAGACGTTAAAATTAGCTACATGGAACGTTAGGACGTTAAACGACGATGGAAAATTAGAGAACATAAAACAAGAAATTGAAAGAGAAAAAATTAATATTCTAGGGATGTGCGAAACGAGATGGACAAGAGCAGGCATCAAGATAGATAAAGATTTTAAGATTATTTATTCTGGAGGTGAAGACCGACAAAAAGGAGTGGCTGTTATTTTGGACCGGAAAACATCAAAATCTGTTCAAGGATATTTGACCGTGTCGGACAGAGTTCTATTAGTTAAATTAAGTGGCAGACCTTTTAGCATAAATATTATTCAAGTATAAGCCTCAACAGGAGAATCCTGTGAAGATAGTGTAGAGGAATTTTATAATGACATAGAGACTGTCTTAAAGAAATTTAAAAATTCAGAAATAAACATCATAATAGGAGACTTCAATGCTAAACTAGGAAATCAAGGTGATAGATACAAAGTAGGTAATTATGATTTAGGTGAGAGAAATGAAAGAGGATACAGACTGGTAGAGTGGGCAAAAGAAAACTAAATAATTGTAGGAAACACCTGGTTTAAGCAACACCCTAGAAGATTATGGACATGGAGGAGTCCTGATAGCAGGATCAGAAACCAGATTGACTACATTCTGATTAGCAGAAAATTTAGAAACGCACTAACAATAGCAAAAACAGTTCCCAGTGGTGATTGTTATAGTGACCACAGACTACTACTTACAGAAAAACTGAGGATAAAGTTTAAGAAAGTCAAGTATATAACTGGAAACACTAAATATGATTTGTGTACATTGAGTAATGACAAGGAAACACAAAACAAATTCAACACAGAAGTACAGAACAGATTTGATATATTGCCTGATCTAGACATATTATTCCAGGATGTGGATGATCAATGGGAAACGTTGAAGAATTCAATCAATGTGGCTGCAGAAACAACTATTCCAAAATTAAAGAAGGTGAGTCGTAAGAAAAGGATGACTGAAGAAATTTTACACCTAATGGAAACAAGAAGACTCAACAAAAATAATCCTGCCAAATATGAAGAAATTCACAGACAAGTCAGAATATTATGTAAGAAGGCAAAAGAAGCATGGCTTTAAGAAAATTGCTTAGACATTTAAAAACAACACAACAGTCAAAATACCAAATTAGTTCACAAAAGAATTCAGGAACTTACTAATAAGAGAACAAGTACATCGACAGGCTGTCTAAAAACTAAAGATGGCAAAATCATAATAGAAAAAGATCAGATTCTACAGGTATGGACAGATTATGTGAAACACCTTTATGATGATAACAGAGACGAACAGTATGATATTAGATTTAATAATGAAGGACCGCCAATTTTGAAGATGGAGGTTCGAAATGTTCTTAAGCATATGAAAGCTGGCAAGGCCCCCGGTGCAGATAACATCACAACAGAAATGATTAAAGCTTTAGAAGAATTTGGACTAGATCAAGTCACCAGACTGATGAACACATTATATGATACTGGAGATATACCTCCTGAATTATGTAACTCTATATTTATTGCAATCCCAAAGAAATCAGGAACCTTGGAATGTGATCAACATAGAACAATTAGTATAATGAGCAACATCACAAAGATTTTGCTACGAATTATCATGCAAAGAGTGAGGAAGAAAATACAACCTGAAATAGGGGAAAACCAATGTGGGCTTGTAGAAGGAAAGGGTACAGTAAATGCTGTGTATATGCTGCGAACAGTTATTGAACGTGCTATAGAAGAAAACAAGGATTTACACGTTTGCTTTATTGACTACACAAAGGCTTTTGATAGAGTTAGACATTTCAACATGGTAGATATGCTTGCAGATCTACAAATTGATGGGAAAGACATTAGATTTACAAAAAGACATATATTGGAAACAACAAGCTACCATCAGGATTGATAATGAATTGGGACAATATCAACCTATTAAGAGAGGAGTTAGGCAGAGATGTGTAATGTCTCCAGATCTTTTTTCCCTATACAGTGACAATATTTTCAGAAATGTAGAAGATATAAATGGAATCAGCATTGGAGGAAGAAACATCAATAACATTAGATATGCAGATGATACAGTATTGATTGCATACTATGCATAGGTTCTGCAACAATTAGTAAACACGGTTGTTGTACACAGTGAGCAGCTGGGGTTAGAATTAAATTGCAAGAAGACACAGGTTATGGTGGTCACTAAGAAGAACGAAGTACCACAATGTAATATACAAGTAAATGGGAATATTCTTCAACAAGTGAATCGATACAATTATCTCGGAACAGTCATAATATCTGATGGGAGATGGCTTGAAGAGATTAGAACAAGAATCGCCATGGCGAAAGTAGCCTTTAGCAAGATGAAAAACATTCTGACCAATAAAAAGATGTCAATTGAAACGAGAAAAAGAGTGTTGAGGGGGTACATAGAGTCTGTTCTTTTGTATGGATGTGAAACTTGGACAATGTGCAGTCAAGCTGAAAAACATCTGATGGCTGCAGAAATGTGGTTTCTGAGGAAAATGCAAAGAGTACCATGGACAGATAGAAAAACTAATGACCAAGTACTACAGAGACAAATGAAAATCGTAGACTGATTAAAGAAATTAGACGAAGACAAGTCAAAACTTTTTGGACATGTTATGAAAAGAAATGGATTGGAGAACTTAGTGACAACTGGCAAGATCGAGGGGAATAGACCAAGAGGAATGCCGAGAGGAACATACCTGGATGGCTTTGCCACGCTGCATGGACGAGACAGCAACACTGAGCTGATCCACGTCTCTGATGATTGAGGGAAATTGCGAGTTATGACCGCCCAGGCTTTCCGGCATGGCACATGATTGATTTATTGAAACACAGAAGCCACACACAATATGTGACACGAGATATTGCCTGGCATATTTCCCAGCATCTCGTCTCGTCACCTGGCGAGATGCAGCGAAATATGCCTGGCAATCAATCGTGCAACATAGTGTTTTTGTCTTCTGCGTTTAAATTCACTAAGGGAATATATTGTTTTGATTTTCTAATTTTTGTTTATCTTGTTGGATAGACATATTTCTTCGCTGTTACATCCAATCAAATTGTAATATACATTTTGTATATATCTTCTTCTTCCTGTAGTCCATGCCGTATGCCGATGGCGACCATGTCTGTCCACAGCCTTCTGTCTCGTGTACCGCCACCCATTTTCATTACAGATTTTCCTCCATGTCATGATGACAAACTGTCCAGCATCTACTCTCTTGTTCTCCCCCTGGCTTTCCTCCCCTCCAGCTTTCCTATTGTGACAACATGCCCTCATTTTCATATAATCACAGAGAAGACCCTCCATTAACTACATTAATGTATAAGAACTGAATGAGCAGAATGAAAAAAATGAGAACACTGAAGAGAAATGAGGAATTCAAATTAAAAAAAAAAAATTGCAACTTATCTCAGAATCCCAGGCTGTGATACTAACATTGGTGTCAGGTCTTAGTCAGATATGACTGAGCTACCGTATAACAGTAGACGGTACTACATGCTTTCTGTTAGCGCCGAACATTGGGCGTCGCTTACCAAACCCGACACCCCACATTGTGCAAACGGCTTTGGGCGGAAGAGCGCAATTGGGACGGTACAAGCCTTACCCTGGTGCAAGGAAATGCAACCTAAAGACAAAATGTCATGCCAGGGCAGACCTGGTCCTAAGCCTTGATTGGCGGCTCGTCTAGGATCGAAGCTCCGACAGGCGGACAGTTAGAGCATTGCTTTGCTGATACGGCAGCTTCTGCAGCTTGTCTTGTTCCAGGTGTAGATGTGTTAACTTTCCTCTGGAGTGAACTAGGCAGGCCGCGAGAGGGATCATGCTGCATGGGCAACACATGATCTCTACATTTTAGCCCAGGTTTTGTGCTATGGAGAGGCAATAACTCCATCACTGGTCTTAACTGGTCTCGGAATCAAAGCGAGAGGCAACTGTTATGGGTTATATGTCCCTGTCAATTGGGAGAAACGTTTAAACAGCTTTCATATGCGGTGTCTGCGAAGAATTCTTGGTATTAAGTGGGAAGACAAAATCACAAATACTGAAGTATTGGAAAGATCAGGTTGTGTGACGGTTTATTCCATGCTCAGTCTTCGTAGACTTAGATGGAGAGGACATCTTAGGAGGATGGATGGTGGTAGAATACCAAAGGACATCTTTTTGGTGAATTACAGATGGGTAAGAGATCTCAGGGTCAGCCTCTAATACGATACAAAGATGTGTGTAAGCGGGACATGATTGATACAGGCATTGATAATGCACATTGGGAGCAAGTCGCCGCTGAACGTGTTGCATGGAGGGCAAACTTCAGAAATGGAATAAAGACAAAGGAGAAAATTATTGCAGATAAGTCACACACCGAGCGTGTTAGACGTAAGATGGTGCATGATGGTGGAAATGACCACATGTTCACATGCACCCACTGTGAACGGACATTTACAGCGCGAATTGGCCTTATCAGTCACATTCGCTACCGCCATAGGTAAACGTTATTATGCCTTTTTAAAGCTAGACTATCGTCTATCAAGACGGCAAGGTACCAATATAATGATACTGACATGGATTTCACATTGATACTCTTTTATAGACAGTCATGGGAGTCTGTGGGCCATGGGGACCCCGGTAGGGGATTGTAACGGCTCATTGAAGATCCGAGATTAATGATTGAAAGTGGTACATGAAAATAGGGGAGGAAGGTAAAGCGGGAAACTTGAAGCAATGAAGATGTGATAGTGGTTTGAGTGTGAACACTGAGAAGGAGTCCCGGTTGATCTGCCGCACAGCTAGACCATTCTCGTTTGATCTAGCCCCGAAATGTGTCCTCTGCTAGTTCCACGACCAGACCTGCCCCTATTTTGGACAAGCCAAGATAGCTGTTCTCGTCTGATTTAGTGCTATATGTTTACATTTTCATATAGTGCAGATGCTGTGAATTGAGAATCATGACGGAAAGAACACACTTATAGGTATCTATATCGGAGAAAAGATCATGTTGGCCACACAATTATTAAAATGGTATCCGGAACATGGGCTAGAGGTCACCCATGTTTACCAAATCATTTAATATAAGCCGGCTAGCTGCTTCCAAGAATTTGGTGATACAGTGTCTGATGCCAGACGAGAAGGTGACAGTAATACTGCCTCTACCGTTAAGGCGGAAACCATGACATTTTGGGGAAATGCCGCTTACGGCAAAACTCTAACCAATATGGCCAAACATTCCGATGTTTCCTATTGTAAGGCTGAGACACGGCCAAGTCAGTGAATGATCCCCTATTTAAGAAGATGACGCCACTGACCGACGAAATTTTTGAAGTAGAAAAAGGAAAAAAGACAACAGTCTGGGATCTCCCCCTTCAGATAGGGTTTTTCGTTTATCAGTATTCCAAATTGAGGATGTTATAATTGTATGATGACTTTTTAGACAAATTTTTAGACGGGGGTGATTTCCAATTGTATGAAATGGACACTGACTCACTCTACGTAGCCCTTAGCAAACCTACATTAGCAGAAGCAATAAGACCCCATCTTAGAGCAGAGTATGATATAGTTTATAATCAGTGGTTTCCGGCTGAAGTCTGCTCTGATCATATAGATTATAGCTAGTACTTATACCTGTAAAGCTTGCCAGACTATCAAAGCTTAAGAAAAGAGATCACCTGGTCTTTTCAAATTAGAATACGAAGGGGATGGAATGGTAAGTTGTTTAAGGAAACCACCAATTTGTGTATTGTAGTATGGTGAGTACTAGATACGTATTAATAAAAAGTTTCGAAATGCGTTAATTAATGCAAAAGACAATGCCGGGTGCTGACTGTAATAGTGATCATGTACGGCTATGTGATATGATATAAGTAAGACTGAATAGAAGAAAAAAAGTGGTTAGGATCATGAGACATAATACAGAGGTTTTGAAGGTAGAAAAGAAATTCAAGATCAAAAGATCCTGATTGTGAACATAGATATAATGCAATATCTAAAATACAGAATATAAACGATCAATACAAAATGTTAAGGAATTCCATTCATCAAACGAGCAAAGAAATATTACCGGAGAGAAGCCAAAAGGCTAAGGAAAAAAATGGATGACTGAAGAAATATTAAAGTTGATGGCCAAAATAAAACAGAGTAAAAATGATAAGCATGCACATAATGAGATAAATAAAGAATTAAGAAATAATTGTGTCAAAGCAAAAGAAAGATGGTTAAATGAACAGTGCAAGAAAAATAGAAATAAATTCTATTAAAGATACAAAAAATATGCACAAACAAATCAGTGAGATTACAGGAAGACAAATAAGAATAAATACAGGTTGTTTAACATCAAAAACATTGAAATATATTATTGGAGGAAGATGCTATAATGAAGAGATGGAATGAGTATATAAGAGACTTATATGATGGAGCCGGTCTCTCTGGCTGAGGGGTTACACCACTTTCTCCGTAATCCCGTTTATCCACGCAGGGTCTCGCAGCGAGGCGAGAACTGAAAGAGGTTCGACCCGCGCTCGTGACTTGCGGGATAACTGAGCCGGCCGCTCAGAAAGCAATGGCAAACTACTGAGCGTAATATTGCCAAGAAATCAACATACAGTTGAAAGATGCTGATGTTGACAGCGATGTCCTGTAAAGGATATGCAAAAAACAACACCATATGATAGCGAAAGGGCAGAATTAACAGAAGTAAGTAACTTAGAAGGTCCACCTATTCTAAAAGAAGAAGTTGATGATGCTGTCAAGCATATGAAAAAAAAAAAATCAGCTGGGCCAGATGGAATCATAATAGAAGAATTAGAAGTAATGGGAGAATTTAGAGTAGATATCTTAACCAAAATGTTGAATGATATTTATAGCAGTGGATATATACCAAGCGATATGTTGAAATATGTATTTATAGCTATATCAAAAAGACCAGGTGTCGCGTAACGTATTCTACTAGGATGAAATTGGATCAAAGTAGATACTAAATAGACCTCTACGAATAGAGAATCTAACCACTGCTGAAGAAGCGATCAAATGGCTCGCAATTCTAGAAGAATGATTATCAAAGTCCCAGAATGGATCACTACTTCTAAACAGTGCCAGGCGGAAAGTTATGACGACTAACTGTACTAACACACGAAGACAGTATGTCAAGTTATTCCTGCTAACGTGCCTGGATGAATAATGAGCCCCCACTGCCTAATGTATTCTCACACAACAGGAGATAAGACAGAATGATAAGTATAGATGTAGTCCTTTCACTCGTCACACAATCTGATGATGCTAATTCTAATTCTATAATGACAGACGTAGTTGTTAAAATTACAAATATAACATAACGTTTAATCCTAAAGAACACTACGTGAGCCCCACTGGGAACTCACTGACACATAAGAGATACGCAGATCCCTGAACTTTCTACAAGATAATGTTCAGCTAGAGGATATAATCATAGACTTCTAGCCGATATCGGACAATTTGTGATTGCTGTGCAGTGGCAAACGGGTCGGTAGCCACTCATCTGATAATCCTTAGCCTCCTGGATGGTAAGCTGTCAGTGCTGACTGGATCGTGGTATAGACTCCACTCTCTGCTGCATCAAGTGAGTGGTTCGTAGCTCAATCACCGGTCGTGACTACGGCTACAGATGATCAGGGTGCAGGCTCTGTGAATGACAGTGAGAAGGAGTGAATAATCCTTCAAGACAGACTTGTAAATTCTTTTGGCCATGTCATTGTTCTGCATGGCATGCTTATCTCATAAATTTCAATAGCATGTATTATCTCAATTTACACATTTTGATTCCTTATCTGAAATCTACAACAGCACACTGATCTAATGGAAACAGCACACAAATGATATCCTATTCTCTCTGCTGACATTTAGATGAAACATATACAATCACAATGCTCTACTTCAAAGACCACATTCCAACTATATATTCTAAGTCATGATTAATCATGGAAACATGAACCACAATTCACATAATGACTTAACAGTACATATAGGATGACTTCAATGGAATGAAAGACTCCACAACTCCGACGTCACATATACATTAACAAACCATTAAATCGATGAAACACCACACATCATTTTCCAAGTATTGAAACACACAAACTACACTCCACACGATGAATTAACATCACATATGGATTAATTCCATAGAATGAAATGAAATCACACACAACCACTATAACTTCACGATGAACACGAGTGAACCATTAAAATCAATGAAACACCCCAAGTTCACTTAAAGAGTTATGAGTTGTACTACTAGCAAGTCTTCCTTATATTCATTACGACATAATTAATTATCTAGAAGATTTCTTAGCTAGGTTTAAGATTATTTTCACTATACACAAGAACAATATTAGGGTTGGAGAATTTCCCCAAGGTTTGAATTTTGTGAAGTGGGCCATATTGGACCACATGGTAGTAATCTGACTATGGGCAAGATAATAGATTAATAAAGAATAATTAATTGTAACTATTCACTCTCTGAACTAATTCCTTCAACTAATAAGTATTTTATCTAGAGAAGTACGCTAGTTCCGAAGTTAAGCACATAATTAATTTATCTTAACTCTAATCGTCTACTGACTAACTCAGGTGTCCTTCCGCAGGCGGATACCTAATTTCGAGAATCACTTAATGTAATTTATCCATGTTTTTAATGCCACATGTGACGAGCTTTGCGTTTTACCATTGTCGGCAAGCCACATGGCACAAATCTGGTCCTAATTCTAATATTGGTTAACTAACACTAGTTTTAATTAATAGTATCTATTATCGATCGGCATGGCCTTTAGATTTTGCCGGCAGATTGACACACAGAAAAATATTTAACAAAATTATTATTAACTCACCCTGCAACTAGATTTTGACTGGCCTATCGGGAGTGGAGACTATCATTGGCTTTTCTATGTTTTAGAGGGTTGTTCGGCTTAACAAGGGCCAGCAATAAAATATGTTTAAACACAGACACGTGTTCAATTTTAGCCAATTGACGTGATAGTAGCTCCTGCTCCCTCCAGGTTGCTGTCAAAAATGGCAGATGTTAGGGTGCTACAGGAAGTTAACTTCTCATCCAGGAGAGTTCCCTTCCTGTGGCCAAATTAAAACTCACAGCCAAACTTGAATATAACATTCAGCCTGACTTGATTTCTTGGCTTGTAAACGAACTCTACCCTACATCTACTTCTAACTATAAGAAGAAATAGTATTTAACTCTCACTATAGTTTTATGTATATAAATACACTAACCAAAGACGATTTTATCTAATATTTGCAAATATAGATACAAATAAAAACTAATACAGGATACATAGAGGGGTTTACTGAGGGCTATCTCCATCTAGTAACAAAACGATCTGAGAGGTGGGCCAACCTGTCACAAATGCCCACCGTTCAAAAAAAGTTGGAGAAGCAACTTTTTCTCCAGCCCGAAATCTATATAGTTTTGTCAGCCCTTACTCTGACGTTTATGGGTCATTTGGACAGGTCCCCCTCTTCATCAATAGCACAATGTCTACTCACAATTCTCAGACTCTTCGTTTCTAAGACACCTTCTAAGAAACCTCCTCCCTTGATGTCGCTTCCATGGAAATCTTCTCTGGAAACTTTGCTTTCGTTGGTCGGGGTGTCCTTCGTCTGTCACTGATAAAGGTCCTACGATTCCAACATCTCTCCTTCGACCCAATTGGTCTTGATCCATATATTTCATGCGCGTCGTCCTTACTTTCCCTTTAGACGTCTCTAAGTTGGGATCGTGTTCAGCCGCGTCATCTTCCTCGCATCTGTCTGGGTTGTCTTCCCATCTGGATTGATCCCCCTTGGATCCATCATCAACCACAGTCAGAGTCATCATATGAACTGGTGGGTTCGTGTTGTTCTCAAAATGTCTTTTGAGTAAATTCACGTGGAAGACTGTAGTTTTCCCGCGAATAGAAACGGAGTACTTGTTGCTGGACACCTTTTCTTTTACTGATTCGCTGCCGACCAACAACCGATTGCCAAACAGTCTCAACTGTTTTGTCCCTTCGTTAATATATTGCCAAGATTTGTGCGGTTCGTTTATTTCTTTCGTTTGCGAACCTAGCTTAATTTTAATGCCTCGAAATGACGGTTTCCACAGAAAGAATGTTTTTCATTTACACACAGGCCACGAGTCATCGACATTTGGTGAATTAGTCATCTTGATGGGTTGAAAATTGTGTTTAAAAAATTGTAGTTACTCGCTGTTTTAGGAATTGCGTGGGCCCTGGATTTTCGGTCTTATTTACATCAGATAAAAGTTGTAAACAATGTTAGATTGTAGTTATTCTTATTTAAAGGAATTTGTTAACGATTTTAAACTGATAGCACATGTTAAATGTGTTTGTTCGGCTAAAATTTATTTATGAATCATGAATGCAAACAAAAACTAACCGGCTACCTTAGCCGTGAAAGTTTGTCATCGTGCGAATTAGCTAATGGGCCACACTTGTGCCCCTAAAGTTTGCTTTACCTATCACAAATTATTTATGGAGTATTTAAATAATTAAATTTAAAAGAATAATAATTATAACTAAATAAAAAATAGCGTACATTTTGTGTTTATCGGCAGAAAACGGTCAAAACATGACTCGTGATTTTCCGACATTTTCCATTTTATGTGACAATGATGTGCTTCAAAATAGGAAGATTTTATTGTGATTTATTGGTGTTATGAAGCCGTTCTAGTGATATTTGTGTAGAAAAGTGGTGTTGTTAGCATAATTCAGTAAGTTTCATTGGATTATAAACAGCGTTGGAGCAGTAGCGCCGTGGTAAGTGGAAATTTCACGTACTTGTCACCTCTGTCATCAATTTATTTTTTACAACATCTGCTAATATTATTATTATATTTCTAACATTTAGCAACAGTAGCAATACCAATGTGTTCCTTGTGCAATGTCCTTTAATTTGATATATAATACAATATATTTACTACCATTTTAACAATTTTTAGATCAATATTATGAGACACCCCTATTTCCCATGTTCTGCCATCTATTTCTGCTTGGGCAAAACCCATGTTTTGTTTGGCAGCGAATCAGTTAATGATGAATGGTCCTTGCCAAGCAATTTCTAACTTATTATCCCCTTTGGTTAATAAGACTAGCACTTTATCTCCTACCTCTAGAGACTGGTTTCTAATAGGTTTATTATAGAAGGAAGCTTGTTGCTTTCTGGCACGACGGAGAGTGGAGTTAGCTAATTTCCATCCCGTGTGCAGTTTCTGTTTCAGTTCCTCTACATACTGTGAAGACTTGACGACACTCTCATCTGTTCCTTCATCAGTCCAGGTTCTCAAAAGAGCCTCAAGCGGTCCTTTAATTGGTCGTCCGAACAATAGTGTAGCAGGTGGAAGACCGGTGGCGACATGTGGTACTTCTCGATAGGCAAACATTGCCGCTGGTAAGTACGCGTCCCAACTATCTGGTTTCTCCTGGACTAACTTGTTCACGATCGATTTGAGAGTCCCTGTATATTTGATCACAAGTCGGTTATTCTCTGTGAGCCTAAAACATGTATTGACATGGTGCATCCTGAAGATGTCAGAGATTTCTCCCCTTAACTTCTCGTTCAATGATGAACCACTATCATTTACAATAAGAATAAGGAATCCTACTCTAGTGAATATTTCTATGAGAGCATTGGTTACCCTAGTTGCATTGATGGAGGGCAGTACAGTAGCTTTAGCCCACATTGTACCTGTATCTACTACAGTTAAAATATAAGCGTTTTTCTTCTTAGAAGTGGGCAGGGGACCAATAATGTCTATAGCCACGCGCTCAAAAGGAGTGTTCAAAACTAACCCTTCCCCTATGGAAACAGGAGTAGACCACTGCTTGGGGGAGCCATGTTGACACTCCGGACAAGACTGGACGTATCTACGTATGTCATCAGTCATTCCCGGCCAAAAATAGTGACTAGAAATACGCTGGGTAGTAACTCCTACAGTCATATGTCCACTGAAGGATATGGTATGTCCCATATGCAATATCTGATTGCGATATTGTTTCGGCATGACATGTTGCCCGTGTGCGGTACCCATAGTTCCTGCCCTATGGTACAACAACTTGTCCTTTAAATAGAAATTTCCAGCTGCTGGAGGATTTCTACCTTTTGGCAGTTTGCCAAAACAAGATGCTAAAGTCGGGCATTCATTTTGTGCAGCCCTAATCTCCCGCGGTAGAGGGTTGATTGAGAGTAGAGGTTCATGTGACTGTGCAACCTGACTCCGGGTCTCCACTGCTGCCATTATCATTGGTGATGATGGTTCTCCTAAATAAACATACTTACGACCAAGCATGAAAGGATATACCGGATCATCGATCACTGCAGCTGGAACGAGTCCAGTGACATACTTAGATGTCACATGTACTTTGGCTATCTTAGCTATTGTAGTTGGAGAGCTCCTGGTAGCCCCTTTGACTACAACTGTTTGTTTATTTAACTGTGATGGTTTCACTATCTGCTTAGTTATTATTGCATCACACTGGAGTCCACTGTCATAGAGACATAGTACTGGACTACCGTTAACCAGAATAGTTTCAACTGTGGGTAGCCTAGTTCCATTACTTGAACATATGCTCTGTTGGGTACTCGCCCCCGTAATCATACATGCAGCATACTGGGTAGGGGGATTGTTTCTGCACACGCTCGTGTGGTGATCGTTACTTTCGCAGTTCTTGCAGTAAGGTTTACCCCATCCACTATTGGTTGCTGGTGCTTTTTGTTGTGAACCAGGATTTTGGTGCGGACCCCCAGTGTGCCCTCTGGTGTCCTTACCGTAAGAGTTGTTCTGCTGAAAACCCTTATTCTGTGTTGCAGGAGTATATTGAGCAGTAGAGGAATTACAAGATTTAGTGGCAGCTACTTCGCTATGGGCAGTTAAATATCGTTCGGCTAGTGAGATAACCTCCTCTAGCCGAGCACCACCATTCTCTGCAATAAATGTTTGAAACTGTTTTGGAAGAACATCCTTAAATTGCTCAAAAAGTATTAGTTCCTCCAGCCCGTCATAAGTAGCATCCAAATCACTCAGTTCTACCCACTTGTTAAAATAAGTGTGTAACCGTGAGGCGACCTGAGGAAATGATTCTCCTTGTGACCGTTTGGCTGTACGAAACTTCAACCTGTAGGCACTTGAAGTTAACTGATATCGTTTCAAGAGAGCATTTTTGAGTGTAACAAAGTCCTTCTCAAGACCTGGAGGGAGCTTTGCAAACACGTCATACGCCGGTCCGCGAAGTGCTTGGGAAAGTTTAATATTAAATTTATTCTTAGGCAGATTGTAGGCTTCACACATTAACACAAATTTGTCAAGATATTCATCCATCTGATCCTCCTTCGGGTCGAAGTGGGCCAGTGAAAAACTCATTGATCCTGGAGTAATATGTGGTCCTGAGGAAATGTCTTGACTGTCAGTTGGAGAGCTGGCACTGCTAAATCTGGAGGCATCAGGATTTTGTAGTTCTAATCTACTCAGTTCTAACTCATGCTGTCTTAACTGCTCAGCTAATTTCAACTCCTTGTCCAGTTCTGCTTGCGTCCAATTCAGCCTGTTTCAACTGGTTGTCCAATTCAGCCTGTTTCAATTGGTTGTCCAATTCAGCCTGTTTCAACTGGTTGTCCAATTCAGCTTGTCGCATCTTCTCTCTGGATTCAATTTCCGCCATCTGGATTTGTAATTTAATTCTTTCCTCCCGTTCTTCCTTCTCTTTGATGATGTCCCTTTGTTCTCGGCGCCATGTTCTTCCTTCTTCTATTACATATTTTTCCAACTTTGCACCCTCATAACCTAACAATGTTCCTTGTTCTCGCAGTTCCTCCTTAGTAGGTGGCTTTTCAGAAAACATGTTAGTTATGGAATAAGATGATATCTGTTGATACACCTGGATAACTCACTCACTTAATAAAGAATGTGTTTGTCGCAAAGATTCAAGATTCGCAAAGAATATTGTCTTCAATGACAAGCATAAAAAATGTTACACATTGACACAACACTTACCCGTTTGCCAGCAATTCACCTTTGCAATAACTTATGTTTAACTTATATCTATTCTTATGTTAATGATATATTATAATAATCCTAGTTAGTATATTATCCTATATTATAAGTATATATATATTAACTAGTATGATTAGTAGCTATCTCTTTTTAGTGACTGAAAGTTAGAACTATCTATGAAGTTGGATACTCGACTGAACCCAACAATCTATAGGATTGTCATGCCCGGACCGAGCCACCAGTGTCGCGTAACGTATACTACTAGGATGAAATTGGATCAAAGTAGATACTAAATAGACTTCTACGAATAGAGAATCTAACCACTGCTGAGGAAGCGATCAAATGGCTCGCAATTCTAGAAGGATGATTATCAAAGTCCCAGAATGGATCACTACTTCTAAACAGTGCCAGGCGGAAAGTTATGACGACTAACTGTACTAACACACGAAGACAGTATGTCAAGTTATTCCTGCTAACGTGCCTGGATGAATAATGAGCCCCCACTGCCTAATGTATTCTCACACAACAGGAGATAAGACAGAATGATAAGTATAGATGTAGTCCTTTCACTCGTCACACAATCTGATGATGCTAATTCTAATTCTATAATGACAGACGCAGTTGTTAAAATTACAAATATAACATAACGTTTAATCCTAAAGAACACTACGTGAGCCCCACTGGGAACTCACTGACACATAAGAGATACGCAGATCCCTGAACTTTCTACAAGATAATGTTCAGCTAGAGGATATAATCATAGACTTCTAGCCGATATCGGACAATTTGTGATTGCTGTGCAGTGGCAAACGGGTCGGTAGCCACTCATCTGATAATCCTTAGCCTCCTGGATGGTAAGCTGTCAGTGCTGACTGGATCGTGGTATGGACTCCACTCTCTGTTGCATCAAGTGAGTGGTTCGTAGCTCAATCAACGGTCGTGACTACGGCTACAGATGATCAGGGTGCAGGCTCTGTGAATGACAGTGAGAAGGAGTGAATAATCCTTCAAGACAGACTTGTAAATTCTTTTGGCCATGTCATTGTCCCGCATGGCATGCTTATCTCATAAATTTCAATAGCATGTATTATCTCAATTTACACATTTTGATTCCTTATCTGAAATCTACAACAGCCCACTGATCTAATGGAAACAGCACACAAATGATATCCTATTCTCTCTGCTGACATTTAGATCAAACATGTACAATCACAATGCTCTACTTCAAAGACCACATTCCAACTATATATTCTAAGTCATGATTAATCATGGAAACATGAACCACAATTCACATAATTACTTAACAGTACATATATGATGACTTCAATGGAATGAAACAGACTCCACAACTCCGACGTCACATATACATTAACAAACCATTAAATCGATGAAACACCACACATCATTTTCCAAGTATGGAAACACACAAACTACACTCCACACGATGAATTAACATCACATATTGATAAATTCCATAGAATGAAATGAAATCACACACAACCACTATAACTTCACGATGTACACGAGTGAACCATTAAAATCAATGAAACACCCTAAGTTCACTTAAAGAGTTATGAGTTGTACTACTAGCAAGTCTTCCTTATATTCATTACGACATAATTAATTATCTAGAAGATTTCTTAGCTAGGTTTAAGATTATTTTCACTATACACACGAACAATATTAGGGTTGTAGAATTCCCCCAAGGTTTGAATTTTGTGAAGTGGGCCATATTGGACCACATGCTAGTAATCTGACTATGGGCAACATAATAGATTAATAAAGAATAATTAATTGTAACTATTCACTCTCTGAACTAATTCCTTCAACTAATAAGTATTTTATCTAGAGAAGTACGCTAGTTCCGAAGTTAAGCACATAATTAAATTATCTTAACTCTAATCGTCTACTGACTAAATCATGTGTCCTTCCGCAGGCGGATACCTAATTTCGAGAATCACGTAATGTAATTTATCCATGTTTTTAATGCCACATGTGACGAGCTTTGCGTTTTACCCTTGTCGGCAAGCCACATGGCACAAACCTGGTCTTAATTCTAATATTAGTTAACTAACACTAGTTTTAATTAATAGTATCTATTATCGATCGGCATGGCCTTTAGATTTTGCCGGCAGATTGATACACAGAAAAATATTTAACAAAAATATTATTAACTCACCCTGCAATTAGATTTTGACTGGCCTATCGGGAATGGAAACTATCATTGGCTTTTCTATGTTTTAGAGGGTTGTTCGGCTTAACAAGAGCCAGCAATAAAATATGTTTAAACACAGACAGGTGTTCAATTTTAGCCAATTGTCGTGATAGTAGCTCCTGCTCCCTCCAGGATGTCAAAAATGGCAGATGTTAGGGTGCTACCGGAAGTTAACTTCTCATCCAGGAGAGTTCCCTTCCTGTGGCCAAATTAAAACTCACAGCCAAACTTGAATATAACATTCAGCCTGACTTGATTTCTTGGCTTGTAAACGAACTCTACCCTACATCTACTTCTAACTATAAGAAGAAATAGTATTTAACTCTCTCTATAGTTTTATGTATATAAATACACTAACCAAAGACGATTTTATCTAATATTTGCAAATGTAGATACAAATAAAAACTAATACAGGATACATAGAGGGGTTTACTGAGGGCTATCTCCATCTAGTAACAAAACTATCTGAGAGGTGGGCCAACCTGTCACACCAGGAGCAATTGAATGCGAAGATTTTCGTACAATTAACTTCATAAATCATGTTACTAAGTTTCTACTCAGAATTATAATGAGAAGAACAAGGAAAAAAATAAAAATGGGAATTGGTGAAGAACAGTATGGATTTGTGGAAAGAATAAATACACACATTGCAATATACACATTACGAACACTATTAGAAAGATCAATAAAGACAAAGAAAGACATATATTTGTGCTTCATAGATTATACTAAGGCTTTTGATAAAGTAAAACATGAGGAACTGATTAAAATGTTGGATGATATTAACATTGATGGGAAAGATCTCAGAATAATTTAAAAAAATATTTACTAGAACCAAACAGCAGCAATTAAAATGGGAAATAAAGAAGGAAATTATGAATACATAAAGTTGGGAGTAAGACAGGGATGTGTTTTGTCACCGGATCTCTTCTCCAATTATGGCGAAGTAATAATGAGAGAGATCAAAGAAAAGCCAGGAATAATATTTGGAGGTTATAATATAAATAATATACGTTATGCAGATGACTCTCTTCTCATCACGTGACCGAAGAAAGATGTTTGTCTCTGTCTTATTGTTGTATATAATGTTCTAGTTTCATTAGCCTGTTTCAGGCAGTCGTCATTAGTTACTCTGGCAGTAACTAACGACGACTGCCTGAAACAGGCTAATGAAACTAGAACATTATATACAATAATAAGACAGAGACAAACATCTTTCTTCGGTCACGTGATGAGAAGAGAGAGCATTGGAGAACATCGTAACAACTGGAAAGATCGAGGGGAAGAGAGGCAGAGGCAGACCAAGAGAAATGATGCTGGATGGATTGAGACGGTGGCATGGAAGAATATCAGCAGCAGAGTTGATCCAGAAAACCAAAGACCGAGATCTATGGAGAGCCATGAACGCCTACGCCAGCCGGCACGGTACTTGATAATGATGATGATGCAGATGACACAGTATTGATAGCGGATAATGCAACAGATCTATAACAATTGTTGGACATTGTAGTAACAGAGAGTGCAAAGAAAGGACTCTCCTTGAATATCAAGAAAACAGAAACAATGGTGATATCACAGAAACAGGTGACATCCAAATGTGAAATGGAGATAAAAATGCAAATTCTTCACCAAGTGGATAGTTTTAAATATCTAGGGACATTTATAACATCAGATGGAAGATGGACAACAGAGATTAAGAGCAGCATAGGACAAGCAAAGACTGGATTTCAAAAAATGAAGAATATCATTGAATGTAAGAAAGAGAGTGCTGAAGTGCTATATAGAACCTATTTTGCTGTATGGCTGTGGATCTTGGAATGTAAATGAAAAAAAAAATAATTAGGAAGGGATTGGAATCGACACAAATGTGGTTTCTGAGACGAATGTTACGAATGCCTTGGACTTCCAATGTAACTATCAACGACTGCCTGCAACTCCCGTGTCATATCCCTTACTTGGTCTGCTCATCACTGTCTCGGCATTAAGTCATCACTGTGACAAAGCCTTCCTGCTTATCATTTACCGCCATCCATTTTTGTTAGGTCCAAACCTACTTTTTGTTTTTGACCGAATCTGTTAAAAGGCAAGTTCGTACTTTGTGCGACGCATTTGGCAGGCCGCCGTGCGGAAAGATACTGAATCATATGGGATAAAACCCGGTGCAATTGCACCGGGTTTTATCCCATATGATTCAGTATCTTTCCGCACGGCGGCCTGCCAAATGCGTCGCACAAAGTACGAACTACGCATCTCCAGGGAAGAGCCCCAGGGTTTCTCCGACAAAATTGCATTCGTGAACCAAGCGACGTCCGCCAGAATCTCTCATCTCATCATGTTCCTCTTGTGCCTTGCGGTGTCGAGGTGAAGTATACACAGCAGGAGAGTGCCAGCTTAATAGCTTTATGTATCGATATTCCCATGGACTCTGTTATTCCCTGCTTCCATCGTTTACGCGGTCGGCCTCTTCGTCTGCTTCCCTCTGGTCTGTATATCATTGTTTGTTGTGGTATACTGTTAGTTGGTAATCTACTTGCATGGCCAAACCATTTGACTTACTGCCTTCTAATAAAATCTAGCGCAGCTATATCCCCTAATTTAGTCCTGATTTCTTCATTTCTAATCGTATCTCTTCTTGATACATTGAGTATTCTTCTCAGTAATCTGATTTCTGTTGTTGTGACTTTTCTTCTCTCGTTTTCTGCCATTGCCCAGGTTGTCCTCTGGTAGTTTCATGACCAGACCTGCTCCTATTTTGTGCAAACCTAAATTGCCTTTCTCGTTTGATTTAGAGTTATACTACCAGGGGTTTGTAAAGTCTCACTACACTTTTTTATGTAGAACAAGTCTGAAATATGAAGTACATGATGTCATTTAAAAAAATGTGTTACACATCCACCGTGAAGCAATATGCAGCAAATCGCTGTCGACTGCTGGTGTAATTCATTGCACTCGAAATACGTATTATGATAATTCTCCATTGGTATTTTCCAGCTTCCCCACAGCAGCGTTAGACGATGGCTGTGTATATAGTTAATTTAATGAATGTTTTACCACATTTTAATGGCATACTGTGCTTCATTTTTCGCATTTGCTCTACATACCAAGTGTAGTGAAACTTTACAAACTCCCGACATTATATTTTCATAGTGTGTAGGTTATGTGCATTGAGAATCATAACGTGTGGGAATATCCTGAGTGCAGTTATGTTAGTTCTTAGCTCAACTAAATTCAACTCAACTCAACACATTGTAATGTTTCATGGGTAAACATATGAAAATCTGTAAAATATGAGTTCGTGGTATCAAGGGAAATAAATTGAAATGATGATTTTAAGTAATACGGGAGACAAGAAAAAGAATTTATTGGAGTATAAATAAAGGCTGTGTAAAGCAAAATGTTAGTTTGAAAAACATATAGCATAATACCTCAGGAACTATATTGCCACTCTGATCAATAGCTACTAAAACAAATGTTAAGTAATTGCTATATCTTAGATTTCCAGTATGCGACCTCATGTGGTAGAAAATATCACTAAGGAAGTGCATTCGACCTACGGGATAATATATCTACTGAAAAATCCGATTATCCGCGTGCTTGCGTAATTAATATTTTTGGCAGGCACATTTTGTGCATGTGCCTCGAAATAATAGCAAATATGGTAGTAGAAGCTTCTCATGGCGTGAAGAAACAGATGGTACGGATGTCCGTCTTCGATACACAAGTGGAGTACGATAGTCGCTGATGTTTGCCTGGAGTTATATGTGATCCTAGCAAAAGACAAGTCGCCATTTGAGTTGATCAATTGCAATGACTCTCAGTCGCCGAAGAGGTAACATATGTTTACCTTAATTTTCTTTGAAAATTTGGTGACAAAACGCATCTCTTGATCTGCTCATCACTGTCTCGGTGTTAAGTCATAACTGTGACAAAACCTTTCTATTTACCAGTTACCGCTATCCATTTTTATTACATCCAAACCTACTGTTTGGAACAGAATCTGTTAAAAGTCAAGAGCGTCCAGCGACAAGCCCCAGGGTTTCTCCGAGAAAATTGCAATCGTTAACCAAAGGACGTACGCTGGAATAGAACCCACAACCTTCTGAACGCGCGGAAGGGAGTGTAACCACTTGGCTTGTCCTGTCTAGAAATTTACTCCCATAACAGTCTATTTAAATGTCTCTCCATTGTAAGCCTCTGTCGCTGTCATGTGTAAACTACCTGTCACATCTTGAATCCATCTATGTTGTGGTCTTCATATTTTCTGACTCCTTTGTACAATATATGAGAGCAATCATCGTCGAGGGACGTAACATCAATAACATAAGCTATGAGAGAAATCATCATTGGCGTGCGTAACATCAATAACATTAGATATGAGAGGAATCATCATTGACTGACGTAACATCGATAACATTAGATATGAGCGGAACCATCATTGGCGGGCGTAACATCAATGACATTAGATATGCTGATGATACAGTGTTCACTGCAGACAATGACCAGAATCTGCAACATTCAATAGATGCGGTTGTTGCACACAGTGAACAACTAGGGTTACAATTAAATTGTATGAAGACACAGATTATTCTCATCACAAGGAAGAAGGAAATACCACAATGTAATATACAGGTAAATGGGAATATTCTTAAAGAAGTGAAATGGTATAACTATCTCGGAACAGCCATTACGTTTGATAGGAGATGCCTTGACGAGATTAGAACAAAAGTCGCCATGGCTAAGGTAGCTTTTATCCAGACGGAAAACATACTGACCAATAAGAAGATGTCACTTGCAACGTAAAAAGACTGTTAAGGTGCTACATAGAACCTGTACTTTTGTGTGGATGTGAAGCCTGAATAATTCTAATCGAATCTAATGCCTGTGGAAATTTCGTTTCTGAGGAAAATGCAATGAATACCATGGACAGAGAGAAAAACCAATGACGAAGTCCTACAAGAATCAAACACAAAACGTAAATTGATTAGAGAAATTAGACGTAGACAGTCACAATGTTTGGACACGTTATTATTATATTGCATGTTTTTATATTTTTTTTTATCCCACAACACATTTCTTTTATAAATGTATGTTCACCATTGTGGATTTTGTTGTAAGGTATGTACACTGTGTCTGTGTTTAGTATATCACTTTGTCGCAGGAGTTACATGTACCTAACTGTTTTTATTTTCTATTGTTACATCCTTCTGCATCCGTTACTTTTATTATGAATATAGCAACTCGTTTCAATCCATGTAATGTTTCATAGATAAATATATGGAAATCTGTATAATAGAAATTTATAGTAACAAGGGACATAAATTTAAATACAATTTTTAAGTAACAAGGGAGACAAGAAAAATAATTGTTGTTTTTATTTTCTTTCGTTACATCATGCAGCAGCCATTATTTTTTTTTTAGAATATAGCGACTCGTTTCACTCATTGTAATTTTTATTTACAGATAACAATGTCGAAATTTCTTTAATTGAATTTCACAGTATAAAGGGAAATAATTTTAGATTGAATTTTTGAGGAAAAAGGGAGACATGAAAATGTAATTTACTGCAGTATAAATGAAGGTTATTTAATGTAAATAGTTTGTTTGAAGACAGTATAGCACGATATTTAAGAAATATATTACCACTCTGATCAATAGCTTCTAAAATCAACTTAAGTAAATACGATATCTTAGACGTCCAATATGTGACCTCATGTGGCAGATAATATCACTTTACCTACCTGATAATATATCCAGTGCAATAACCGTTTAGTCGCCACTGTGTAGCTGAGCTATTTGACGGACTTTCCACTCTCACTTTTGAGGTGTCACCTACATCCCAGTTGATCAAGTAAGAACGGCCAGGGAAGGAAGTGGCAGACCATTGGCATTCTCCGCCATCCAAGGAGGCTTCCATGATTGCAGAGACGACACATAGCGCCCTGGTTCTGGGCACACCCAAGGAATCGTCACGTCCTCCAAATGCCTGCTTAGTCTCGCATCCGTATTTTGGGCATTTCGTTCGCCACAGGCTGCTCCCAACGCAGACCAGGAGAGGTCAGTCAGCAGATGACATCCACTTTGTGAACTTTCGGTTGTAACTTTCCACAAAATGGATTTTGTTTTCTAGGCAAGCAATATTCCAATTTGTGCCACTAGGACGCTTTTTCCACCTCTTGGTGAAGCCCACACAGTGAATCTTTTGTGCTGATACTCCACGTAATTGAAAAAATAAAAATAAATGTAATATGTGTTACCTTAGTTTTCTTTTTAATACAAAAATTTGTGATAAAACACATCCGTCTTACCCATCTTGGTCTGCTCATCACTGCTTCGGCATTAAGACATCCATCCATCCATCATGTGCCATGCCGGCAAGCGTGGGCGGTCATGTTCTGCCATCTCACTCGATCAACAGAGTCGTGGATCAGTTCCGTGTTTCTGTCTAGATCAAGCCACAAGGCCAAGCCATCCAAATACTTGTTTCTAGGTCTTCTCCTTGGTCTGTTCCCCTCGATCTTACCAGTTGTCACAAAGATCTCCAAATCATTTCTTCTCATAACATGCCCCAAAAATTGTGACTGTCTACGTCTAATGTCTCTGATCAGTTTACGATCTTCATTTGTTTCTTGAAGGACTTGTTCATTGGTCTTTCTGGCTGTCCATGGTATTCTTTGCATTTTCCTCAGAAACCACATTTCTACAGCCATCAGATGTTTTTCAGCCTGGCTGCTCATTGTCCAAGCTTCACATCCATATAAAAGTACAGGTTCTATGTAGCATCTCAACACTCTTTTTCTCGTTTCAATTGACATCTTTTTATTGGTCAGTATGTTTTTCATCTAGCTAAAGGCTACTTTTGCCATGGCGATCCTTGTTCTAATCTCTTCAAGGCATCTCCCATCAGATGTTATTACTGTTCCGAGATAATTGTACCTATTAAGACATAACTGTGACAAAACCTTCCTACTTGTCATTTTCCGCCTGCCAATTGTGTTATGTCCAAAGCTACTGTTTGTTTGGACCTGAATCTGTTAAAAGACAAGAGATTCGGCTTCATTACTAGGGGCTTTATCCAATATGGCGTAATATCTTTCCGTGTGGCGGGTTGCCGAACGCGTCAGCACACATTACGAACTACGCAACTCCAGCGACAAGAGCCAGGGTGTCTTCGAGAAAACTGGACTCGTCAACCAGACGACGTACGCCGGAGTCGAATCCACAACCTTCGGAGCGCGAGGCAGGTGGCGTAACCAGTTCGCTCGTCCTGTCTAGAACTTTACTCACATAACAATCTATTTAATGTCCCTCTATTGTAAGCCTCATTGGAGGACGTGGCATCAATAGTATTAGATATTAGGGGAATCGTCATTGGAGGACGTGACATCAATATCATTAGATATGATAGAATCGCCATTAGGAGAACTGACATCAATAGCATTAGATAATATGAGAGTAATTTCTATTGGGGGAGTGACATCAGTAACATTAGATATGACACTTCTTGAAAAGGGGGGGGGGGGGAGTCCTAATATCAATAACATTAGTTATGAGAAGAATCAAAATTTGGGGATGTGACATCAGTAACATTAGATATGAGAGGAATCACCATTTGGGGACGAGACATCATTGATATTATATATGAGAGAAATCACCATCGGGGGGACGTATCATCAATAGAATTAGATATGCTGATGATACAGTGTTGAGTGCAGACAATTAGCATGATCTGCAACATTTAGTAGATGCGGTTGTTGCACATAGTGAAAAACTAGGGATATAATGTATGAAGACACAGATTACGGTCGTCACTGGGAATAATGAAATACCACAATGTGATCTACAGGTAATTGGAAATATTCTTTACTAGTGAATCGTTCCAACATGTTTATTGTTACAACTATCTCGGAACAGTCATAACATCTGAAGGGAGGTGTCTAGACGAGATAAGAACAAAAATCACCATGGCGAAGGCAGCCTTTATCCAGACGAACCAATAATGGCTTTTTCTTTCTTAAGCGACAGTGTTCATTGCAGACAATGAGCAAGATCTGTAACGTTTAGTAGATGTCTTTGTTGCACACAGTGAACGACTATGGTTAAAATTAAATTGTATGAAGGTCACAGATGTGATGGTCACCAGGAAGAAAGAAATAGCACAATGTAATATACAAGTGAATGGGAATATTCTTAAACAAGTGAATCGGTACAATTATCTCGGAACAGTCATAACATCTGATGGGAGATGCCTTGACGAGATTAGAACAAGAATCGCCATGGCGAAGGTAGCCTAGTACAAGATGAAAACCATACTGACCAATAAAATGATGTCAATTGCAACGAGAAAAACTGTTAAGTGTTACATAGAAACTCCGCTTGTGTATGTATGTGAGACGTCGAAGATGAACAGTCAAGCTGAAAAAACATTCGATGGCTGTGGACATGTGGTTTTTGGGGGAAATTCAAAGAATAGCATAGACATACATACAGACAGACAGACAGACAGACAGACAGACACACACACACACACACACACACACACACACAGATACACACACACACACACACACACAAATCCACACACACAACCCCCTCCCCACACACACACACAACAAAAACAAACAAACAAACAAAGTCATACACAAAAGAAATGAAACCGTGCAATGAATAGAGAAGTTAGACTTAGGCAATCACAAGAGTTGGACACGTTAAGGGAAGAAATAAACTGGAGAACTTTGTGGCAGCTGACAAGATTGAGGAGAAAATAACAAGAGCAAGGCAGAGAAATAAATACCTGGATGGCTTGGCCACGTGGCATGGTCGAGACAAGAACACAGAGCTGCTCCTGGTGAGATTGCGAAACATGATCGCCCACGCTTATCGTCATGGCATATTAAGATAATGATGCCGGTACACTTTCCTCCATAATTATCTTTTCTAGACTTTAATGTTTAACCAAAAATAAATATGTTATGTCATTTGTCTTGTGCAGGACGTTGCGATAAACCCCAAGTCCAAATTACTTTTGTACACAAGTTAACATTCAGTAGTGTGCCGTTGTTTTCTGAACGGGAGGTCAAAGTTGAAGTCCGACTGACCGCGAAGGGAACGATTCATCCACCCCGCCATCAGGGCACTGGAAGGTCAAGCGCAAGCGTTTTAATTCCCCCGTGGTCACGCAGACTGCCTATGTTTTGATGCATCTCTAAAACAATTCATTTTATTTAAACAGAAGCCACAAGCAATATGTGATATGATTTATTCCCTGGCATATTTTCATTTGACGAGATGCATCGAAATAAGCCTGGCCATCAATCGTGCAACATATTCTTTCTGGCTTCTGTGTTTAAATTTACTTAGGGAAAACATAGTTTTCCACTTCTCACGACTTGCCCAAAGAATGTGAACTGTCCTCTTCTGATGCGAGTTGCTAGTTCTCTTTGTGAGTCTGTCTGAACAACACCTAGAGTAGCACAATGGTTGGGGCATCTTGCAGTCTGTGCTATACGTTAACTGTGTGAAACTAGTTATATATGATGATGAAGATGATAACGAATGCGACGACGCAACAACAACAATAATAACAACAACAACAATAATAGTAACGTCACCAAAAACAATTATTACAACACCAATAAAATAACTGCAGCAATAATAACATAACAAAGACACCACAAACAGCAACAATAACATCAAACATAGACTAACAACAGTAACAATTAAAAAAATAACAACAGCAACATCAACAGCAACGATAACAACAACATTCGCAACAATAATAACAATAATAGCATGTATGTAATAATAATGTTAATAATAATAAAACTCACAAACATCCATCCATCCATCCATCATGCGCCAATAATAGCATGTATGTAATAATAATGTTAGTAATAATAAAACTCACAAACATCCATCCATCCATCCATCATGCGCCATGCCGGTAAGCGTGGGCGGTCTTGTTTTGCCATTTCACTCGATCACCAGAGTCATAGATCAGCTCCGTGTTTCTGTCTCGACCATGCCACGAGGCCAAGCCATCCTGGTATTTTCTTCTAGGTCTTCTCCTTGGCCTGTTCCCTTCGATCTGACCAGTTGTCACCAAGATCTCCAATTCATTTCTTCTCAAAGTCACAACAGCAATACTAATAACAACAATAACAACGCCATGCATATAATAATACAATCAATAACAGCAAAAACAAAAACAACAACAACAATACTAACAATAGCATTAACAACAACAACAACATCAATAAACATCGTGTTAACAGCCATTGCCCCATATTGTGTAGCTAACATGTGTACTACAATCATCTTGTCATTGTGATACAGCTTGTAAAACGATCCATACTCACTGCAAAACAATATAAAATAACACAAAGTAATGCAGCTTTACACAACAGAATTACGAAAAATACCGGACGTTGCGGCTACTAGCATTCATCCTCAAACAAATACATACAAAACACAACATATAATCACGGAAAAGACCCTCCAGTGACTAAATTAAGGTATAAGAACGAGATGAGAAGAATGAAATAAATGTGAACAATGAAGAGAAATAAAAATCTGAAAAATATTTTTTTTTCTCGCAACTTATCTCAGAATCCCAGGCTATGATACTAACATGAATTTCAACGTGATACTCTTATATAGGCTGGCTTCGTGGCTTAGAGGTTATGACTTTTCTCCGTAATCTCGTATACTCTCGTGGGTAACGTGATGACGGTGAGAATCAGCAGTGGTTCGAATCGCATCTGTAACTTACGGGGTATGTGAGCCGGCCGCTCAGAAATCAATGGCAAACTACTGAGCGTAATCTTGCCAAGAGATCAACATACAGCTGAAAGATTCTGGTGTTGACAGCAATGTCCTGTAAAGGATATGCAAAAAAAAAAAAAAAAAAACTCTTATATAGACAGCCATGGGAGTGTGTAGGTCATGGGGACAGCGGTAAGGGGGGGGGGGGGGGGGTATGGTAAAGTTTCATTGAAGACCCAGGTAAATAAGTAGAAGTGGTACATGAAAAAAGATGAGAAAGGTAAGGCGGGAAACTGGAAGCAATGGAGATGTGATGGTGGTCTGAATGTGAAAACTAAGAAGGAGTCCCGGTGGATGTCCGTACTGCTAGACCGTTCTCGTTTGTTCTAGCCCTGAATTGTGTCTCGTGGTAGTTTCATGACTAGACCTGTCCATCTTGTGGATACTCCAAGATGACCTTTCTCGTCTGATTTAGTGTTATACTATTACATTTTCATATCGTGTAGGTTCTGTGAATTGAGGGCCATGACAGAAAGAATGCAAGAGAAGGCAGAACAAATATATATTTGGATGGCTAGGAAATATGGAATAAACGGGTCAAGAACACCGAGCTGACCCAAGAAAAGTGATTGTGTTGTCTCCGTGGTGAAGCGGTGATGACACATTCGGCATCATTATTTCCAGCATCAACAAGCGTGAGTGTTCATGGTTGCCATCTCACGCCATCGCCAAAGGTTGAACGGATGAAGTGCCATGGGATGATTAATTGTGTTAAACGACTTCCATATCTGCCATGGGCTTTTACACAGTAGTTTTTCTTGTGTAACGATCTTTAATTTGATATATAATACAACGTGTCTGCTACCATGTTAAAAACTCGTAACCCTAGAACTACCGTGGGGTTCAAATTAACCCCAGTGTCAACTTTCGCGTCTGTTGATGTGTCGTAGTATGCTTATTTTTATTTTGTATTTTGTTATATTCTTTTACCCCCCCCCCCCCCCTCCCCCGCCCGTCTTTTAAAATGTATGTTCACCATAGTGGAGTTCGTTGTAAGGTATGTACACTGCGTCCGTGTTTAGGATATCTCACTTTTTCGCAGGAGTTACACATACCTAACTATTTTTATTTCCTATTGTTAGAAGGCCCACCTATTCTAAAAGAAGAAGTCGCTGACGCTATGAAACATATGAAGAAAGGAAAGACAGCTGGGCCAGATGAAATCACAGTAGAAGAATTAGAAGTATTGGGAGAATTTGGGGAAGATATATTAACCAAGATGCTAAATAATATTTACAACAGTGGATATGGTAAAATCTGTATTTATAGCAATACCAAAGAGACCAGGAACAATAGAATGTGAAGATTTTCGTACAATTAACCTCATAAACCATGCCACTAAGCTTCTACTCAGAATTATAATGAGAAGAACCAGAAAGAAAATAACAATGGAAATTAGTGAAGAACAGTATGGTTTAATGGAAGGAAACAATGCAATATATATATTACGAACACTAATAGAAAGGTCAATAGAGAAACAGAGGGACATATATTTATGCTTCATAGATTATACTAAGGCATTTGATAAAGTAAAACATGATGAGCTGATTAAAATGTTGGAAGATATCAACATTGACTGGGAAAGATTTAAGAATAATAAAGAATATATACTGGAACCAAGTAGCAGCAATTAAAATGGGAAATAAAGAGGGTAGTTACGAACAGATAAAGCTAGGAGTACGACAGGGGTGTGTCTTGTCACTCGATCTCTTCTCCCTATATAGCGAAGTAATAATGAGAGAGATCAAAGAGAAGCCAGGAATACTAATCGGAGGATATAATATAAACAATATACCTATAGCAGATGACACAGTATTGGTGGCGGATAGTGCAACAGACCTACAACAATTGTTGGACATTGTAGTATCAGAGAGTGCACAGAAAGGACTCTCCTTGAATATCAAGAAAACAGTAATCAATGGTGATATCAAAGAAAATGGTGACACCAAAATGTGACATAGAAATAGAAGGGGAAATTCTCAACCAAGTGGATAATTTTAAATACCTAGGGGCACTTATAACATCAGATGGAAGATGTACAACAGAGATTAAGAACAGAATAGGGCAGGTAAAAGCCGCATTTCAGAAAATGAAGAGTATCTTATGCAATAGGTCGCTATCAATGAATGTAAGAAAGAGAGTGCTGAAAATGCTATATAGAACCAGTTTTGCTGTATGGCAGCGAATCTTGGAATGTAAATGAACAAATTAGGAAGAACTTAGAAGCAACAGAGATGTGGTTTTTAAGACGAATGTTGCGAATTCCTTGGACTGCCAGAGTAACTATCAACGATTTCCTGAAAGAGGCAAATGAAACTAGAACACTATATACAACAATAAGAAGAGACAAACAGCTTTCTTTGGTCATGTGATGAGAAGAGAGGCATTGGAGAACATCGTGACAACTGGAAAGATCGAGGGGAAGAGAGGCAGAGGCAGACCAAGAGAAATGATGCTGGACGGATTGAGACGGTGGCATGGAGGAATATCATCAGCAGAGATGATCCAGAACACCAAAGACCGAGATCTGTGGAGAGCCATGAACGCCTACGTCAGCCGGCACGGCACTTGATGATGATGATAGTTACTTTCTCCTTCATCCGTTATTTCTTTTATGAATATTGCATCTCATTTCAATCATTGTAATGTTTCATAGGTACAAATATAGAAATCTGTATAATAGGAATTCCTAGTTTCAAGGGAAATAACTTGAAATAAAATGTTTAATAACAAGGGAGACATAAATCATAATTTTATCGAGTATAAATGAAAGCTTTGTAATGCACATAGTTAGATTGAAGAACGTATAACATACATCTTTAAAATTAAGAATTTCCACTCTGATCAGATGGTACTAAATCGAAATGTATATAACTGTTATTTCTTGGTGTCCACTATGTGACCTCATGTGGTAGATAATATCATAACTGAATATGTACTTAGGGTATAATATATATAGTGCACTATCCGTTTATTTGTCATATCGTATAAGCCGTTTTATTCTAATATTTTTGGCAGGCACATGTGCATGTGCCTTATAATGATGAAAAATATGGTCTTAGATACTTTTAATGTCGCTAAGAAACAGATGATATCGATGATCGTCGTTGATACGCAAGTGGATTACGGCAGTTGCTGGTGTTTGCCTTAACGCCGCAGTTATGTTTTATGCTAGCAAAGACAAGCCACCGTTTGAAGTGTTCAGCTACAATAACAATCAGTCGCCAAATATTTAACATATTTTACCTTAGTTTTCTTTCTAACATGAGAATTTGGTGACAAAACACACCCGTGTCTTACCCCTCTTAGTATGTTCATCACTGTCTCGGCATTAAGTCCTAACTGTAACAAAACCTTCCTACTTATCATTTTCTGCCATCGATTTTTGTTGCGCCAAAACAAACTTTTTTGGAACTGAATATGTTAAAAGTCAAAGGAATCGACTTCATTGCACTCTATTGTATCCCAGTTTAGCGTACTCTGCCGCTCAGTTGTGGAACAATCTTTCACATGAAATCAAAGACACCACCAATCACTATACATACATCCGTTACTTGTTTGAACACTATCTCAGTACAGACTACATGACCCCCTAAAGCAACACAACAACAATAAAAATTACCTCAAATGACAACTAGTATAATAAACATTCCCATATGTATGGTACGTTACACCTTCCGTAGATATTTATAATGGTCATGTTAAAAATTTCGTCGTGAATCATGTATTACTGACTTTTGCCCCTTGCGTTTTAGTGCATATTGTTCTGTTGTTGTCAAAGATTGGCTTCATAAGTTGTGTATAAATGAAATAACGTATGAAAGGAAAGAGAGAAGAAGGGCAGAATGTCGGACGGGCCTGCGTGCCCAATTCTTAACCCTTTGAGATCCCTTAACTCTGTCAGAAGGGACTACTTACCACCCCAGATCCCAGAAAGAAAACTTGGAACAAATGTCTGTTATGCTGATTTAAGACACTGTCCCTGATACTCAATAAAACAGCCAAGAAGTGGCTCGATGAAAATATAGATTGATTGAGCTGTACTTAGTATCACCAGAAGAAGACAGGGCAGCAGGTTAAAAAGAGGACGGTCGTGGATGGGTCAAGCCGATGACATTCTTCAACAGGTGTGTTCACTTGAGGACTTAGAACCTGGCGAGGAGTGGGTGCAAGTGCCAACAGACTTCTGCACATCCTTTTCAGTTTGCATCCAACTAGATAGAAAATGCAGACAAGAAAATCCAGCTGCTGTTGAGGCTGAAGTACAAGCGTTGATTTTCGAGAATTCGCTAGACGGTGACGCGGTCATCTACACAGATGGGTCGGTCGACCGACATGTGAGAAGCTCATGGGCCTTTACATCGCGGGCCGGAGGGAGAATTGTGAAGGAGGACTCTGGTGCTTTCACTGAAACCACAAGTAGCCTGACCATGGAAGTCATGGCAGTAAGTAAAGCAATAACATGGCTCGAGACACAGACATTCACTAGGGCTTATTTCCTTAGCGACTCAATGAACATGATCAAGAGGATAGAGGAGGAGTAGATCCGAAGAGAATGGTTGCTGCCTCTGGAGCGGTCTTGGCTGGCAAAGATTAGTTTCATCTTCATGCCAGGGCATGCGGGAGTACAAGGAAATGAGCAAGCTGACAAGCTCGCAGGTGAGGCTACTGTGGAGGGCGGACGCGCCATGGACCAGGCCGACATTCTGAATGCTCTACGAGAAGTAAGACTTTTGCGAGAACCAAGTGATGACTGTGAATCTACAACAATGGCCAGACTGCGAGAGCAGCAAATTAAAAGAGGGGTGGCCAAACAAGAACACTACGCAGGAAGCCAAAGAAGATTGATAAAACAACACAGAACTGGCGTCGTTAGCCGCTACACGTTGCGGGATTTGCTGAGGAGGGGATCCGAGCACTTATGGACTGAATGGTTCGATGTGCAATGCGGATGATCTGTCGACTAACTAACTAGAAGAAGACAGGAGGAGTTAAGATATGCAGACTAATCTGGTTGCATGGGCAAGGTACCTCCCTGACATACATCTCCTTCTGGAATACATGTTTGAACCCCCACTAAATGATTTATTAATGTGTGCACTTATTTAAGATACACACACACATTTATAGTCATTTAGAAATTATACGGAAAACTGCAGTTTAAAATACAACAACTGTGTTTATTTTTATGTTCTTGATGATAATATAATGATGATGATTATAATGAGGTTATACATAACTCATCTGGCTAAGAAGGCAATTAGGTCATGCTTTCCCCGGTGAGACACAGTTCACTGTCAGATTGACGGAGTCCAAATTGGTCCCTTCACTAGGCTAAGTCACTCCCTGATATGAGTTGTTGACTGTCCATTGCTCCTATGAGATCGGAAATGCAAGGAACGGAGATGGGTAGTATCTACGTCTACACATCTTAAACACATATGTCTATACATTAAATAAACATACATTCATGTCATAATATATGATGGTATGATGATAAATGATTGCATATTACATAAACATATATCAGTTCTAAATAAATAAATATATATGTATATATTCATAAAACCATTTAGAACATCTATAGCTCAAAACATACATATTCACCTACATTTATGTAATGAAGTGTTTTCTATTTAAGCTCACCTCACTTACTCTCTCATTCATTTATAATGTCTTGTCGGAAGGGCTGGTCGCACAGTCCCTATCGAACATTTAAATGCCTTCCCTGAAACTCTCTGGGATATTAAATGTCCTAAGTCATGTCTGTCCTTATGCAGACATCAAGCAGACAAGGTAAACAAGTGACATTTCTCCCTCCAAGTGGTTTCACCCCAATCTTGGTAGGCATTTCAATCAAATTGTTGGTCCAAATAATCAAAGTTAATTTGGATGCTATCAAGAGACTGGTAACTCTCAGGAATTTCTCCTAAGTAGTCAGTCTCCCCAATGTTAAAGGATGAATCTAAATGTATCCCCTGTAGATGAATAAGCCACACACTCATGTGGCTTGGATAATGGATTTCTCCAAATTATCACATACAACACATCAGACAACCAAGTAGTGAATGAAAGAAGAAGATAAAGTTATCAGTGGAATAATAAAGCTAGAACTGGAACATTAAGTACAAAGAAAATCCATCAGAGTAAAGTTTGGGAGAATATGCAGAACAAGAAACTTAAACAGCCGGACCTAAGTCAGCAGACAAACGGATCAAATAATATCTGGTATTACCTGAGGTTATAGCTTCGGAAATTCCATCAGAAGACTTCGTACAGAAGTAAAACAGAACGAAATGATAGTATTTCTCCAGTAGGTATCCTTTTGCTATACGTGAGTTTGCGTCTGAGGATTCTAGGCAATATCAATTGTTATATCAATTTTTCAATATCAATTGTTCCCATAACGGGATTTAATTTCTGCCATTCTCACGTGGAACAATTACTATTTCCAGTTTCCGGTTAACCCCTCCTCTTTTTCATGTTGGACGAGTTCCATGGACGTATCAAGTCCTGTAATTCCTTTAACTACTTTTCTCCTTTCACTATAGGCTGTGGTATTACCTGTAAACCAAATTGAATGACGCCCCACCACGTGTCTAAAACAATGAAACACTTTGCTCCCCACAGAATGTACGTCACGTTGCGTCATCTAGCTCCCGGGAATTAACTAGCTATCTCCTGGGTTTGACGAGGTGTAATTCCTGTCTTATATTGCTGTTTAGGATCACACGTCTTTCCGCTGACTCGCTTGCTGCGGCAACTATATACGTTTTCTGTCTCCGCAAAGTCTGGACTTTGCCGCAGGTGTTAGTTCAGACAGGTCTGGCTGACCATGGGTTTGTAAACTAACACGTCAGTCTCCACTGACTGGCTCCGCGATGTCTGCTTGATCAGAAAGAACATCAAAGGGAAAATTTCTCTGATGTAGAGATCAGACATTGCTTTGATCTACGATCTATGAGCACAATGTAGTAAAATTATAGCGCGGGCTCTAAGTGACTCTGTATTTGTCTCTTGCGGTTTGATCCTTTTCTGGTGGAC
Organism: Cepaea nemoralis; assembly: GCA_014155875.1. NCBI lineage: Eukaryota > Metazoa > Mollusca > Gastropoda > Stylommatophora > Helicidae > Cepaea > Cepaea nemoralis. The sequence continues at coordinate 101,150 of JACEFZ010024542.1, read as the reverse complement.
ATTTATTATTTAGAGAATGATAGACAAATTATTGTGGGTTCTGTAAATCCTTTCAAACTTGTGTTATTCTGATGCTGACCGAAGTCACCTCGTCACAGGGCATAACCACTTCTCTTGTCCTGTCTAGAACTTTACTCCCATAACAGTCTATTTAAATGTCTCTCCATTGTAAGAGTTTGTTGCTGTCATGTGTAAACTAACTATCACATCTTGAATCGATCTAGGTTGTGGTCTTCCTCTTTTCCGACTCCTTTGTACACTATATGAGAGGAATCATCATTGAGGGGCGTAACACTAATAATATTAGATATAAGAGGAATCATCATTGGGGGTCGTAACATAAATAAAATTAGATATGCGGATGATACAGTGTTCATTGCATTCAAAGAGCAGTATCTGCAACATTTAGTAGATGTGGTTGTTGCACATAGTGAACATCTATGGTTATAATTAAATTGTATGTAGACAGATTATGGTCGTCACTAGGAAGAAGGATATACCACAATGTAATACACAGGTATATGGGAATATTCTTAAACAAGTGAATCTCGGAACAGTCATAACATCTGATGGAGGGCGCCTTGACGACATTAGAACAAGAATCACCCTGGCGAAAGTAGCCTTTTGCCAGACGTAAAACATACTGACCCATAAAAGATGTCATATGCAAAGAGAACATTTGTTTAGGTGATGACTAAAACCTATGCTTTTGTATGGAAGTGAAGCGTTGATAATTAGCAAACAATCCATAAAACATCTAATGCCTGTGGTAATTTGGTTTCTGAGGAAATTGCAAGAATACCATGGGCAGGCAGAAAAAAAACAATGACCAAGTCCTATTAGAAATAAATAAACACCGTACACTGATTACATAAATTAGACGTAGACAATCACAAGTTCGTGGACACGTTATGAGAATAAATAAATGGGAATACAGGGTGACAACTGGCAAGATTGAGGGTAAAAGAACAAGTGGAAGACAGAGAAGTAAATACCTGGATGGCTTGACCAAGTGGCATGGTAAAGACAAGAACACAAAGCAGATCCTTGATTCTGGTGATCGTGTGAGATGGCTAAACATGACCGCCACGCTTATCGGCTTGGAATATGATGATGATGGTGATGATGATGATGATGATGATGATGATGATGATGATGATGATGATGATGATGATGATGATGATGATGATGATGATGATGATGATGATGATGATGATACACTTTCCTCCGTAGTTATCTTTTATAAAACTTCATGTTTTAAAAGAAAATATTATATGGCTTTTGCAGGATGATACAATTTCTATTTTTAAGACGATCCGTTAAACCCCAACCCCATGTTACGATTGTATACAAGTCTACATTCAGTAGTTTGCCATTGGTCTTTTGAACAGGAAGTCAACGTTGAAGCCCGACCTGCCCGTTCACTGAACGATTCCCAACCCCGAATATGACGCACTGGAAGTTCAATCGGAAGCGTTTTAATCCCCGCGATCACATAGACAGCCCTTGTTTTTATACATCTACAAAACATTTCATTTTATTTAAACACAAAAGTCACAAACAATATTTCTTACATGGCATATTCCCCTCATCTCGCCTCGTCACCTGACGAGATGCAGTGAAACATACCAGGCAATCAATCGTGCACCATATTGTTTGTGGCTTCTGTGTTTAAATTAACTAAGGAATACGTTGTTGTGAATTTTATTTTCTCATTTTTGTTTATCTTAAAAGCAATTTTTTTAACGATTCTGAGTTCTTATTGGATAGACATGTTTGTTCACTGTTCGATCAAAAGAAATTGTAATATGCCATTTGCGTGTGTATGCTTATTCCTGTAGTCCATGCCATATGCCTCAATGACCATATCTGTCCACAGCCTTCTATCTAGTGATGTTAAACTGTCCAGCATCTACTCTCTTGTTCTCCCCCTGGCTTTCCTCCCATCCAGCTTTCTCCTTGAACCAACATGCCATAGTTTTCCACTTCTCGTGACATACCAAATAATGTAAATGTTCATCTTCTGATGCGAGTTGCTAGTTCTCTTTATGAGTCTGTCTGAACAACACCTAGAGTAGCATAATGGTTGGGGAATCTTGCAGACCGTGCTATACAATAACTAAGTGAAACTAGTTATATATGATGATAACGATGATAACAACTGCGACAACGACAACACGAACAATAACAATAATATCAACAAGAACAATAACAACAGCACAAAAACAACGATAACAGTGACAACAGTAACAATAACAACATACATACTAACAAAGAAAACAAAAAAAAACTAACAGCAACATTAATAATAGGTCTGTAATAACAATAATAACAATAATAATATTAATATCAGCAACATCAACAGCAACAATAACACAAACAATCGCACCAATAATAAAACATCAACAATAATAACATTAATAATATCATTATATAATAATATTAATAATAATATTAATAATAATAACAGTCATCAATCAATTAATCATGTGCCATACCGGAAAGCATGGGCGGTCATGACTCGCCATTTCACTCGATCACCAGGCGTCGTGGATCAGCTCAGTGTTCCTGTCTCGTCCATGCCATGTGGCCAAGCCATCCAGGTATTTTCCTTCGGTCTTCCTCTTGGTCTGTTCCCTTCGATCTTGCCAGTTGTCACTAAGTTCTCCAATCCATTTCTTCTCATAACATGTCCAAAATATTGTGACTGTCTACGTCTAATTTCTCTAATCAATTTACGATTGTCATTTGTCTCCTGTAGTACTTGGTCATTGGTTGTTCTGTCTGTCCATGGTATTCTTTGCATTTTCCTCAGAAACCACATTTCTGCAGCCATCAGATGTTTTCCAGCTTGACTGCACATTGTCCAAGTTTCATATCCATACAAAAGAACAGGTTCTATGTATCCCCTCAACACTCTTTTTCTCGTTTCAGTTGACATCGTTTTATTGGTCAGAATGATTTTCATCTTGCTAAAACGCTTCTTTTGCCATGGCGATTCTTGTTTTAATCTCTTCAAGGCATCTCCCATCAGATGTTATGACTGTTCTGATATAATTGTACCGATTAACTTGTTGAAGAATATTTCCATTTACTTCTATATTACATTGTGGTACTTCGTTCTTCCTAGTGACTACCATAACCTGTGTCTTCTTACAATTTAATTCCAACCGCAGCTGCTCACTGTGTACAACAACCGCGTCTACTATTGTTGCAGATCCTGTGCAGTCATGGGATAATTCTTCAGTCCTCCAGACTTTTATTATTAGTTCGTATAGCTTTAGATGTAATGCATGCCACTAGCCTTTATAAATTCAGCAGCAATTCCATCAGTCCCAGTTGCCTTATTGTTTTTAAGTCGTGTGATTACATATAGGATTTCTTCAAATGCAGGTTCTTCAATTTGTGTTCACACGTTAGAACCTCTTTCTGTGGGAAAGTGTTACTTGGAGCTTCACAATTTAGTAATTCAACAAAGTATTCTTTTTATGTGTTGCACATTTCCTCATTAGTATTTATCATATTCCCATTTTTGTCTTTTAAAACCATATGTGGTTGTGTTGATGCCCTCGTTTCATTGACTTCAGGTCTTTACAAAACCTTTCTGGATTCGTTTTCTGGTGATTGTTTCCATATCTTTGATTATATGACTCTATATCTCGCTTCTGCTGCCGACTATTTTTGTAGCCTCTTTACATTCATTTCTATATTGCTCTTCCTTTTGGATGTTGTTGATGTCATTTAGCCATAGCTGTCTGACATTCTTTTTCCTAATGACTGCTTCTTCACATTTTGGATTGAACCATCTGTTTCTTTCTATGCGTGGTTACCAACACCGAGACATTTACTCTGCTTTAGATTGAATTGTATTCTTGATGTTCAACCACGTTTGTGGCAACGCTTTCCTCCAACGCGTTTTGTAGAATTTCAAGTTTACATTTTATTTCATCTGTAAATTTCTCTTTGACTGTAATTTCTTGTAGATTTTCTCTGTTATATGTTGGGTGTAACCTTTGTAGTTTAGCATAGGAAAGCTCTCTTAAGTTGTATTTTAAATTTTGCCCCAACGAGGAAGGTGGTCGCTGTGGCACTCAGCTCCTCTATAGCTTCTAACTTGTTGTATGTTTGATGCATTTTTGTTGTTAATTAAAATGTTGAGCTATTTTATAATAGGTTCTCTTGTCACATGATTTCCAAGTTTGTTTATGTATATCCTTTCTTTGCAGTCTGGTACTGCTGATCTGCAGTCCTTGGCTTCTGCTAGGTTGATGACTCTCCATCCATTATCATTTGAAGTTGTATGTTAGCTTTCCATACCGGCAACTTTTTAATGAGTTTGCTCCCTACCTATTTTTGCTTTGAAGTCTTCCAGCACAATCAGGATGTCCTGTTTGGGGGTTTCTTCTATGCCATCTTCCAGATCATTATAAAAGTCTTCTTTAATATCATCTTCTTTATCTTAAGTAGGTGCATGAATGGATGGTAAAATGGGGGTTCCAGATCAACACCGACAAAACAGTTAGCATGATTTTTAACGCGAAACGAAGAATGTCATACTCTAACTGCAGCTTAAAAATCCAAGGACAGACTATACAGAGAACACGCCATACAAAATTCCTTGGAATGACACTGGACGAACAACTAAGCTGGAAAAGGCACATAGACCTAACGGTCGAAAAGGTTAAAAAATACTAAATCTACTAAGAATAATCAAAGGAAACGGATGGGGAGCCCATACAAAGACAATGATAATGTTTTACAAGTCATTTATTAGAGGGAGATTAGGAGTACGGCAGCATAGTTTACGACGCAGCAACAAATCGCAACAAACGGAAAATGGACACAATTCAGAATCAGACGCTAGGTATCATAGTAGGAACTGGCAAATATACATCTAGGGAAGCCCTGGAGGTAGCACTCGGGATTCTGCCGCTTCAGATGAGGAGAAAACAGCTGACTTACAATTACTGGGTGAAGGCGACACAGGATAAGGCACACCCAGCATTCCAGGCATTCGAAGACAACACAAGCAAATGGGGAGGAGTACCCATTCTAAAAACCCAAACACCAGCAGGGTGGACAGCAGCACAGGAAATGCACGCGTATGAGGAATTAAAGACAACACTGACACAAACAAGAATCTACAAACCAAAACTGCCCCGATGGGAACTCCAACTGCCATTCACGGACACAACCCTCGCCAACCAAGTACACAAATTAACAGATGATACGGCAGCGAAAAACATCACGGAAGAATACATAAGACAAGTACGAATGGACAGCCAAACTATATACACTGATGGGTCTAAGAACGAAAAGGGAGAAGTCGGGGCAGATGTGGCGATACCCTACTACAGCGTGAAAAAACACTTCAAATTAACTGATAACACAGCGGTATACACTGCAGAATTGGTCGGCATTATGAAGGGACTGGAAATAGCGATGGAACCCCCCCCCCCCCCTCCATAAAACTAACCATATTAAAAGACTCACTGTCAGCTGTTCAGGCACTTGGAGACTACTCCAAAGGGAAAAGACCGGACCTGAAGGAAGAAATACTTACATTGATAACCAACCTAAAACACAGGAGATGTCAGGTCACAATAGCCTGGATACCGGCCCATATAGGCATATACGGCAATGAGATGGCACATCAAGCTGCCAATCGCGGGACCACCAGCCGAAACTTAGTAAACACTGGACTAGGAGTTCCAGAAGCAAAGAGTATCATCAAACATCATATAATAGAGATGTGGAAACGACAATGGAAAGACAGCAACAGAGGAAGACATTCATATCAGATCCTTAAAGAACCCAGCATGAAAAGCCAAATTAAAAACAACACGAAAATCCCAACTTATAAAAAACTATGGAGGATGAGACTCGGAATATTTGAAAGACAAAACAAACAGCCCCTGATGTGTAGAATGCACGGAAGATAGCACGATAGAACACTATCTCATATCGTGCAAGACATATGACCAGGAACGCCAGAAACTGATAGACTACTTTCAAGCAAGGGATACCATGATGACAATGAAGGAGTGCCTGCGGACAGATGGAGATAGAGACCTGCAAAAACTGGTCAACCAATTTATAGCAAGAACTGGAAAGGATATATAAACGACACAAAAATACAACCACCGAATGAAGAGGACTGAAACCGTCAATTCGTTGAAGCAACTAACAGTTGTGACGAAGAAACAAGGAAAGACTCTTGGGCACCGGAGAAGAGAAGCTACGGACCACACATCAGGATGGGAATAGAAAAAGATACCACAAAATCTCTAAAAAGGAAGAACATATAAATATTTACATTGACAAATCAAACAAATTAGACCAACAAACTAAACAGCCAGACACATAACCCCAACTCATATATAATAATAATATAATAATATATAATAAATAAATACGCAACAGAATAGATCAGATAAATAATTATCACAAATGAGATAAATATACAAACCAATAATCCAACTAGGTAGAAAAATAAAGGGATAAAGTGGGGGATTAAACAGAAAAATACAGATAATAAATTTTTACAAATGATGAGAATCAGGAAAACAGCCAAAAACTAGGTAGCAAATGGCACAACCCAGGTAGATAAATAAAGGGATAAAGTGGCGGATTAAACAGAAAAATACAGATAATAAATGCACATACACACAAAATTACACACGATGAGAATTAGTAAAACAGCGGGAGACTAGGTAGCAATTTATAGCAAGAACAGGGAAAGATATATAACCGACATAAAAATACAACCACCGAATGAAGAGGACAATAACCCTCAATCCGTTGAAATAACTAACAGTAGTGACGAATAACCAAGAAAAGACCCTCAGGCAACGGAGAAGAGATGCAACGGGTCACACACCAGGATGGGAATAGAAAAAGATACCAAACATTCCATAAAGGAAGAACATACTAATATATTTACTACCAAATCAAACTCATTAGACAAACAAACTAAACAGCTAGACACGTAACCTCAACACAAATAAAACAAAACAAATAAAATAACTAAATAAATATGCCACCTAATATATCAGATAAATAAATACCACAAACGAGTTAAATATACAAACAAATAAATAATCAACCCAGGCAGACAAACAAAGGAATAAAGTCACGGATAAAATAGAAAACTACAGACAATAGATGCTCACAAACAAAAATAAAAACGATGAGAATCAGTAAAGCAGCGGAAAAACTAGATAGGAAATCAGCAGACCACCATGAATGTCTGCACCCGATGAATGTCAGTTTGTACCTTTATTGTCCATGTTTTATGTACCTAAATTCCATTTTTTTTCGGACATCCATTGTGGTGGATGTCCTGCGTGCCCTGAAGGGGACGGTGGGCTGCGGCGTGAGCTGGACGGGATGTGTGTGGTTTGGCTCCTTCCTGGAGGACCCGGAAGGATTGGGACGAGATGAGCGATCCCTCTTGGTGGCAAGAGAACCATCGCAGGCGGGCAACGAAAGAGACTAGGACAAAGATCAACACCGGCATGCTGGGCCCACATATGAGATAATCAACAGGAATAGGTTGACAACAGCTTGAACTACCGACCCAAGGACAGGACTTAAACACCCCCCCCCCCCCCCCCAAAAAAAAAAAATGGACTTGCCTGACAACGCCACAGACAATGTCTGCGCACAACATAAGCCAGCCTTTACTGGCATACAAAGAAAGTAATAACCCACGCACCATGAACCACCGCTATTATAACCGATGCCGCACGGGCTGGTTGAAACAAGGTGGAAAGTTTTCTTTTTTTTTCAAATTGGACTGGACTGGATTAATTATACTTTTCTGAACTTTTTCTTAATATTTTTGCTAGGCATGTGTGTAAGTGCCTTATAATGATAGCAAATATGGTCGAATATATTTTTATGGCGCTAAGAAACAGATGATATCGATATTCGTCTTTGATACACAGGTGAATTACGGCAGTTTGCCTAACGTTGGAGTTGTTTGTAATCCTAGCAAAGACAAGCCGCCGTTTGAGTTGCTCAACTGCAGTAACACTCAGTCTCTGAACATGTAACATATTTTACCTTAGTTTTCTTTCTAATACGAGAATTTGGTGAGAAAACACACATTGTCTTACCCATTTACTTGGTCTGCTCATCATTATCGGGGCATTAAATCATATCTGTGACAAAACATTCTTTCTTATCATATTCCGCGATCCATTTTTGTTAGGGCCACACTTACTTTTTGTTTGGAACTAAATCTGTTAAAAGTCAAGAGGATCGACTTCGTTGTACCGGGTTTTATTCCATATAGTCCAGTATCTTTCCGCAGGGCGGCTTGAGAAATGCGTCTCACAAAGTACGAACTACGCAACTAGAGCGACAAGCCCCAGGGATTCTCCGAGAAAACTGCACTCGTGAACCAAACGACGTACGGCGGAATCAAAGCTACAACCTCCGGAGCGCGAGGTCACTTCGCTTGTCCTGTCTAGAACTTAACTCCCGTCACAGTCTATTTAAATGTCTCTCTATTGTAGCCTCTGTTGCTGTCAAGTGTAAACTACCTATCACATCTTGAATCCATCTAGGTTGTGGTCTTCTTCTTTTCCGACTTCCTTGTACACTATATGTGAGGAATCATCATTAGGGGATGAAACATCAATAACTTTAGATATGAGAGGAATCACTATCGGGGGACGTAACATCAGTAACATTAAATATGAGAGTAATCATCAGTGGGGGGAGCGTGACATCAATAACTTTAGATATGAGAGGAATGATCATTGGGGGACGTTACACCAAAAACGTTATATACGCGGATTGTGTTCATTGCATACAGTCAGCAGGATCTGCAACGTTTTGTAGATGCCATTGTTGCACACAGTGAGAAACTATGGTTAACATTAAATTGTATGAAAGTCACAGATTGTGGTCGTCACAGTCATAGCACATGATGATGATGATGATGATGATGATGATGATGATGATGATGATGATGATGATGATGATGATGATGATGATGATGTTACACTTTCCTCCATAGTTACCGTTTCCACAACGTCATGTTGTAAACGAAAATGGTATATGGCTTTTGCAGGACGTTGCGATAAACCATAACACCATTGTGCGTTTGTATACAAGTTTACATTCAGTAGCTTGCCATTGTTTTCTGAACGGGAAGTCAACTTTGAAGCCCGGCCAGCCCGTGCACTGAACGATTCGTGCTATTTATCTGTATACTCAGTGGGCCTGGCGATCTGCTAACTTGCATTACTTCGGTTTCGGGCAGTGTGTATACTCATTCTGTATCTGCTGCAGGTTGAACCCAGAATAGTAATATGATTTAGTCTGCCCTCATCGCTGTAAAACTAGGCACTGATCGTCTGCAAATAGAAGTTCATTTATTTCTTGTGGATCATTTGTTTCATGTGGAGAAAAGAGTTCTAAATTTTCGGAATCTGTTGTGCAAGACTTGCTTCTTTGGATAATTCTGTCCATGAAGATATTAAATAGCAAAGGAGAGAGCACACATCCCTATAACTGTGTGAAACTAGTTCTGTATGATGATGATGATGATGATAAGGATGATAACAAATGCGACGACGACTACACAAACAATAACAATAATAATAATAACAACAATAGCGACAGCACAAAAACAACGATAACAGTGACAACATTAACAATAACAAACCAAAAACAATAACAACAATAACAAAAGGACTATAATAACAATAATAACAATAATAATATTAAAATCAGTAAAATCAACATCAACAATAAAAACAACGATCGCGTCAATAATACAATAACAACAATAATAATAACAATAATAATAGCATTATGTAATATTATTAATAATAATAGTAATAATAATAACAGTCACAACAACAGCAATATTAATAACAACAAAAACAACACCGTGCATGGAATGATAATAGCAATAACAGCAATAAAAAAAACCCAAAAAATAATACTAACCATATCAACAACAACAACATTAACAACAAGATTAAACATCGTGTCAACAACCATTACACCATATTGTGTAGCCTACATGTGTACTACTAGTATCTTATATATATATATATATCATTGTGATGCAGCTTGTAAAACGCTCCATACTCACATGTTTGGCATAACCTTTACAGGACATCGCAGTAAACAACAGCATTTCTGCCGCTGTGATCTCTTGGCAAGTTTACGTTCAGTGGTTTGTCATTTACTTTCTGAACGACCGGCACCGATACCAAAGCAAAACAAACGCAACGTGGTCTGCTGCCAAATCGCGCACAGCTGTGTTTCGAACGCGGGTATACGGGATTACGAACTGAGTCGGTAACGCCTTCGCCACGGAGTCTGGCATATACTCACTAATAAACAATATAAAATAAAATAAATTAATGCACATTTACAGAAAACAATTACAAAAAAACAAAAAAAACAAAATACAGAGCGTTTGTTTGATTAGTCTTTATCAGCAAACAATTACATACACAAAACACAACATATAATCCTCTAGTGACTACATTAAGGCATAAGAACCAGATTAGAAGAATGAAAATCAAATGAAAACAATGAAGAGAAAATGAAAATTTAAAAAAAAAAAAAAAGGTTTTTGTTTCCGAATTATCTCAGAATAACAGACTGTGATACTAACATCGATTTCGTCCATCCAATGTCCATATGAGAAAAAAAAACACGAAACTGTCCACCTTGGTGCAACCAGCCCATGTGGCATCGGTTATTGTCCTGGTGGTTCATGGTGGGAAGTAAGTTTGTTTATTTCTTTGCTCCAGTGTTTTGCTGGCTTATCGAAGTTGACGACTTTGTGCCTGTAGTCTTCAGCTGGGGGATTCGTTGGCCGGCAAGTTTTCCCTTTGAGCGTATTTCTTTTTATGCGGTTTCATCTGTCAGTTTTGGTTTCTGGCTCGTCTGATGTGTCACGTTTCAGTTGAAGACTGGCTTTCCCTTGAATTTATTCGTAAATGTGAATGGGATGCTGGCTTCTTCTTGAGGTTTTGCTTTTGTTTTAGTCTTGGCTTTATCATGCGTCTCTTTGCTTTCTCTTCCATGTATTGTCTTTAGCAGCTTTTCACTGCTCTCTACTATAGCATCATCGTCTGGTTTTTCTGCGTTCTTTTCCGCGACTTTGGTTGTTTTAACTTGGGTTGACTCTCTCTCTCTGATTTTAGTAGTTTTCTCTCAGCTTGAATTGCTTGAAGTATCTCTTCGTTCTTCTTTATTGTTATCGCCATGAACTCCACCTCTTGTTTTATGTTTTTTGAGTCTCTTTAATTTCGGAGAGTATCTTTTCAATGTCGCTGGTCGGTGCCGGTCTTTGTAGGAGCTTGACTTGTTTTTTCAACTCGTCGATCTCGCTCTGCAGCTGTGCTCTTTCAGTTTGCGAGATGCCTGTGGCTGTCTCGCACCTCCGCATTACTTCCTTGAGTGGTGTCTTGGTGACAATGGCGATTTTTAACACGTCTCTGTGTCTTTGGAGGTACGGACAGCCCAAGTATCGTGCTCCATGTTTCCCCAGACAGTTGGCCCACTTTCGTTTGCTGTTGGGCGCTCTGAAGTCCGTGTCCAGTTTGGCCAGCGGACACTCTTTGTAAGCGTGATGATCGGCGCAGTATCGGCAGATCTCTGCCTTGCTGCGACATATTGCTCTGCTGTGGCCGACCCTCTGGCATCTGGAGCATTGCGTGATTTTTGGTATGAATCCCTCGGGCTGTTGTAGCTTTTGGTTTATCGATACCTGTTGTGGAATCTCACAGCCCTCGGACGTCATCACCGCCAGCGTTGTAGGGATCCCTGAGTAAGTCATAATCGGTTCTGTCTTCAGCATTCGAATGTGCGGATTTTCTTCCTGTAGCTGCTTCTGCACTTGTTCATTTGCTAGCTCCACTTGTATCCGCTTGACCACCCATCTGACTGTCTTTGTTTCAGTGTTTCTGACTCTGGTGTCTTGCTCCTCCTTCCTCTCAGCAGTTTTTGCTCTCGTCTGTGGGTAGTCATCGCTCTTCCTAGTGGTAGTTTCATTCGTGACTGTAGATTCTACTTCTTGGTTACAGCTTACATGCTGGCTCTCCCCAGGCAGGTTCGTCTTCTTAGCAGTCTGAACGGCTCCCACGCTGCACATCTTGCTTGACTGTAGCTTCTTATTGTTATTCTTGCGTGTCACTCTCCCCCAAATCAGGTTGCTTGAATTGATAAGGCGACTTGTCTTGATAGCGCTGAAAAGTGCTGTCAAAATCGAGTGATGAAACGCAATTTTGAACCTGTAAACGCAACTTTGAAACTGTTATATAGACAGCCGAGGGAGTCTGTTGGTCATGGACTGGAGTAAGGGATGGTAATAGTTCAGTGAAGATCCCAGGGTAATGAGTGTAAGTGGTACGTGAAAAAAGGGAGAGGAAGGTAAGACGGGAAAATGGAAGTAGTGGAGATGTGATGGTGGTCCGAGTGTGAAAACTAAGAAGGAGTCCCGGTGGATTTCCGTACTGCTAAACCGTTCATGCTTGATCTAGTCCTGAATTGTGTCTTGTGGTAGTTTCGTGGCAATATGGAATAACCGGGTCAAGACCGCCGGCCTGATCAAAAAAGCAAAAGAAGGCAGAACGATAGATATTTGGATGGCAAGGCAATATGGAATAACCGGTTCGAGAGACCGACCAGATCCAAGATTCGTTATCGTGTAGTCTCCGTGGTGGAGCGGCGTCATTATCTCGGGTGTCAATAAGAGTGGGTGGTCATGATTGCCATCTCACGTGATCACCGAAGGGTTAGCTGATTAAGTGCCATGGGATGATTAATCATCTTAAACGACTTCCTGACCTGCCATGGTCTTTTACACAGTAGTTTCCCTTATGCAACCATCTTTGATATATGAAATACAACATGTCTGCTACCATATTAAGGACTTCTATCCCTAGACCTAACGTGGGGTTCAAATGGACCCCAGTGGCAACTTTCGCGTCTGTCGTTTTGTCGTAGAACACATGTTTTTATTTTGTATATTTTAATTTTTTATCCCCCCCCCCCCCACCTCCCACTTTTCCCCCTTTTAAAATGTATGTTCCCCATTGTGAATTTCGTTGTAAAATATGTTCATATGTACACTGTGTCCATGTTTAGTATCTCACTTTTTCGCAGGCGTTACACATATCTAACTTTTTTTATTTCCTATTGTTACATCCTGCTGCAGCCGTTATTTCTCTAATGAATATCGCAACTCATTTCAATCATTGTAATGGTTATTAGGTAAAAATGTAGAAATCTGTATAATAGGAATTCATAGTATCAAGGGAAATAAATTGAAAGGAACTGTTTAAGGAACAAGGGGGACAAAACAATAATTTATTGGAGTATAAATAAAGGCTGTGTAATGCAAATAATCAGCTAGAGGAACGTATAGCATAATATCTAAAAATGATATACGACCACTCTGATCAACGGCTACTAAATAAATTTAATAAGTAATTGAGATATCGTAGATGTTTAGTATGTGGCCTCATGTGGTAGATAATATAACAAATGAATGGCATTCTACCAACGGGATAATATATCTGGTGCAATATCAGTTTTATTGCAGCAGCATGTAAACTTCTAGCACTTAAAATATTTTTGGCAGGCACATGTGCATGTGCCTCATATTGATAGCAAATATGGTCGTAGAGACCCTTAATGGAGCAAAGAAACAGATGATATCGATGTTCGTCTTTGATACACTTTGATATACAAGTGAACTACAGTAGTCACCGATGTTTGCCTTAACGCTGGAGTTATGTTTCATCCTAGCAAAGACAAGCCGCCGCTTGGGATGTTCAGATGCAATGACTCTCAGTCGCCGAACATGTAACATATTTTACCTTAGTTTTCTTTTTAATACTAGAATTTGGTGACAAAACACATCTCTTGATTTGCTCATCACTGTCTCGGCATCAAGTCATACCTGTGACACAACCTTCCTACTTACCATTTTCCATTATCCATTTTTATTGTGTCCAAACCTACTGTTTGGAACAGAATCTGTTAAAAGTCAAGACGGTTCAGCGACAAGCCCCAGGGTTTCTCTGAGAAAACTGCACTCGTGAACCAAATGACATGTTCCAGAATCGAACCCACAGCCTTCGGAACGCGCGGCAGGGGGTATAACTACTTCGCTTATCCTGTTTAGAACTTTACTCCCATAACAGTCTATTTAATGTCTCTCCATTGTAAGCTTCTGTTGCTGTCATGTGTAAACTACCTATCACTTCTTGAATCCATTTACGTTGTGGTCTTCGTCTTTTCAACATCCATGGCACACTATATGAGAGTAATCATCATTGAGGGACGTAACATCAATAACATTTGATATGTGAGGAATAATCATTAGGGGATGAAACATCAATAACATTAGATATGTGAGGAATCATCATTAGGGGATGAAACATCAATAACATTTGATATGTGAGGAATACTCGGGGATGAAACATAAATAACATTAAATGAAAGAGGAATCATCATTGGGGGACGTAACATCAATAAAATTAGATATGATGGGTATCACCAGTGGGGGAGGTGGGGGTGGTAGCAACTAATAACATTAGACATGCGGATGATACAGTGTTGATTGCAGACAATTAGCAGGATCTGCAACTATTTAGTAGATTGGTTGTTACACATAATGAACAACTAGGATTAGAATTAAATTGTGTGAAGACACAGATTATGGTCGCCACTAGGAAGAAGGAAATGCCACAATGTAATATACAGGTAAATGGGAATATTCTTAAACAGGTGAATTGGTACAACTATCTCGGAACAGTCATAACATCTGCTGGGAAGAGCCTTGGCGAGGTTAGAACAAGAATCACCATGGCGGATGATACTCGGCCCCAGAGCTGCGTTAGCCACAGCGTGGTGTCTTTCCCATCCTCTACAACTGGGAGGTGCAGCTGGGATTTTCCTTCATAAAGTTATGGTCTATGACGGCCTAAACTCGCCTGTACTTTTAGAGGACTCATAGTGTCAAGGGAAATAACTCGTAACTACATTAAGGCATAAGAACGAGACAATGAAAAATGGGGGAAAAAATGAATCCAATGAAGAGAAAACGACAATCTTAAAAAAAGATATTTTTGCTACTTATCTCAGAATCCCAGGCTGTGAATCTAAAATGAATTTCACATTGATACTCTTATATAAACAGCCGTGGCAGTCTGTGAATCATGGGGACCTGGGTAGTGGATGGTAACGGTTCAGTGAAGATCCCAGGTAAATGAGTGGAAGTAGTCCATAAAAAAGTGTGAGGAAGGTAAGGTGGGAAACTGGAAGCAATGGAGATGTGATGGTGGTCCGAGTGGGAAAACTAAGAATGTGTCCCGATGGATGTCCGTACTGCTGGACCGTTCTCGTTTGATTTAGCCCTGAATTGTGTCTTTTTGGTAGTTTCATGACCAGACCTGTCCCTATTTTGGATAATCCAAGATGACCTTGCTCGTCTGATTTGGTGTTATTCTATAACATTTTCATATTGTGTAGGTTCTGTGAATTGAGAATCATGACGGAAAGAAAACAAGAGACGAAAGAAAGACATTTATTTGGATGACTAGGCATTGTGGTATAACCGTGTCAAGAACACCAATCTGTCCAAGAATGGTGATCGTGTAGTCTCCGTGGTGAAGCGGTGGTGACACAGTTGGCATCATCATCTCTGGCGTCAACAAGCGGGGGCGTTCATGGTTGCCATCTCAGGTGTAACCGATTAAGTGCCATGGGATGATTAAACGTTTTAAGCGACTTCCCGCATCTGCCATGGGCTTACACACAGCAGTTGTCTTTATGCAACGCTCTTTGATATATTAGTATGTCTGTGTAATATCTAAGTAATGTATATATATATATATATATATATATATATATATATATATATATATATATATATATATATATATATATATATATATATATATGTGTGTGTGTGTGTGTGTGTGTGTAGGTAGGTAAATAGGGGATGTGTAAGTGAATGGGGGATGCGTTTGTGGGTGTGGAGTTGCGTATATGGGTGGGGGATGTGGGTGGGGGATGTGTGTGGTTAATGTGTGTATAGTTGGGGAGATGTGTGTGTGGGTGAGGATATGTGTATGGGTGGAGGATGTGTGGTTAAGGGATGTGTGGTTGGGGGGTTATTGGAGGAGATATGGGTGGGTGTGTGTAGGTTGGGGGAAGGGTGGGGGATGTATGTGTGGGTGGGTGCGGGAAGTGTGAGTGGGTAGGGAAGATTGTGTGGGTTGACGGGGAGATGTGTGTGTGGGTGGGGGATGTCTGGTTCGGAGATGTATGCTTGGCTAGGTGGTGGAGGATATGTGGGTGGGTGAGTGTGTGTCTTTTATGGGATGCGTGGGGAGATGTGAGTAGGTGGTGTGATGTGTGTAGGTCAGGGGATGTGTGTGGGTGGGTGGATGTGTGTGCTGGATGGATGGGGCATGTATGTGTGACCTGGGGATGTGTGTGGGTGGGTAGATGATGTGTGTGCGAGTGGGGGATGTGTGGATTGGTGCAGAGTGTGTGTCATACATGGTAATATGCATTGTTTATGTTTACAACATTCATTTGACAATGTTTATTCTTCTATGTGAATGTATCATGCATATTGATGAACGAAAGATGGGTGATTGGAAGGGCCGAATGTAAGACGGGCCTGCGTGCCCAATTTATTACCCTTTAAAATTAAAATTCGTTCATTAGATATAAAATACAAAGTGTCTGCTGCCATTTAACAACTTTTAACACTGGAACTACCTTGGGGTACAAATGGACCCCAATGAAAACTTTCACGGCTCTCATTGTATCGTAGTATATTTACTTTTTGTTTTTGTTTTATATTTCATTATTTCCCCCCCCCCCCCCGCCCCCTTTTTTTCTTAGCTTTAAATGTGTTTACCATTGTGGAGATCTTTGTAAGGTACGTATATACACTGTGTCCGTGTTTAGTATATCTCACCTTTTTTGCAGGAGTTACACATACCTAACTTTTGTTAGTTTCCTATTGTTATATCCTGCGGTAGCCGTTACTTCTCTTATGAATATTGTAACTCATTCGATCATTGTAATGTTTCATAGGTAAACATTTAGAAATCTGCATAATAAGAATTCATAGTTTCAATGGAAATAAATTGAAATTAAGTTTTTAAGGAACAAGAGAGGCAAAGAAGATAATTTATTGGAGTATAAATGACAATTGTGTTATGTGTGTAGTGCAACTGGTTAGTTTGAAGAAAGTACAGCACAATATCTAAGGACATATATTGCCATTTTGATCAATAGATACTAAAAATATGTAAGTAATTGTGATATCTTAGATGGCCAGCATGTGACCTCATGTGATAGATAATATCACTAAGGAAGTGCAGTCTACCTAAGGGATAATATATCTACTGCAACATTCTTTTAATCACGGTGGAATGTGTGCCATAGAAATTAATATTTTTGGCAGTCGCATGTGCATGTGGCTCATTCATAATGATGGCAAATATTGTCGTAGAGACCATTAATGGCGCGAAGAAACAGACGATATCGATGTCCGTCTTTGATACACAAATGGATTACGACAGTAGCTGATGTTTGCGTAACGCTAGAGATATGTTTCATCCTAGCAAAGACAAGCCATCGTTTGAGGTGTTCAGCTGCAATGACTACCAGTAGCCGAACATGTAACATATTTTACCTTAATTTCCTTTCTAATATGAGAATTTGGTGACAAAACACATCTCTTGATTTGCGCATCAATATCTCGGGATTAAGACATAACTGGGACAAAACCATCCTACATATCATTTTCCGCTATCCATTTTTATTTTGTCCAAACCTGCTGATTGGAACATAATCTGTTAAAAGCCCTTAAGGTCCAGCGACAAGCCCCAGGGTTTCTCTGAGAAAACTGCACTCGTGAACACAATGACGTGTTCCGGAATCGAACCTACAATCTTCGGAATGCTTGGCAGGGGGCATGTCATCAACTTGGCTGAAGTAGCTCCCGGGTTGGTAACCACTCAGCCAAAATCATTTTCTTCTACTGGTGTAAGGTTCTGGATGCAGTTCGAGATTCCTTAACTCTGTCAGAAGGGACTAATTACCACCCCAGATCCCAGAAAGAAAACGTGGAACAAATGTCTGTTATGCTGATTTAAGACACTGTTCCTGATACTCAAGAAAACAGCCAAGAAGTGGCTCGTTGAAGATATGGATTGATTGAGCTGTACTTGGTATCACCAGAAGAAGACAGGAGGAGTTAAGATATGCAGACTAATCTGGTTGCATAGGCAAGGTACCTCCCTGACATAAATCTACTTCTGAATAAATGTTTGAACCCCCACTAAATGATTTAATAATGTGTGCACTTATTTAAGCTACACAAACATTTATAGTCATTTAGAAATTATACGGACAACTGAGTTTAATATACAACAACTTTGTTTATTTTTATGTTCTTGATGATAATCATAATGATGATGCTTATAATGAGGTTATACATAACTCATCTGGCTAAGAAGGCACATAGGTCATGCTTCCCCCGGTGAGACACAGTTCACTGTCAGATTGAAGGAGTCCAAATTGGTCCCTTCACTAGGCTAAGTCACTCCCTGATATGAGTTGTTGACTGTCCATTGCTCCTATGAGATCTGAAATGCAAGGAACGGAGATGGGTAGTATCTACGCCTACATACCTCAAACACATATGTCTATACATTCATATAAACATACATTCAAGTCATAATATATGATGGTATGATGATATATATGATGGCATGTTACATAAACATATATCAGTTCTAAATAAATAAATATATATGTATATATTCATAAAACCATTTAGAACATCTATAGCTCAAAACATACATATTCACCTACATTTATGTAATGAAGTGTTTCCTATTTAAGTTCACCTCACTTACTCTCTCATTCATTTATACTGTCTTGTCGGAAGGGCTGGCCGCACAGTCCCTATCGAACATTAAAATGCCTTCCCTGAATCTCTCTGGGATATTAAATGTCCTAAGTCATGTCTGTCCTCATGCAGACATCAAGTAGATAAGGTGAACAAGTGACATTTCTCCCTCCAAGTGGTTTCACCCCAATCTTGGTAGGCATTCAATCAAATTGTTGGTCCAAATAATCAACGTTAATTTGGACGCTATCATGAGACTGGTAACTCTCAGGAATTTCTCCTAAGAAGTCAGTCTCCCCAATGTTAAAGGATGAATCTAAATGTGTCCCCTGTAGATGAATAAGCCACACACACTCAAGTGGCTTGGATAATGGATTTCTCCAAATTATCACATACAACACATCAGACAACCAAGTAGTGAATGAAAGCAGAAGATAAATTTCTCAGTGGAATAATAAAGCTAGAACTGGAAGATTAAGTACAAAGAAAATCCATCAGAGTAAAGTTTGGGAGAATATGCAGAACAAGAAACTTAAACAGCCGGACCTAAGTCAGCAGACAAACGGATCAAATAGTATCTGGTATTACCTGAGGTTATAGCTTCGGAGATTCCATCAGAAGACTTCGTACAGAAGTAAAACAGAACGAAATGATAGTATTTCTCCAGTAGGTATCCTTTTGCTATTCGTGGGTTTGCGTCTGAGGATTCTAGGCAATATCAATTGTTATATCAATTTTTCAATATCAATTGTTCCCATGACGGGATTTAATTTCTGCCATTCTCACGTGGGACAATTACTATTTCAGTTTCCGGTTAACCCCTCCTCTTTTTCATGTTGGACGGGTTTCATGGACGTATCAAGTCCTGTATTCCTTTAACTACTTCTCTCCTTTCACTATAGGCTGTGGTTTTACCTGTCAATCAAATTGAATGACGCCCCATCAAGTGTCTGAAACAATGAAACACTTTGCTCCCCACAGAATGTACGTCACGTTGCGTCATATAGCTCCCGGGAATTAACTAGCTTTATCTCCTGGATTTGACGAGGTGTAATGCCTGTCTTATATTGCTGTTTAGGATCACACGTCTGTCCGCTGACTCGCTTGTTGCGGCAACTACAGACGTTTTCTGTCTCCGCAAAGTCTGGACTTTGCCGCAGGTGTTAATTCAGACGGGTCTGGCTGACCATGGGTTTGTAAACTAACACGTCAGTCTCCACTGACTGGTTCCGCGATGTCTGCTTGATCAGAAAGAACATCAAAGGGAAAATTTATCAGATGTAGAGATCAGACATTGCTTTGATCTACGATCTATGAGCACAATGTAGTAAAATTATAGCGCGGGCTCTAAGTGACTTTGAAGTGTATTTGTCTCTTGCGTTTTTATCCTTATCTCGTGGACATTTATTCTTTAGAGAATGATAGAAAAATTATTGTGGGTTCTGTAATTATTTTCAAACTTGTGTCATTCTGATGCTGACCGAAGTCGCCTCGTCACAGGGCATAACGACTTCTCTTGTCCTGTCTAGAACTATACTCCCATAACAGTCTATTTAAATGTCTCTCCATTGTAAGAGTTTGTTGGTGTCATGTGTAAACTAACTATCACATCTTGAATCCATGTAGGTTGTGGTCTTCCTCTTTTCCGACTCCTTTGTACACTATATGAGAGGAATCATCATTGAGGGGCGTAACACTAATAACATTAGATATAAGAGGAATCATCATTGGGGGTCGTAACATAAATAAAATTAGATATGCGGATGATACAGTGTTCATTGCATTCAAAGCGCAGTACCTGCAACATTTAGTAGATGCGGTTGTTGCACATAGTGAACATCTATGGTTATAATTAAATTATATGTAGACAGATTATGGTCGTCACTAGGAAGAAGGATATACCACAATGTAATATACAGGTATATGGGAATATTCTTAAACATGTGAATCTCGGAACAGTCATAACATCTGATGGAGGATGCCTTGACGACATTAGAGCAAGAATCACCTTGGCGGAAGTAGCCTTTTGCCAGACGTAAAACATACTGACCCATAAAAGATGTCATATGCAAGGAGAACATTTGTTTAGGTGCTGACTAAAACCTATGCTTTTGTATGGATGTGAAGCGTTGATAATTAGCAAACAATCCATAAAAAATCTAATGCCTGTGGTAATTTGGCTTCTGAGGAAATTGCAAAGAATACCATGGGCAGGCAGAAAAAAATCAATGACCAAGTCCTATTAGAAATAAATAAACACCGTTCACTGATTACAGAAATTAGACGTAGACAATCACAATTTTGTAGATACGTTATGAGAATAAATAAATAGGAGAACAGGGTGACAACTGGCAAGACTGAGAGGAAAAGAACAAGTGGAAGACAGAGAAGTAAATACCTGGATGGCTTGACCAAGTGGCATGGTCAAGACAAGAACACAAAGCAGATCCTTGATTCTGGTGATCGTGTGAGATGGCTAATCATGACCGCCACGCTTATCGGCTTGGAATATGATGATGGTGATGATGATGATGATGATGATGATGATGATGATGATGATGATGATAATGATGATACACTTTCCTCCATAGTTATCTTTTATAAAACTTCATGTTTTAAAAGAAAATATTATATGGCTTTTGCAGGATGATACAATCTTTTTTAAAGACGATCCGTTAAACCCCAACCCCATGTTACGATTGTTTACAAGTCTACATTCAGTAGTTTGCCATTGGTCTTTTGAACAGGAAGTCAACGTTGAAGCCCGACCTGCCCGTTCACTAAACGATTCCCAACCCCGAATATGACGCACTGGAAGTTCAAGCGGAATCGTTTTAATCCCCGCGATCACATAGACTGCCCTTGTTTTTATACATCTACAAAACATTTCATTTTATTTAAACACAAAAGTCACAAACAATATTTCTTACATGGCATATTCCCCTCATCTCGCCTCGTCACCTGACGAGATGCAGTGAAACATACCAGGCAATCAATCGTGCACCTTATTGTTTGTGGCTTCTGTGTTTAAATTAACTAAGGAATACGTTGTTTTGAAGTTTATTTTCTCATTTTTGTTTATCTTAAAAGCAATTTTTTTTAACGATTCTGAGTTCTTGTTGGATAGACATGTTTGTTCACTGTTCCATCCAAATAAATTGTAATATGCCCTTTGCGTGTGTCTGCTTCTTCCTGTAGCCCATGTCATATGCCTCAATGACCATATCTGTCCACAGCCTTCTATCTAGTGATGTCAAACTGTCCAGCATCTAATCTCTTGTTCTCCCACTGGCTTTCCTCCCTTCCATCTTTCTCCTTGAACCAACATGCCCTAGTTTTCCACTTCTCATAATATGCCCACATAATGTAAACTTTCATCTTCTGATGCGAGTTGCTAGTTCTCTTAATGAGTCTGTCTGAACAACACCTAGAGTAGCATAATGGTTGGGGAACCTTGCAGACCGTGATATACAATAACTAAGTGAAACTAGTTATATATGATGATAACGATGATAACAAATGCGACAAGGGCATCACCAACAATAACAATAATATCAACAATAACAATAACAACAGCACAAAAACAACGATAACAGTCACAACAGTAACAATAACAACAGACATACTAACAAAGAAAAAAACTAACATCAACATTAATAATAGGTCTGTAATAGCAATAATAACAATAACAACAATAATAATATTAACATCAGCAACATCAACAGCAACAATAACAACAACAATCGCACCAATAATAAAACATCAACAATAATAAAATTAATAATATCATTATATAATAATATTAATAATAATATTAATAATAATAACAGTCATCAATCAATCAATCATGTGCTATACCGGAAAGCGTGGGCGGTCATGACTCGCCATTTCACTCGATCACCGGCGTCGTGGATCAGCTCAGTGTTCCTGTCTCGTCCATGCCACGTGGCCAAGCCATCCAGGTATTTTCCTTTCGGTCTTCCTCTTGGTCTGTTCCCTTCGATCTTGCAAGCTGTCACTAAGTTCTCCAATCCATTTCTTCTCATAACATGCCCAAAATATTGTGACTGTCTACGTCTAATTTCTCTAATCAATTTACGATTGTCATTTGTCTCCTGTAGTACTTGGTCATTGGTTGTTCTGTCTGTCCATTGTATTCTTTGCATTTTCCTCACAAACCACATTTCTGCAGCCATCAGATGTTTTCCAGCTTGACTGCACATTGTCCAAGTTTCATATCCATACAAAAGAACAGGTTCTATGTATCCCCTCAACACTCTTTTTCTCGTTTCAGTTGACATCGTTTTATTGGTCAGAATGATTTTCATCTTGCTAAACGCTTCTTTTGCCATGGCGATTCTTGTTTTAATCTCTTCAAGGCATCTCCCATCAGATGTTATGACTGTTCTGATATAATTGTACCGATTAACTTGTTGAAGAATATTTCCATTTACTTCTATATTACATTGTGGTACTTCGTTCTTCCTAGTGACTACCATAACCTGTGTCTTCTTACAATTTAATTCCAACCGCAGCTGCTCACTGTGTACAACAACCGCGTCTACTAATTGTTGCAGATCCTGTGCAGTCATGGGATAATTCTTCAGTCCTCCAGACTTTTATTATTAGTTCGTATAGCTTTAGATGTAATGCATGGCCACTAGCCTTTATAAATTCAGCAGCAATTCCATCAGTCCCAGTTGCCTTATTGTTTTTAAGTCGTGTGATTACATATAGGATTTCTTCAAATGCAGGTTCTTCAATTTGTGGTTCACACGTTAGAACCTCTTTCTGTGGGAAAGTGTTACTTGGAGCTTCACAATTTAGTAATTCAACAAAGTATTCTTTTTATGTGTTGCACATTTCCTCATTAGTATTTATCATATTCCCATTTTTGTCTTTTAAACCATATGTGTTGTGTTGATGCCCTCGTTTCATTGACTTCAGGTCTTTACAAAACCTTTCTGGATTCGTTTTTCTGGTGATTAGTTTCCATATCTTTGATTATATGACTCATATATTCTCGCTTCTGCTGCCGAACTATTTTTGTAGCCTCTTTACATTCATTTCTATATTGCTCTTCCTTTTGGATGTTGTTGATGTCATTTAGCCATAGCTGTCTGACATTCTTTTTCCTAATGACTGCTTCTTCACATTTTGGATTGAACCATCTGTTCTTTCTATGCGTGGTTACCACACCGAGACATTCTTCTGCTTTAGATTGAATTGTATTCTTGATGTTCAACCACGTTTGGGCAACGCTTTCCTCCAACGCGTTTTGTAGAATTTCAAGTTTACATTTTATTTCATCTGTAAATTTCTCTTTGACTGTAATTTCTTGTAGATTTTCTCTGTTATATGTTGGGTGTAACCTTTGTAGTTTAGCATAGAAAGCTCTCTTAAGTTGTATTTTAAATTTTGCCCCAACGAGGAAGTGGTCGCTGTGGCACTCAGCTCCTCTATAGCTTCTAACTTGTTGTATGTTTGATGCATTTTTGTTGTTAATTAAAATGTGAGCTATTTTATAATAGGTTCTCTTGTCACATGATTTCCAAGTTTGTTTATGTATATCCTTTCTTTGCAGTCTGGTACTGCTGATCTGCAGTCCTTTGGCTTCTGCTAGGTTGATGACTCTCCATCCATTATCATTTGAAGTTGTATGTTAGCTTTCCATACCGGCAACTTTTTTATGAGTTTGCTCTCTACCTATTTTTGCTTTGAAGTCTTCCAGCACAATCAGGATGTCCTGTTTGGGGGTTTCTTCTATGCCATCTTCCAGATCATTATAAAAGTCTTCTTTAATATCATCTTCTTTATCTTAAGTAGGTGCATGTACATTAATCATCGTTATATTTTTCCATTTACCTTTCATTCGTAATTTACTAATCCTATCATTAACAGCTTTAAAGTGTAGAACGTTCCTTCATAACTATTTTTTGATGACAAATCCTGTTCCTAATTCATGTTTATTTTGGGTGTTTCCTCCATATATTATAATCATTCCATTTTGCTCTAAAGTACCCTCTACTGGCCACCTTATTTCTTGAATTGCTGTTATATCTATCTTATACTCAACCAGCTCCCGTGTTTTATCTGTAAAAATTTATAAATATGTATAATATAATTTCTTAGTGTCAAGGGAAATAAATTGAAATGAAATTTTTTAAGCGACAAGGAAGACAAAAGAAAGATTTTATTGGAGTATAAATTAACGCTGCATACAGCAAATATTTAGACCAAAGAACGTATAGCTTAATATTTAACGATAAACATTGCCGCTCTGATCAAAAACTAATAAATTAAATTTAAGCAATTGCGATATCTTAGAATTCCAGTATGTGACTTCTTGTGGTATAATATGTTAAAGGAATTGCAGTCTGCGTACGGATAGTATATTTAGTGCAGTATCCGTTTAGTCATAACGGTGCGTTCTTAGAGTATCTAATATTTTTGCCAGGCACATATACATGTGCCTCATAATAATAGCAAATATTGTCGTAGAGATTATTAATGGAGCACAGAAACAGATGATATCGATGTTCGTCTTTGATACACAAGTAAAAATTTTAAATAAATAAAAACGACAGTCGCTGATTTTTGCCGTAACGCTGGAGTTATATTTGATCCTAGCAAAGACAAGCCACCGTTTGAGGTGTTCAGCTGCAATGACACTCAGTCTTAGAACATGTGACATACTTTACCTTAGTGTTCTTTCTAATACAAGAATTTGGTGACAAAATATACCCGTGTCTTACCTCTTACTCAGTCTGCTCATCACTGTCTCGGCATTCAGTCATAACTGTGCCAAAACTCTCTACTTATCGCTTTCCGCAAACTATTTTTGTTAAGTCCTGTGGTATATCTTGGGATCCTGGCCCACTATAATTTTAGTAGCCTTCAATGGCTAAATTACTTGAGGCTATCAACAGAGTCCTGGAGAGCCAAGGAAGTCCCCAAGGTCAACAAGGAAACGATTTCCTCTAATAATAATAAACTTGTGGAGTTTCCTTGCCACTCTTCTCTCAGATAAAAAGTTAATATCTAGGGTGAATTAATAGTTCACAGACAATAAAATGAACACTTAAAGAATTAATGGAACACTCAGAGTGAAACATGAAATACCTATTAAATTTAATAACAAACAAACTGGGGATGGATTTTGGCCATTCTGATCCAAAATAATCACCCATTTCAAAATGCATGGCATGTTTTCACTAATATATTAAACATTCACCTTTTAAGAAAAACATAACCCATATTTCCCCAATGGATTGAATCATACTCATACATATGTTAAGTTATAAAAATAATTATAATTATCTATCTTAAGGCCAATCCTCTCCACTCCATGTTGGGCTTTTGGACCCTAAATGTTCAAATGTTCTCCATCCATCCATCATGTGCCATGCCGGTAAGCGTGGGCGGTCATGTTCTGCCATCTCACTCGATCACCAGAGTCGTGGATCAGCTCCGTGTTTCTGTCTCGACCATGCCACAAGGCCAAGCCATCCAGGTACTTGCTTCTAGGTCTTCCCCTTGGTCTGTTCCCCTCGATCTTATCAGTTGTCACCAAGTTCTCCAAATCATTTCTTCTCATAACATGCCCAAAAATTGTGACTGTCTACGTCTAATGTCTCTAATCAGTTTACGATCTTCATTTGTTTCTTGAAGGACTTGTTCATTGGTCTTTCTGGCTGTCCATGGTATTCTTTGCATTTTCCTCAGAAACCACATTTCTACAGCCATCAGATGTTTTTCAGCCTGACTTCTCATTGTCCAAGCTTCACATCCATATTAAAGTACAGGTTCTATGTAGCATCTCAACACTCTTTTTCTCGTTTCATTTGATATCTTTTTATTGGTCAGTATGTTTTTCATCTTGCTAAAGGCTACTTTGGCCATGGCGATTCTTGTTCTAATCTCTTCAAGGCATCTCCCATCAGATGTTATTACTGTTCCGAGATAATTGTACCTATTCACTTGTTGAAGAATATTCCCATTTACTTGTAAATTACATTGTGGTATTTCGTTCTTCCTAGTGACGACCATAATCTGTGTCTTTTTACAATTTAATTCTAACCCTAGTTGTTCACTGTGTGTAACAACCGCATCTACTAAATTTTGCAGGTCCTGTTCATTGTCTGTAATCAAGACTGTATCATCTGCATATCTAATGTTATTGATGCATCGTCCCCCAATGTTGATTCCTTCCATATCTTCAATATTTCTGAAAATATTTTCACTGTACAGGGAAAACAGATCTGGAGACATTACACATCCCTGTCTCACACCTCTCTTAATAGGCTGATATTGGCTTACTTCATTATCAACTCTTATGGCAGCCTGTTGTTTCCAATATATATATTTTACAAGTCTAAGGTCTTTTCCATCAATGTGTAGATCTTCAAGCATCCTTATCATGTTGACATGTCTCACTTTATCGAAAGCCTTTGTGTAGTCAATAAAGCAAAGGTGTAGATCTTTGTTTACTTCTATAGAACGTTCGATTACGGTTCTTATTATATACACAGCATTTACTGTACGCTTGCCTTCTACAAACCCACATTGTTCTTCTCCTATTTCAGGTTGTATTTTCTTCCTAACTCTTTGCATGATAATTGTTAGCACAATCTTCGTGATGTGACTCATTATACTAATTGTTCGATGTTGATCACATTCCAAGGCTCCTGATTTCTTTGGGATTGCAATAAATACAGAATTACATAGCTCATGAGGTATATTTCCAGTCTCATATATTGTATTATATTATATATAATCATTTCTGTTATGACGCTGTCTGGACCGGGGGTCTTGCCAGTTTGCATATGGTTAAAAGCATCCTGAACCTCCATCTTCAAAATTGCTGGACCTTCATTATTATTTTGAACATCATACTGTTCGTCTCTGTTATCGTCATAAACGTTTTTCAAGTAATCTGACCATACATGTAAGATCTGATCTTTTTCTATTATGACTCTTCCATCTTTTGTCTCTAGGCAACCTGCTGATGTACGTGTTCTTTGATTAGTAAGCTCCTGAATTCTTTTGTGCATTAGTTTCGCATTTTTACTGTTGTGCTGTTCTTCAATTTCTCTGCAATTTTTCTCAAGCCATGTTTCTTTTGCCTTCTTACATAAGGTTCTGACTTTTCTGTGAAATTCTTCATATTTGGCAGGATTATTTTTGTTCTGTCTTCTTGTTTCCATTAGTTGTAAAATTTCTTCAGTCATCCATGTCTTACCGCCCACTTTCTTTAATTTTGGAATAGTTTTTTTCTGCTGCACAACTGACTGAATTCTTCAGCATTTCCCATTGATCATCTACATCTTGCCGAAAACGTTGCACAAAGTACGAACTACGCAACTCCAACGCCAAGCTCCTGGCTTTCTCCGAGAAAACACTCGTGAACCAAACGACGTAAGCCGGAGTCGAACACGCAACCTTCGGAATGCGAGGTAAACTACCTATCACATCTTGAATCCATTTACGTTGTGGTCTTCGTCTTTTCCGACTCCTGTGTACACTATATGAGAGGAATAATCATTGAGGGACGTAACATCAATAACATTAGCACTGAGAGACGTTACATCAAAGGCATTATATATGAGTGAAATCATCATTGTAGGACATAACATCAATAGCATTAGATATGAGTGAAATCATCATTGTAGGACATAACATCAATAGCATTAGATATGAGTGAAATCATCATTGTAGGACATAACATCAATAACATTAGATATGAGTGAAATCATCATTGTAGGACATAACATCAATAGCATTAGATATGAGTGAAATCATCATTGTCGGACATAACATCAATAACATTAGATATGAGTGAAATCATCATTGTCGGACATAACATCAATAACATTAGATATGAGTGAAATCATCATTGTCGGACATAACATCAATAACATTAGATATGAGTGAAATCATCATTGTCGGACATAACATCAATAACATTAGATATGAGTGAAATCATCATTGTCGGACATAACATCAATAACATTAGATATGAGCGGAATCATCATTGTCGGACATAACATCAATAACATGAGATATGCGGATTGTGTTCATTGCAGACAATGAGCAGGATCTGCAACGTTTAGTGGATGCCTTTGTTGCACACAGTGAACAACTATGGTTAAAATTAAATTGTATGGAAGTCACAGATTATGGTCTTCACCAGGAAGAAAGAAATACCACAATATAATATTGAGGTAAATGGGAATATTCTTAAACAAGTGAATCAGTCAAACTATCTCGGAACAATCATAACATCTAATGGGAGGGGCCTTGATGAGATTAGAACAAGAATTGCCATGGCGAAAGTAGCCTTATGCAAGATGAAAACATACTGACCTGTAAAATGATGTCAATTGCAACGAGAAAAAGTTTTGAGGTGGTACATAGAATATGTGCTTTTGTTTGTATGTGAGACGCCGACTATGAGCAGACAAACTGAAAAACATCTGATGGCTGTGGAAATGTGATTTCTGGGGAAAATGCAAAGAATGCCATGGACAGACCAAATAAAAAAAAAACATGAGCAATTCATACAAGAAAGAAATTAAAACCGTACAATGATTAGAGAAATTAGATTATTAGAGAAATTAGACGTAGACAGTCAGACATTTTGGACACGTTATTGGAAGAAATAAATTTAAGAACTTTGTGGCTGTCACCGACCGTTAGGGTGTTTCTATTGAAATAGACAGAAATCCCTATCCAAGAGTTTGCCGACAGTCTCTAGAAATTATGGCTCGTTACAAGAATGTCTAAAGGGATGGTCCCGATAGAAGAGACTGGGATTCACTTGGTAGACAAAGGCAGAAGGTGAAGAACACTCGTGTATGTAGGAAGCCCTAACACGAATGCCTAGTTTATCTGTCGGTGATCCTTCGTCAATTGATGGAGCCCCCTGTTTTAAATACTTTCACGCACTCACGCGCACACCTTGCGTTCAAAATGATCACGAGTGGAGTACGTTGGTGAAAGTATAAAACAATAATACTCTTTAATAATAAAAGAGAAAATGAAAATTGTGGTTCAACTGGTGAACTATGATAGTTACATTTATGTTACAGGTACAAAAATAAAATAGTTTTGCTGATGCTTAGCTAGATCGCATGTCATCATTCACACCATCCAGACAGTGACACACTCAGAACACATGTAGACACAGAGTCACCTGAGAAAATCTGATCTCTGTTAGGAATAGTGCTGGCTTTCGGTTGTATTATGTCTTGGAGTCGACCCTGGCATTCGACAGGTGTACGATGCTCCTCCGGATTCCAGGTTCCGTCTCCACTAGTTGGTGGCTCAAAGTTTCAGTAACCGGACCGGTTAGGTGTCAGCAGTATCAGCAGCGAGGCTCCTTAAATCAAACAAACAGTTGCAGACTCCTTAGTGTCTTGACAATAACAATGTGTCTGAGTGTTGGTGTTGTGTGTCTGTTGTGTATGTGTCAGATGCAGAACAGGAATAAAACAATTCCTCTCTGCTATTCTGTATCAAAAGCAAAGGCCAATAGTTCTTATCAGCTTGGCTATACCTTGTATGACATGATGATACAAGGTGAAAAAGGGTCCAGAAGTGGACACCTTCTAAGACCACATGGTCCATTGGAATAGAACATGTAGACAAATCTTTGTTTGAAAAAAACATTACAAAATGTACATGGTTGTAAAACTTGAAGTGACTCATATGCAATAATTACTGGTGTATTCCTTAACACCATGGTGAGGAAGTCCTGGGCAGCCAGGATGTTTCCCTAGATAGCTAAGGAAGGGCCAACAATAATTCAACCTAATCCCACATCAGTCATTAGGCATAAAGCAATCAAGTGTCGCCATGAAGTCGTGAGGTATACCCCACAGAATATACGAGCTAAAAGATAAGAAGAAGGCCAGCAGGCAAGCAAGGGGCTGAGATATTCCAGGCATTGGGCTGTAGGATGTCTCAGTTATCCCTTGTGGAGTTATTTACTCCCCAAATTCTGATTCCTCACCACATGGTATTTGCTTTGAACTTATGACCGTCAGTGTCATGTAGTTCGGCATGGCAGTGAATCAGGGGTAAGCAAATTTATATTTGAATATATATCGCCTAGTAATATTGCTGGCATGTGAGAATCATGTTCCACATGTCTCTTCTACTTCTGCCCACATGGCAAAATCATGTTATCATATTTTCAACGAAATATACATGTAAATACATTCACAAAATGCATATGAAAATAATCAGTAAGGTTCACACATTATATCTATATATATATATTTTTATCTATAAATATATCTAGGCCTCACATGTTTTCTCTCAATGTCTCCCCTTTCAACTACCACGTTTCATAAATATACATGGTCGGGAAAGTTTTGGGTTTTCCCAATATCAGAATATAAATGTGTACACACTTCTTACTATAATCATAATTATTATGTTACTACACTCACCCCCAGTCTTATTGCAGCAATTAAGATAGGTTTTGGTATAATCTACCAAAGATGGAGTTGGATTTGGCAGCCCACTTCATGTAAGGTCTGCTTAGCACAGCAGCTATGGTCGTTGTGAACCGGCCGGAAGTTGTTAGTCACAATTTCCGGTGCAGCCGTACTATTAGCATATCGCTGTTTTCCCGTTGCTAGGGAGTGACGGCCATATACTTGGTATTAATGATAAGGGTAGTAAAACAGGGGATTTCCCTTGTGACATCATTTGATGACGTGAAAATATATGCTGTCCCCAATAGTACAGTGTGTAGTTTTAGTGCAGCAAATGTCTGCGTCGCTAATATGACGTCATTATTAGTAATTTAGCTGCCTACTAAATCCAGAATGTAAATTAGGAATTCCACTAACGTAGTAGTGGTGGTGTTTGCATAGTGATCCAGACTCATCCCGTCACATATGCCGTCCCTAGAGAAAAGTACGGCTCAGCGAACTTTTAGGGTGGATGAGCCTAGATCGACTATGCATTCTCACCAGATTATATCTGAACCAATTGTTCCCCTCTAGAGAAGGATCTATTAGACTTCTTTCGACTCCGGGACTGGCTTGGTACTTTGGTATGACCTGGCGTTTCTCCAGATAAGTTTAGTGAGGATCCAGTCAGAGGTGGGTATGGAAAGCTAAGAGGTTCTTCCCTCCTCCCTACTTTCTGAACAACATTTAGAGCTACCAGATGTACTGGGCGTTCTTTTGCTCTGTCATAATATTTGCGGAGCAATTTAATGTGGTAGATTTTCATCTTACCTTTCAGGAAGATTTTATATTTGGTGTTGGACACTTTCTCCATTATGGGGAATGGTCCTTGCCACTCGGTCTCCTTATTAGTCCCACTAGATCTTAAGAGTAACACTTTGTCCCCTACCGCTAGCGAACGTTTAGAGGAAGAAAATTTTCCTCTCTGGAGAGTCTTCCTAGCACTAGGAAGTTGGTTACAGCCAGGTGTTAGAGTTGGGATATGGGTCAGTGCACTGCCTACTATCATGGGAGTGGATGGTTCCCCTAAATAAACATATTTACTTCCCAGTATTATGTCATAGATAGGATCAGTCATCACTGCTGCCGATATAGTTCCCTTTACAAATCTAGAGTTAACTAACACTTGGGCTATTGGTAAAGTTAGGGTAGGCGAACTTCTTGTCGCACCCATAACTTCAACCATGTTTTGCGTCAACTGACCAGGTTTTACTAAGTGTGATGCTATTATGGCATCATACGTTAAACCCGTATCATGGAGACACTCGACCAACTGTCCATTGACATTGATCTTCTCTACCACTCGATGTCCTCTCATTTCGGGAGGCGGTGGTAGTGTAGTGGTTTTCTTCCCTACCGAGAAGCAAGCCGCAATCTGGGGTTTTGTTCTGCGCTTGCAGTCTGCCGTTACTGTGGGAATTATTATGACAATTCGTGCAGTATGGTTTTCTAGCCCCAGATGTGGTTTGTTTTGTGTTATGCTGCTGCTGAGGTTGCCTCTGGTTTGCTGGTATATTGCTAAGGGGTTGTCCCTGATTGTTTGGAGGTGGGTTCTGTTGAGGTTGGGGAGGTTGTGTTGGGACCGAGTCCCCATGGGCAGTCAGATATCTTTCAGCCAAGACTATCATTTCCTCCAGTGTTTGTGCCCCTTGTTCAACAATGAAAGTTTCCATCGGCTTCGACATACAGTTCCTCAGCTGCTCACACAAAACCATCTCCCGCAAGCCCGCATAGGAGTGTTCATACTCTCCCAATGTCTCCCATTTACAGAGATAACTCTGCAGACGAGCAGACAATTGTGAGAATGACTCACCCCTCAGACGTCTTGCGGCTCGGAATTTCCGCTGATAAGCAGCTGAGGTTAACTCATATCTCTTCAATAAAGCCGATTTCAAACTTTCATAAGAGTGTTCATGGCCTGGAGGTAGTCCCTGAAAGACTACATACGCTTGTCCCCTCAGTGCCTGAGAAAGCTTCAAGTTCCAGTGTTCCCTAGCCAACCCAAATGACTCAGCTAATTTCTCGAATTTCTGAAGGTAACTATCCAATGGTTCCTGATTTTCCTCGAACGGCATCAAAGGAAAACTCATAGGACCCACATGAGAAGTCGAATGTAGCTGGGTTTCAATGCTGGGTGTCGGAGAGCTGGCGTTAGAACAGGTTGCTGATAGAGCTTGGTTTTCTAGCTCTTTCATCCTAAACTCATGCTGTCGGATTTTTTCGTTTTCCTGTAACTGCCTAAGTTCTTTCTCAGCCTCGGCCTCGATTTTCTTAAGCGCTGTCTCTGCTTCCAGTTTCTTAAGCTCGAGTTCATGCCTACGTATTTTATCTTCCCTGTCTTCTTTCCTTAACTCCCTCTCCATATCATGGACATATTTGGCTGCTTCGGGCTCCGATAACCCCATAGCTACCGCTGCTGCGTGCAAATCTGCTGATGAACTCATGACTGAGTTTTGACTGAGAGGGTGAGTGATCAGTGGACTACAATTTCTATATCAATATTATACTACTTCCCAATTCAAGTTATACTAATACAATTGCAATAATTTACAAATCTTATTAGTACATACACAAAAATGGTTAGTACAAACAATGATACAAAACACACTTTCACTCTCTCAATCGAATGGAAACAACTAATTACAGAGTTTCCTAAACTACTCTACCCTTTACTGAGATGAGAAAAAAAAAATTTTTGTACCAAGTAACACAATTTATTAGAAATATTTCTAATTAGCTGGGTAGATCCCGGACCGAGACCACAGTTGTCACCGACCGTTAGGGTGTTTCTATTGAAATAGACAGAAATCCCTATCCAAGAGTTTGCCGACAGTCTCTAGAAATTATGGCTCGTTACAAGAATGTCTAAAGGGATGGTCCCGATAGAAGAGACTGGGATTCACTTGGTAGACAAAGGCAGAAGGTGAAGAACACTCGTGTATGTAGGAAGCCCTAACACGAATGCCTAGTTTATCTGTCGGTGATCCTTCGTCAATTGATGGAGCCCCCTGTTTTAAATACTTTCACGCACTCACGCGCACACCTTGCGTTCAAAATGATCACGAGTGGAGTACGTTGGTGAAAGTATAAAACAATAATACTCTTTAATAATAAAAGAGAAAATGAAAATTGTGGTTCAACTGGTGAACTATGATAGTTACATTTATGTTACAGGTACAAAAATAAAATAGTTTTCTGATGCTTAGCTAGATCGCATGTCATCATTCACACCATCCAGACAGTGACACACTCAGAACACATGTAGACACAGAGTCACCTGAGAAAATCTGATCTCTGTTAGGAATAGTGCTGGCTTTCGGTTGTATTATGTCTTGGAGTCGACCCTGGCATTCGACAGGTGTACGATGCTCCTCCGGATTCCAGGTTCCGTCTCCACTAGTTGGTGGCTCAAAGTTTCAGTAACCGGACCGGTTAGGTGTCAGCAGTATCAGCAGCGAGGCTCCTTAAATCAAACAAACAGTTGCAGACTCCTTAGTGTCTTGACAATAACAATGTGTCTGAGTGTTGGTGTTGTGTGTCTGTTGTGTATGTGTCAGATGCAGAACAGGAATAAACCAATTCCTCTCTGCTATTCTGTATCAAAAGCAAAGGCCAATAGTTCTTATCAGCTTGGCTATACCTTGTATGACATGATGATACAAGGTGAAAAAGGGTCCAGAAGTGGACACCTTCTAAGACCACATGGTCCATTGGAATAGAACATGTAGACAAATCTTTGTTTGAAAAAAACATTACAAAATGTACATGGTTGTAAAACTTGAAGTGACTCATATGCAATAATTACTGGTGTATTCCTTAACACCATGGTGAGGAAGTCCTGGGCAGCCAGGATGTCTCCCTAGATAGCTAAGGAAGGGCCAACAATAATTCAACCTAATCCCACATCAGTCATTAGGCATAAAGCAATCAAGTGTCGCCATGAAGTCGTGAGGTATACCCCACAGAATATACGAGCTAAAAGATAAGAAGAAGGCCAGCAGGCAAGCAAGGGGCTGAGATATTCCAGGCATTGGGCTGTAGGATGTCTCAGTTATCCCTTGTGGAGTTATTTACTCCCCAAATTCTGATTCCTCACCACATGGTATTTGCTTTGAACTTATGACCGTCAGTGTCATGTAGTTCGGCATGGCAGTGAATCAGGGGTAAGCAAATTTATATTTGAATATATATCGCCTAGTAATATTGCTGGCATGTGAGAATCATGTTCCACATGTCTCTTCTACTTCTGCCCACATGGCAAAATCATGTTATCATATTTTCAACGAAATATACATGTAAATACATTCACAAAATGCATATGAAAATAATCAGTAAGGTTCACACATTATATCTATATATATATATATTTTTATCTATAAATATATCTAGGCCTCACATGTTTTCTCTCAATGTCTCCCCTTTCAACTACCACGTTTCATAAATATACATGGTCGGGAAAGTTTTGGGTTTTCCCAATATCAGAATATAAATGTGTACACACTTTTTACTATAATCATAATTATTATGTTACTACACTCACCCCCAGTCTTATTGCAGCAATTAAGATAGGTTTTGGTATAATCTACCAAAGATGGAGTTGGATTTGGCAGCCCACTTCATGTAAGGTCTGCTTAGCACAGCAGCTATGGTCGTTGTGAACCGGCCGGAAGTTGTTAGTCACAATTTCCGGTGCAGCCGTACTATTAGCATATCGCTATTTTCCCGTTGCTAGGGAGTGACGGCCATATACTTGGTATAAATGATAAGGGTAGTAAAACAGGGGATTTCCCTTGTGACATCATTTGATGACGTGAAAATATATGCTGTCCCCAATAGTACAGTGTGTAGTTTTATTGCAGCAAATGTCTGCGTCGCTAATATGACCTCATTATTAGTAATTTAGCTGCCTACTAAATCCAGAATGTAAATTAGGAATTCCACTAACGTAGTAGTGGTGGTGTTTGCATAGTGATCCAGACTCATCCCGTCACAGTGGCATCTGGTAAGATTGAGGAGAAAGGAACAAGGAGCAGGCAGAGAAGCAAATACCGTGATGGCTTGGTCAAGTGGCATTTTCGAGACAAGAACACTGAGCTTATCCACGACTCTGGTGATCATATGAGACGGCGAAACATGACCGCCCACGCTTATCGGCATGGCATATGGTAATGCCCCACCCATGGATAGCCGTTCCAGCTAGGACACAGATCAGTTATTTGTACATTCATGTAGTGTCGATCGTTTATTTGTTAGTCTATTTTTGTTTGTTTGTTTGTTCTGTGCTAACGAAGGCTTTGGCCGCAACGTCCATTGTTTTTTGTAATTGTGCTTTGGTAAAGCTCTCAACCTACTTCTCGGTTTTCAGTGATTCATTCATGGCATATGGTAATAATGATGCTAGTACACTTTCCTCATAATTACCACTTCTAGACACTCATATTTTCAAAACAATGTTATAAAGCTTTTGCATGTCATAACCATCAACCACAACCTCAAATTGATTTTGTGTACAAGTTTACATTCAGTAGTTTGCCATTGTTTTCTGAACAGGAAGTCAACATTGTAGCCCAACTAGCCCGTGTACTGAACGATTTCCCAAACCCGAAATTGGGATGCAGCAAAATTTGTCAGGCAATCAATTGTGCAACATTTTGTTTTTGGCTTCTGTGTTTAAATTCACTGAGGGAAGGCATTGTTTTGAATTTCATTTTCTTATTTTTGTTTATCTTAAAAACCAATTTTTTTTTTTTTTTTTTTTTAATCAATTCTGAATTCGTGTAGGATAGACCAGTTGATTCACTGTTCCTTTCAATTAAATTGTAATATACATTGTGTATGTGTCCATTTCTTCCTGTAGTCCATGCCGTATACCGTTGGTGACCATGTCTGTCCACAGCCTTCTGTCTAGTGTACCGCTGTCCATTTCTGTTACAGACGTTCCTCCATGCCATGATGTCAAACTGTCGAGCATCTACTCTCTTGTTCTCCTTCTGACTTTCCTCCCTTCCAGCTTTCCGTTGCTCTAGTTTTCCCTATCTCATAATATGCCCACATAATGTGAACTGTCATTATCTTATGTGAGTTGCTAGTTCTCTTTGTGAGTCTGTCTGAACAACACCTAGAGTAGCACAATGGTTGGGACATCTTGCAGTCTGTGCTATACAATAACTGTGTGACACTAATTATGTATGATGATGATGATGATGATTGATGATGATGATGATGATGATGATGATTGATGATGATGATGATGATGATGATAATGACCATGATTACAAATACGACGACAATAATAACAACAACATGAACAATAATGATAGTAACAATAATAATAACAAAATAAACAACAATAACAACAGTAACAATAACTGCAGCAATAATAACACAACAAAGAGACAAACAACAAGAAGAACATCAACAATAACAACAGGAATATAATAACAGTAACAAGAATATCAATAACAGAGGCGACATCAACTGCAACAATAACAACAACATTCGCGATAACAATAACAAAAAGAATAGCAATAATAACAATAACAACAATAATAACATTATAAAATATTAATAGTAATAGTAATAACAATCACAACAACAGCAATAATAATAAAAACAATAACAACATAACAACAAAAAGCATATAATAATACTAGCAATAACAGTAACAACAACAACAGTCCTAATGGACTCCCGTGTCCATTTTCGCGTTTGTCATTGTGCTATACTATAATTATTTGTATTTTTTAAAATAATATCCCCCCCCCCCCCCCCCCCTTTTTTTTCCTTTTTTTTTTTTTTTTTTTTCTCCTTAAAATTTAATTATGTTTACCATTGTGGAGTTCGTTGTAAAGGTATATACACTGTGTCCGTGTGATAAAAATCTCATTGTTTCGCTTGAGTTACACATACCTAAATGTTCTTGTTTCCTGTTGTTATATTCTGCAGTAGCCGTTACTTTTCTTCTGAATATTGCGACTAGTTTCACTCATTGTAATGTTTTATAGGTAAAAATGTACACATTTGTATATTAGGAGTTTACAGTATCAAGGGAAATAAATTTAGATTAAATATTTCAGGTACAAGGGAGACAATAAAAGATAATTTATTAGAGTATAAATGAAGACTGTTTAATGCAAATAGTTAGCTTGAAGACAGTATAGCATGCTATTTAAGAAAATATATTGCAACTCTGATCAAAAGCTACTAAAATAAATTTAATTAATTGCGATATCTTAGATGCCCAGTATGTGACATAATGAGGTGGATAATATCACAAATGAAGGGCAGCCTACTACGGGTTAATATATCCAATGCTATACGATTAATGAATAACACTTGGCTTGCATGTGCCATATAATGATAGCAAATTTGGTCGTATATGCATTTAATGACGCGAAGAAACAGATAATATCGATGTTCGTCTTTGATACACAAGTGGACTACGACAGTCGCTGATGTTTACCTAACGCTGGAGTTATATTTTATCCTCGCAAAGATAAGCCGCCATTTGAGGTGTTCAGCTGCAATAACTCTCAGTCGCCAAACATACAACATTGTTTACCTTAATTTTATTTCTAATACGAGAATTTTGTGATAAAAAACATCCGTGTCTTACCCCTTACACTGACAAGTGCAGCACCACTCTATTTACCCTCTCTCCGAAACAAAAGGCAGGGATCATACATAGAAATGGAACACCCCTAAGAGAAGATAAAGAACCTACTTACCTTGGGGTAACATTCGACGATAGGCTGACATGGAAAAACACATTAAAATGCAGAAGAAAAGCCAGAAGGAAAATAGCCATCCTGAGAAAGCTAAGTGGAATCACATGGGGAGCCAGTGGGAAAATACTTAGCAAAATTTATCAACAGAGCTTACGACCACACCTGGAACACGGGTCAACTGCGTGGTGTTCAGCATCAAAAACCACACTACAAGAGCTGGACAAGGTGCAAAATCAAGCTCTTAGAGTCATCACAGGAGGGATGAGATCAACCCATATAGTAGCAATGGAGAAAATGGGGAGGACACAAGCACTGAGAGAACGCAGAGATACAAAAACACTAATACAAGCATACAAGTTCCTTACTTAGCTATGGGGCGGTTGAAAAGAAGTAGTTTTATCCACCACGCCAAACGACTCTGCAGAGAAACCACCGATCTGCCCACAGTTGGTATCCCCCTGACAACTATTCCAGAGCGAATCCCATGGAAAGATGAACATAGACTATCGCTACAAATCCAGACAAAAGTGAGAGGAATATTTGACAAGGAAGAACAGAACAGTGTACAGCGCAGAACAGCCACTCTCAGCTTCCTTGATGACGAAAACCCACAGGATCTCTGGATCTGAGTCTACACAGATAGACCATCTCAAAATGCTGTTCGAAAATGAGGAACGTGATTGTACATAGAATACCCAAATAATACTAGGAACACGGCCAAGGTTCCAACAGTAAAGTACTGCCATAACCATGATGATGAAATTGAGACAAGATAGATAGCAGCAGAGATATTACACCGTGTGGTGATATTGACAGATGCAAAATCAGTAATAGAGGCGCTCCTGTCTGGGAAATTGTCAGTTCTACGGACACTACTTTATGAACTTAGCAGACAGCATAAGGTCACCATTCAGTGGATACCATCCCACTGTGGAGTACCCGGAAACGGCAGAGCTGATCGATTGGCTAAGGAAGGGGCAAAAGAAAAACAACCTGATGTGTCCATTACATACCACCAAAAGAAAAGAATGATCAAATCAGTCAGAAGGCCACCAAACTCTACTCAAGACGACTACCACGTTATGGACAGACCAGAACAGGTCATTATTTTGCGCCTCAGAACAGTATATCCCACTTTTCGTATACAAAATTCAAGATTGGTGACTCCGCCATGTGCACATGTGGTTTGGCGTCGCAGGCAGCAGAGCACATACTCCAGGACTGCCCAGAATACAACATATCCAGGCGAAACTTCTGGCCTAGAGAGACGACAGTGGAAGATAAACTCTTTGGACCGCTGAGTGAACTAAAAAGGATTGTTAGATTCATACAAGAGACAAGATTGCAGTTATAGTCATATTTCAGGCGAACGAAAAAAAAGAAGAAGAATGGTCTGCTCATCAGTGTCTCTTCATTAAGTCATAACTGTGATAAGACCTCCCTATTTATCATTTTCCACCATTTTAGTTAAGTCCAAACATACTTTTTGTTTAGAACCGAATATATTAAAAGGGACGAGGATCGACATCGTTTCACCCGGGTTTTATGGCTGAGTATCAACCGTCGGATCGCGAGGCAGGTGGTGTAACCAGTTCCCTTGTCCTATCCTTTACTCCCATAACAGTCTATTTACATGTCTCTCAATCGTATGCCTCTCTTGCTGTCATGTGTAAACTACTTATTATATCTATAATCCATTTACGTTGTCATAATTCTCAACTGCGAGCGCTAATAAAACAAGTCACCTGAACAAGTCGAGCAGCCTGATACGGGGAAAATGGCACGTTGCAAGAACACCAAAAGACACATGGCAAGCAAGATGTGCAGCGTGGGAGCCAAGAAGACGAGCGGAGAGAATCTACCTGCGAGCTGCAGCAAACAACAATAACCTCAAGTAAGCTCTAACGAAGCTACCACGAGGAAGGACGACGACAACCCACCACAAACAAGAGCTAAACCTTCTGAGAAGCAGAGGAAGGAGAAAGACACCAGAGTCGGAAACGTCGTCTCACCGACAAGCAAGTGGGTTGTCAAGCGTATCAAAGTGGAGCTATTAGATGAAGAAATCATGGAGCAGTTTCCAGAAGAGAATCTCCACATCCGATTCTTGAAGGCAGAGCGGCTCCTCACCTACTCCAAGATTCCTACAACCTTGGCGGTGTTGACGACAGAGGGCACCGAGATGCCGACCACAGTATCAATCAACAAGAAGATACAACAGCCAAAGAGATTCATCCCAAGAGTCAACCAATGTTCCAGATGCCAGAGGGCCGACCACAGCAGAGCAGCGTGTCGCAGTAAGACGGAAATCTTCCGGTACTGCCGACCACAGCAGAGCAGCGTGTCGCAGTAAGACGGAAATCTTCCGGTACTGCGCCGATCACCACGCCTTCAAAGAGTGCCCGATGGACAAACTGGACACGGACTTCCGAGCACCCAACAACAAAAGAAAGTGCGCCAACTGTATGGGCAAGCATGGAGCAAGATAACTGGGCTGTCCGTACCTGTAACGACACAGAGACGGAGGTGCGAGACAGCCACAAGCATCTCACAAGCAGAGAAAGCTCAACTGCAAGACCAGATAGATGAGCTAAAGAAGCAAATCAAGCTACTTCAAACACCGGCACCGACAAACGACAATAAAAAGATGTTGGCTAAAATACAGGAGATACAGCGAAACATCAAGCAAGAAGTGGAACATATGGCACAGACGACAACGAAAAATGAAGAGTTTATACGCGGTATCACAGCGGAGAGAGAAATGCTAAAAGAGAGCTAAACCCAAGATCACAGAAAAGCCGCAAGATGACACCCAACAAAAGGTCGAGACGCTACCGTACTCCAAGAGTAAACCGCCCATTTCCGTTACAGACGTTCCTCCATGCCATGATGTCAAACTGTCCAGCATCTACTCTCTTGTTCTCCCCTGGCTTTCCTCTCCTCAAGCTTTCCTGTTGTGACAACATGCCCTAGTTTTCCACTTCTCATGACATGCACAAAGAATGTGAACTGTCATCTTCTGATGCGAGTTGCTAGTTCTCTTTGTGAGTCTGTCTGAACAACACCTAGAGTAGCACAATGGTTGGGGCATCGTGCAGTCTGTGCTCTAGGTTATCTGTGTGAATCTAGTTATATATATAATGATGATGATGATGATGATGATGATGATGATAATGATGATGATGACAATGATTACAAATACGATGACGACAACACCAACAACTATAATAATAACAACAATAATAGCGATACCAAAGACAACAATAACAACAGTAACAATAACAGCAGCAATTATAACACACAGAGACACCATTAATAACAACAACAATAATAACAACAAAAACATTAACAATAACAACAACAATAACAACATGAATATAATAACAACGGCAAGAAGAATAACAATAACAGCAGCAACATCAACAGCAACAATAAGAACATTCGCAATAACAATAACAAAAACAACAATAATAATAACAATAACAACAATAATAACATGTATATAATATCAATATTAATAATAATGACAATCACAACAACAACAATAATAATATCAACAATAGCAACATAACAGCATCATACATATAATAATACTAGCAATAACAGCAACAACACAAAACAGTCCAGATTGATCCTAATATCAACTTTCGCGTCTGTCGTTGTGTCGTAGTATAATTATTTGTTTTTTTAAATTTTATTATATTTCATCCAAACCCTCCCCCCTTTTTTGGTTTGGTTTCTCCTTAAAACATAATTATGTTCACCATAGTGGACTTCGTTGTAAGGTTTGTACACTGCGTCCGTGTTTAGTATATCCGAATTTACGCAGGAGATACACATACCTTACTGTTTTTATTTCCTATTGTTATATCCTGCAGCAGCCTTTGCTTTTCTTCTGAATACTGCAACTCGTTCCACTCATTGTAATGTTTTATAGGTAAAAATGTAGAAATGTGTATAATAGGAATTCAAAGCATAAAGGGAAATAAATTTAGATTAATATTTTATGGAACAAGGGAGAGAAGAAAAACAAAATGTACTGGCATATAAATGATGGGTGTTTATTGCAAATATTTAGCTTACAGAAAGTATAACATGATATTTAACGAAATATATTGTTACTGTGAACAACAGCTACTAAATTAAATTTATGTAATTGCGATGTCTTAGATGTTCAGTATGTGACCTCATGTGGTAGATAATATTACAAATGAAGGACAGTCTACCTACGGGATAATATATCTTGTGCAATAGCGGCTTATTCCAATATCTAGACAAGTAGGCTCACATTAATATTTTTGGCAGGTACATGTTCATGTGCCTCATAATGATAGCGCATATGGTCGTAGAGACTTTTGATGGCGCAAAGAAACAGCTGGTAGCAATATTCGTCTTTGATACACAATGAATACGGTTATATTTAATCATAGGAAAGACAAGACCCCGATTGAGGTGTTCATCTGCAATGACTCTCAGTCGCCAAACGTGTAAAATTGCTTACATTAATTTCCTTTATAATACGAGAATTTGGTGAAAAAACACACCCGTTTCTTACCCCTCTTGGTCTGCTCATCAATATCTCGGCATTAAATTATAACTGTGACAAAACCTTCCTAATTATCACTTTCCTGCCATCCATTTTTGTTGTGTCAAAACCTTCATTTTGTTTGGAACTGAATCTGTTAAAACGCAAGAGAATTGAGTTCATTACACCGGGTTTTATCCCATATGGCCCATTAATTTTCCACAGGATGGGTTGCAGAACAAGTCGCACAAAGTACAAAGTACACAACTTTAGCCTCGGTCTCTCGGAGAAAACTGCACATTTTAATCAAATGACGTACGCCGGAATCGAACCCATAATCTTCGGAATGTGTGGCAGGTGGCGTAACGATTTCGTTTGTCCTGTCTAGAACTTTACTCCCGTAACAGTCTATGTAAATGTTCCTCCATCGTAAGCCTAGATTAGGCTTCCCTGATCAAATTCTGACGGACAATGGGTCCCAGTTTTGTGGGAAATTAATGTAGGAGTTATTTAGGGTGTTCCACTCTAACCATATACATATCAGCCCTTACCAGCCTCAAGCCAATGGACAAGTAGATCGTTTCAACGGCACGTTGATGACAATGCTCAGGAAACTGGCACAAGAAAAACCTGATAGGTGGGATTAATATATCCCAGCAGCACTTTTCGCCTATCGGGAAGTTCCTCAAGGCTCAACAGGACTACCACCCGCTACTTTGCTGATGGTCGTCCAATCAAAGGACCGTTGGAAGCTATGTTGAGGAGTTGGACTGAGGAGGGGACGTCAGAAGAAGTGATCTCCACGTATAAATACGTGGAGGAACTGAAAGAACAACTTCACAAGGGATGGACTCTGGCGACTCAAAACTTGAAAAAA
Source organism: Cepaea nemoralis (assembly GCA_014155875.1). Taxonomy (NCBI): domain Eukaryota; kingdom Metazoa; phylum Mollusca; class Gastropoda; order Stylommatophora; family Helicidae; genus Cepaea; species Cepaea nemoralis. The sequence goes on along the minus strand of JACEFZ010024542.1, from coordinate 56,617 downwards.
GCCAGGAAAAGACATGCGGCTTATTACAACCGTAGGTCTAAAGATTGATCTCTATAGGTTGGAGACAAAGACTTGTTGCTACTTCCAACGGGAACCAACAAACTGGAAATAGGTTGGCAAGGACCATTTCCCGTGGAAAGGGTGATATCCAGAACCAGTGGAAAAGAGTGATACGGACTACTATCTTAAGTGGGGGGGCCTATGTCACGGAACCACTGGAGTTAACGATCAGATGATAGATTTACGGAGACATCTGCAACTTTTTGTTGATAGGGGGGAAACACTTCCATCGGATCAAACGAAACCAAAAGTCCTTTAGATTTCACCAGGACACAGGAAAATTGTCGGCATGTTATTTTGCCCGAATCGCAAGATGAAAGGAAAAGCGCCGTCTTGATTTGGTTGCCGCCAAGACCACCTGTTGTTGACAGCGAATGACAGAATCTATTGTGTTCTATGTCAATTAAAGTTGATGACAATGTGTAGATTCAATTCAGGATATAGCTGGTGTACATATGGTATTCACTAGATAGCGTTTAGGTATAAGTAGGATAGTCTAGTGATAGATAGAGTTTAGGACTGGAGCATAGTGTTGTTGCTTTGTGGTTAGGTATTCTAGGAGTGTCGGCGACAGTAGGCAATCGCGTTGTTAATCTCACTAGTGTGAGATGTCAATTAGCTCAGCTGGTTGAGAATAGTGTAGTGGGATGTTATTTAGAGAGATTGAGGATGGGTGGGGGGGGGGAAATTTCCAATGTTGGGATCTTCCAGTGGGGTGTCTACTGGGGTTCTGCACGTCGCCTTTGGTCTTTCCTTGTCTTACCCTAACTGAGACCGATGTGATGAGCTCCTCTGCCCCATGACAGAGTTTAGTCCACTGTTAAATATCTGAGTGCGGCCGTCGACCTGCACTCATCTAATAGGGGTCAGTATCGGGTTGCTCCCACCAGGTGTGTTCTCTCTTTCACAGGTTCCACTCCGGTTGTGAAGAAAACAAGCTGAACATTCACTGTTTAAGATTCTGGATGATTCAGTGAAAGGAAGTTTTATTCAGCGGCTTTTGCACTGGGCCCATAATCAAGAGGGTCTGAAGGAACATGGCTCTGTTGAGCAGAAACAGATAACTATCTGGAAATGACTCCTTAGTGATACGGTTCACGGAAGTTGAGTGAAATTATTTTCCATACCACATGTTAAAAGAGCAATATGGGTTATAAGGGGAACAGGAACAACGAACATAGTGTTCTTCTCAGTTATTAGATTCCTGTGGAACTGTAATCATTAACTGTGTAATCGTGAAACTCTAGAACATTTAGGAATGAATCATTTTGTTTCAAGTGACAGTGATCCGTGTTTTCACGATACAGGGATTGTTAAATCTCAGAATGGTAGGGACATTTAGCAACATTGTGTGTGATCGATTCAGGATCAGTATTGGACTATATCCGTTATTGGTGACCAGGTATTTGGGTTATCAAAGAGCTACTGGAGGAAGTCAACATCTGGCAGGAGGGACACATCGTTTGGTGAGGTCATTGTGTGCTGAGCTATGATGATGTTGTGTGGCCATTACCGGGATGATCAGACTTTGCTCCTGAGCTGTCCGGTCTGATTCTGCAGACACACTAGACTATACGACATACATTCTACACATACACTTCGCACATACATACACTTTTCTTCATTAATATAAATTGTTATTAATTTTTAGAAGCTAGAGATGTGTAGTATGTTGTTTTGGGGAAGAATGAGAGGGGGCATGATCCAGTGGTGAGTGGTGAGAGAGAAAGAGGTATCCAGGGATTGCCGGGGTGTTGTGGACGAAATCTAGTGGATTCTCCAGAATAATGATATGGGGTTAAAAGGAATGTGGGTGTTGATTCCCCTCACCCCAGGGACGACACTATAAATAAATCCACGATAGACATAAATGACATTAGATATGATAGGAATCACCATTGTGAGACATAACATCAATAGCATTAGATATGAGTATGATACAGTGTTGATTGCAGACAATTAGCAGCATCTTCAGCATTTAGTAGATGCTGTTGTTGCACATAGTGAACGACTAGGGTTAGTATTAAATTGTATGAAGGTACAGATTATCATCGTCACTACGAAGACAGAAATACCACAATGTAATATAAGGTAAATGCGAATATTCTTATATAACTGAATTGGTACAACTATCTTGGAACTGTCATAACATCTGATGGGAGGTGGCTTGACGAGATTAGAACAACGATCACCATTGGGAAGGTAGCCGTTTGCCAGACGAAATAAACATACTGACCAATAAAATGATGTCAAATGCAACGAGAACAAAAAGAGTGTTGATGTGCTACATAGAACCTGTATTTTTGCATGGATGTGAAGCATGTATAATTAGCAGGCAAGGTGAAAAACATCTAATAGCTCTGGAAATTTGGTTTCTGAGGACAATGCAAAGAATACTATGGACGGACATGAAAACCAATGACTAAGTTCTGCAAGAAACAAACAAAAAGAAAATAAACCGGAAACTGATTAGAAAAATTAGAAGTAGACAGTCACAATGTGTTGGACACGTTATGAGATGAAATAAAAGGGAGGCAGAGAAGTAAATATCTGGATGGCTTGGCCACGCAGCATGGACGAGTCAAGAAAACAGAGCTGATCCACGAATCTCGTGATCGTGTGAGATTGCGACACATGACTCCACACTTATCGGCATTTAACACCATGATGATGATGGTACACTTTCCTCCATAGATATTTCTTCTAGACCTTTATGTTTAAAAAAAAAGTGTTATATGTCTTTTGTAGGACATTGCGATATAGTGTACATAGGGGTCGGAAAACAGGAAGACCACAACGCAGATGGATTGAAGATGTGATAGTTTACACACGACATGACGCCTTGTTGATTTTGTATACAAATTTACATTCAGTAGTTTGCCATTATTTTCTGAACGAGAAATCAATGTTGAAGCCCGACTGGCCCGTGTACTGAACGATTCCTCCATCCCGAAATTGGCGCACTGGAAGTTGAAGCGGAAGCGTTTACAAATCCGCGATCACATAAGCTGCCTATGATTTTATACATGTCTAACACATTTCATTTTCTTTAAACACAGAAGGTTGTCGATAAAGTGAGACATGTCGACATGATAAGGATGCTTGGAGACATGTCGACATGATGAGGATGCTTGGAGATCTACATATTGATGGAAAACACCTTAGACTTGTAAAAAACAAATATTGGAAACAACAAGCTGCTATCAGAATTTATAATGATGTAGATCAATATCAGCTTATTAAAAGAGATGTGAGACAGGGATGTGTATTGTCTCCAGATCTTTTTTCACTGTACAGTGAAAATATATTCAGAAATATAGAAGATATAGAAGATATCAACATTAGGGGACGATACATCAATAACATTAGATATGCAGATGATACAGTCTTGATTGCAGACTGTCAAAGAGCTGCAAGTAAGCAGATAAAGAAGAGAGGAGTCAAACTAAGGAAGAGGACTTAAGACAGGATAGAGATAACATCCCTATCTAGGAAATAGGAATAGAAGGGACAGAAACAGCAGGGAGAACTGTGAACAGTTCTCCGACTGGACACACAAGTGTCCTAAAAGGGGACATGACAGGACATGATCAGGAGTTACCCAGAATAGAGTGGGGAAACCATTACCACGAGGAGTATCCATTAATAGTGGTACCTCTCAAAGAGTAAGTTATCGACAAGTCACTAAACGCGTGCTGGAGTACCGAGCACGCAAACTCGCTGACGCACGACGGGTCACAGGCTCGTGGCTGGACACGCCACGAAAGTCAAGCAGACGTGGACATGACAGCGTAGAGGACGGATCGGAGTATTCGCTTTGAATACTGTGTTGTTTAGAGGACAGTAGCAATAGTGGTGACTTAGACTTAGACTAATACAGTAGATATTATCATAGATAACGTCATAACGTAATATTCTCATGATGTATATGATCCATATGAATATCAGCTCTCAGAGCTATTATGTGTAACTTGCCCAGAATAAATTTGTATCCTTTTGTACGACGTACGAGTTGTCATTCGTGTGGTACAAAAGAAGAATCCATGTGTGCCTGTCAAAGCTAGGTTGCTGACAGGCAGGATTATATTTGGTGTCAGAAGGTGGGGCTTGAACCAAGTTCAAGCACTTATTTTTTTTTCAACTATTAACCCACAAACATATTATATTTGAAATTAGAATTATATTTGATACATATTACGTATTACAATTATATAAATACTATATTTGGTGTGAACGTATAACATGGTGATTCACCCAAACCACGATCGTACTATTATCGAATTTTGAGGTCCTGAAACTGGCCTGTTAAAATGATGCACCGTGCTCACAATGAAATGTGTTTAAAGCATCGTTAAAGAGCAGTGCAATCATTATTGTATATACTTGTGTTTCATTATTTATGATTGACTCGAAAAGAGTACCCACAGGAATTATGGTGGGATTATTTTGTTTATTCTAATTATTTTTGGTATTTTGTTGATTATTTTTGGAGATCATATATTTTTGTTTCACTTATCCAGCGAACGTACCCACGAAAGGTTACCATGTCAAAAGTACAGTTAGTACAGGCAATATTAGGCTAGTGTACAGATTACGATCAGGAAAATACAGCTCAGTCAGAGACAACAGAAAGCGAAGACAAGACGACATAGACCGACATTTGACGATTCATCGACGATGCATTCATACAATCATATCATTTCATATCAATCATACCACATTTGTGTGTTTCATATCTGAAAGAATGGAAGACTAAAATTACTTGCTTTGTTGTATTTTGAAACACATGCAATGTATTAATTGTTGCTGCTCTACGGAACAGGAACATCGATCGTCGTAGAGAGCCGATCCATCTTGTGTGCGAGGAAACCTCGATCGTATTAGCAAACCGATCCATCTTGTGTGCGAGGAACAAGTGTGACATCCTAAGTGACCGATTTCTCAGAAAATCAGATGAGTATCTTTGCATAATTTGATTATCTCAATTAATGAACGCATCTTCTTTTTTCAGTGCGATAGTATAAATTTCCAAACTTATTGATTGCAAAGGCGTACCAATTGTGCGATATTTGGTGATATAAAGTTATTTGTAGTACCACTAGTGTGTGAACTGAAACTTATACAATGTCAACACTAAGAGATTTTATCCAAGGAGGGAAAAGATCTAGGCCATAGCGAGGATAAATTAGAACAATGGGCAGAAGGGAAATACAAAGAAGTTAAAGATGCTGAAAGAGATGAACGTGCACGTGAGAGACAACACCAAAAAGAAATGTTAGAATTAGGAGAATCCACTAAACAAAAAGAATTGGAACTAAAGGAAAAACAAATAGAATTAGAGCAAGCCACCAAACAAAAACAAATGGAATTAGACTCACAGAGACAATTAAGAATGAAAGAAATGGAGGTTGATTCACATATTCAAATAGCTACTACTAAGCAAAAGAGTCAAGAGGAGCAGAACAAATTCACTAAATATAAAGGGATTGTGAAGCCCTACTGCCAAGGAGATTCCATCTCCGCCTGGACCGAAAATATCGAGTTCCAGCTCAAATTTCAGAAAATTCCTTTGGAGGATTGGGCGTGATCTATATGAAGAATCTCTCTGGTGAGCCCTTGAAAGTAATTGAATCTATTCCAACAGAGTTAAGAACTAACTACCAATATATTCATGATAGAATTATGCAGCATTTTACTCGGTGCTCCTGGATATCAGATTCAGTATTCTCAAATCAAACCAAAACCGAACGAAATGTTCATCGATTATGTATCCAACGTTCAAAGTGTCTTCAGAAATGGCGTAAGGCAGCGAAAATAGGGGAAAGTTATGATAAGTTACAAGACTTAATGATCATGGACAAAGTAATATCCCATGGTCCCAACTCCCTTCGCTAAGTTCCTGCAACAAGCAGACATTGAGTCACTCGAACAATTGGAAAAACGAGGTTCGGCTTATTTTTCGTCAAACAGAGATATTTTTAAATCATCCATAAATGAATCTGAAATTGCGGCTTTTGCCAAAAACCAGCCTAGAAAATCTTTCAATCAGAAACCTTATCAGAGGAAAGACAGGCAAGACCAAAAGCCACAAGTATGTATGTACTGTCATTTAAATCACCAACAATATTCTATGTGTGACAAAAACCCGTTATACCCTGCACATCTTGAAATGATGATCAAAAAGCAGGAGAGCAAAAGGAATGCATACAAACGTGCAGTTAAATGTTTTTTTTTTTGTTCTTCGTACGGACATTATAGCAATAAATGTTTGGGGCGTCAAAGAATGAAAGTCCAACATTGCGATACTGATTGACACATCGTCCGATAGTGGCAGTGAAACTGAATGTGAAATTGAGAATGTATTACCTTTCAATGACTGTGAGAATGCGGCTGCAATGACAGATATTTTAAACTTTGAAAGATGTGAAACTTGTCACCTATTCCATACGGATGGGAAACTCAAATGTTGGCACATTGTATCATTCTCTAGTGAGAATGCGAACGCAGCTATAGCCTCCAGAGGCAATCTAACGTTCCACGATGCACTGGTCAATGATTTTCCATGCCAATGTTTACTAGATAGTGGTAGAAGTTTAATCGGATTAAGGAAAGAACTAGCTAATCCAGAGGATTATACGGGTGATTTTGTGAAATGCCGTACCTTTTCAGGTAATATTGCTAAGTACCAACTGGCAAAAGCCCGGATTAGCACCCCGTTTCTTTCCGGCACATTTACGTGCGCGATTTTACACAACCCGTGTACTGACCTAATTCTTGGCTGTATCCAGGGTTAAAACACTGCACTGCTGATGAAATATTAGCATGGAAAGAAACTAACATGGCTAATGCAGTAACCAGGTCAGAGACACAGACACATCAAGATGACCTGCAGGAAGAAATTTACAACTGCTAACACCTAGCGGTACAATTGATAATACCACCCGACAAAATTTTATAGAGGCGCAAAGTGCAGACCCAACCATTTCACCTTATTTGAAATTATTAGGGGAAAAGGCCAAAGTAACTAAAAATGCCTCATGGTATTTTCAAACTCAACAATGGCATTCTCGTGCTATATTATACCACCAATAACCATGAAATTCAGCAGACGGTGCTACCTTTAAAACACCGACAAATCGTATTAAAGATTGCAAACGACTCACCGTTTTCTGGACATCTGGCTTATGACAAAACCATAGCCAGAATTCTTGCATACTTTTATTGGCCAAAATTTTGTAATGATATCAAATCTTTTTGTCGTTCGTGTACCATTTGTCAACAGTCAGTGAGAAAAGGAAAGCATGTAACAGCGGAGGTCCAACCTTCAATATTGGCCTCTAGACCTTTTGAAAGTGTAGCGGTGGATATTGTTGGACCCCTAAATCAGGTGTGAACAAAGGAAACCGATTTATATTAACTCTGGTGGACCTATGTTCAAGATGGGTTGAGGCGGTAGCCCTAAAATATATTACCTCCAAAGATGTAGCTAATGTATTTTTGCACCTGTTTTCCCGATTCGGATTCCCTCGAACCATTTTATCCGATCGTGGAACTCAGTTTATATCGGCTGCTACACATGCCCTTACAAAAATGCTAGGGATTAAGCAACATTTCACGACCGCCTACCACCCTGCCAACAATGGAATCATAGAGAAGATTAACGGGGACCTGAAACACATGCTGGCTAAGGTGACAGCAGAGAATCCATCTGATTGGGATACACTGTTACCAACAGTGCTATTCGCCTATCGAGAAATTCCGCACTCAAGTACGGGTTTCTCGCCATTTGAATTATTTTATGGGGCGAACCCACGTGGACCCCTAACGATTTACCATCAGTTAATCACGAATACAAAAGATAGTCCAACCCCTGTAACACCTTATGAGATGGTAACAGAAAAAAACGATAAAATTATGAAGGCGTGTGTAATAGCCAAGTCATCTTTGGAGAGAAAAGGACAGATCTACCGCCATTATGCCATCAAACGTGCAAAAACTATACACCTCGAACCTGAACAGGAGGTGCTACTTCTATTACCAGATAAACGTAAGTTATTGTTAACTTCATGGCAAGGGACATTCAAAGTGGTACGAAAGATATCAGATGTCGATTATGAAATATCGATAAACCAAAAATTAAAGATATTTCATATGAACTATGCTGAAGCCGTACTTTTCACGACAAGAAGACCAGATGACAGACGACCAGAATGCATCTACACAAAGCAACCAGACGACAGACGTACATAACGAAACTACACTAGTTAGTGTGACAGAAGACCACGACATCGCAGATACACATAGTCAGCAAACAGAACACGCACTTAGTACAAGCACAGTACTGAATCAGATAGACTACGACCAGATGGAATTACCAGTTCCGACAGCAGACATGACTACGACTATTGATAGCATACTGATAGAACCAAAACTCACAGACGAGCAAAGACGACAGATCATAGCCTTAGTGACGGAATACAGAGACATTTTTTCCGACATTCCAGGTAAGACTAACAGGATCGAACACTCCATTATTCTGTCTGATTACACCCCTATCAAATGCCGACCTTATTCCATCCCTCTAAGTTATAAGGAAAAACTCGACAAGGAAATCCTCAGTCTTGAGTCGAGTGGAATAATCCAAAAGTCACAGTCAGAATATTCTTTTCCCATTGTCTTGGTGAGGAAAAAGGATTCAAGAATTCGCCTCTGTGTCGAATATAGGAAATTAAATAATGTGACCAAGGTAGACGCAGAGCCAATTCCATCTTGCGAAGATCTGATTCTCAACATGTCAACTTCTAGAATCTTTTCTAAACTCGACCTAACAAAGGATATTTGCAAGTCCCAATGCACAGTCTTTCTATTCATCTGAATCATATTTCCTTTTGGCCTTCGTAATGCTCCAGCCACTTTTGTTAGACTCACTAGGGATCTTCTTCATGGAGTAACGAATACGGAGATGTACATTGACGATATATGTGTTCATACAGCAGACTGGACAACACATCTACAGAAACTGTGACATATCTTCGATAGATTGAGACTTTTCGGTCTTACTGTAAAACCAACAAATGTTGAGTTGGATCTGGAAGAAATTGACTTCCTTGGCCATACCATCACGAGAGGCCAACTTAAAACAGATGATAAGATCGTAACAAACATTTTTAATCTAACAATGCCAACGACCAAGAAGCAAGTTAGAAGCTTACTTGGTCTAGTAAATTACTACAACAAGTTCATACTTAATTTAGCTGAGATGTCCAGCGTGTTTTCTAAGGTATTAAAATCATCTGTAAAATTGAATGTAAAAGATGCAGATTTAATTGATGCATTATCAAAATTGAAACAAATGTTTAGCGTTGTTCCAATTTTTCTCTTACCTAATCCCAGCCTTACGTATTTTCTCCGTACAGACGCAAGTGCTATATCCATCGCTGGCGTACTAGGCCAGTTCTATGATGGTATCTTCCACCCAATCATTTAAGTAAGCCGGAAAATTACACCTGCTGAGTCGAGGTATGGAGTCTCTGAATTGGAAGCTTTAAGCTTCATCTATTGTGTCCGTAAACTCCATATATTCTTAGCGGGTACCCATTTTATCATCGAAACTGATAATTCACCTCTTACAGTTAGGGAGTCTGGAGTCCACAAAAATAACAGAATCTATAGATGATATTTGATTCTCCAGAACTACTTGTTCACGATTAAACATATAAAGGGAAAGATGAACTTACTGGCAGACACGCTGAGCAGACCTTCTCAGATAGAGATGCCTGATGTACCTGAGAGGAGCGATTCTACATCACCCCATTCATCGACACTTTAAGTAATCTGTGTCCAGAATGTGTAATTATAAACACTTTGGTGCTCTTATAATTGTGAATCGCCTTAAATTAACTAGCACGAACTGTGTCAGTACGAGTAAGAAAGGACAGACACAAGAAGAGATGTCTACGCCATCATCATATTATATATGTAATCAGTGAGTAGGACTGTATTCTAACTTTACCCAGGACGAGCGCGTGTATATCAGACGTTGTCTATATGACTCTATTTCAACGAGATTCAACAGAGAACGCGACTCCAACAACACACCTGGAAGTAGTTAATATAATTAATGTATAGTTAGAAATGTATGTGATATGTATCATAACATGTTTTTATAACTGTTGCATTTAATAAAATTTTCTTAGTTGTAATAGAACTTACAAAACCATCCCTATAATATTTTTGTTTAAATAGAAACTAGTAACATTTAAGAGTTAAACTTCATCTACACTAAGTTAGAAATTCAGATATACCATGTCATTAGATCATACTATCGAACTTAGTAAACACAGGTTTAATTCATCATCATTTAAACACATTTTCATATAGTGTAGTGAAATGAAACATTACATAAAATGTATACCTTCATTTAGAATTTATAACATCATAGTTAGAAACACACATTAAGTTAACTAACACACTTTACCCCAATTTATTCAGTTAGTTAGATTATTTCCCTTAGTTAGCACAGCTCAGCACACCAACGTAGATTAGATTAATTATAGTAGTAATCATTACCCTCAGGATCGGTAGTGAACGATCCTCACAACCATGTAAATTTTTGTACAGAAATGACCGGTGCAGAAAGACGGCACAGTCATTTGGCTTAAAACTTTTGTAAACCGAGCCAACCATTTATTGTAAATACACTTTTTCATTTCTTTTCTTTTCTACAACAATATTTTAATGACATAACGCCTTTTTAAACCAGTGTGGAATGAAAGCTTGAATAAAAGGAGTGTGAAAGGGAATGAGTGAATGAAATAAATACAGAAGAGTGAAGCATTTTGCAGATTGTTCGCCGCACGACATGAGTTTTTGTAGTTCGTCCGTGTCAATTTGTGTAACACAATGATGTTGTTCGGTGTTTATCTGTGTTGTTGCCATACTTTCAATACAGTGATACGAAACATATTTTAAGCATCTTAAACCGGAGATGTAGTCATAAATCAGCCTTACACACTCGTTTGTGACTACAATAAACCGTTTTATGGCGCTTGAAAGATAACATACATGTAAATTATAGACATACACACATGTTAGTAATTTAAGCACACATTAGTTAAATACAAACACGCAACCAAACAGGAAAACTAACAAATACAGATGCATACATCATTACGTGAAAAGGGGCATAATTATTTTCAACAGGGGACACTACAAACTTTCGAAACCCTAGTTTAACACTGAAAGATTTCTTCAAGAGCGGAAGCTAGATAGGTGAACATTAGCACACAAAGCGTGTATACAAGTTGGAGTATATATTATATGGGAGCATGACTATTATTCATGTATTGTACCCTTAATAGGGACATCTTGTTTGGGTTGTCAGCTAAATAGACAATTGAGGGGTAGGTCTAATAAGACAACGGCTCCGGTTCACACAACTCCCAAGAAGCATAATGTTAGAATGAGCAAGGGCTCTAGCCAACTGTACTAGTGTGGTGTGATAATCAATAGCCAAGTGAAGTGATACAACAGTATGACATTGGAAATTAGAGGTTTTGTGCTATACCCAGAACAAAGTTAGCAAGCTCATGCAGCCTTTGACATAATTAGACAGGCCCAATTTTTTTTAGATAACTATTTGCGTTACACCCATAAGCTAAAAGCTTGTAACGCAACACAGACGAAGGGAGAGCCTGTCAAAGGGCTGCAAGTAAGCAGATAGAGAAGAGAGGAGTCAAACTAAGGAAGAGGACTAACACAGGATAGAGATAACATCCCTATCTAGGAAATATGAATAGAAGGGACAGAAACAGCAGGGAGAACTGTGAACAGTTCTCCGACTGGACACACACGTGTCCTAAAAGGGGACATGGCAGGACATGATCAGGAGTTACCCAGAATAGAGTGGGGAAACCATTACCACGAGGAGTATCCATTAATAGTGGTAACTCTCAAAGAGTAAGCTATCGACAAGTCACTAAACGCGTGCTGGAATACCGAGCACGCAAACCCGCTGACGCACGACGGGTCACAGGCTCGTGGCTGGACACGACACGAAAATCAAGCAGACGTGGACATGACAGCGTAGAGGACGGATCGGAGTATTCGCTTTGAATACTGTGTTGTTTAGAGGACAGTAGCAATAGTGGTGACTTAGACTTAGACTAATACAGTAGATACTACCATAGATAACGTCATAACGTAATATTGTCATGATGTATATGATCCATATGAATATCAGCTCTCAGAGCTATTATGTGTAACTTGCCCAGAATAAATTTGTATCCTTTGTACGACGTACGAGTTATCATTCGTGTGGTACAAAAGAAGAATCCATGTGTGCCTGTCAAAGCTAGGTTGCTGACACAGACAATGAACAGGACCTGCAACATTTAGTAGATGCGGTTGTTGCACACAGTGAACAACTAGGGGTACAATTAAATTGTAAAAAGACACAGATTATCGTCGTCACTGGGAAGAAGGAAATACCACAATGTGATATACGAGTAGATGGGCATATTCTTAAACAAGTGAATCGATAGTTATCTCGGCACAGTCATAACATCTGATGGGAGATGCCTTAAAGAGATTAAAACAAGAATTGCTATTGCGAAGGTAGCCTTTTGCAAGATGAAAAACATACTGACCAATAAAAAGGTATCAATTGAAACGAGAAAAATAGTGTTGAGTCGCTACATAGAACCGATACTTTTGTATGGATGTGACGCGTGGACAATAAGCAGTCAAGCTGAAAAACAGCTGATGGCTGTGGAAATGTGGTTTCTGAGGAAAATGCAAAGAATACCATGGATAGAAAGAAAAACCAATGAACAAGTCCTTCAAGAAACAAATGAAGATCGTAAACTGATTAGAGACATTAGACGTAGACAGTCAAAATTTTTTGGGCATGTTATGAGAAGAAATTAACTGGAGAACTTGGTGAAAACTGGCAAGATCGAAGGGCAGAGACCGAGAGGAAGACCGAGAAGTAAATACTTGGATGGCTTAGCCACATGGCATGGTCGAGACAGGAACACGGAGCTGATCCACGACTCTGGTGATCGAGTGAAATGGCGAGTCATGACCGACCACGCTTTCCGGCATGGCACATGATTGATTGATTGAAACACAGAAGCCACAAACAATATGTAAGACGATTTATTGCCTGACATATTACCCACCCCCTCCCCTCCGCCCCCCCCCCCCCCCCCACAAATCTCGTATCGTCACTTGACGAGATGCAGCGAAATATGCCAGGCAATCAGTCGTGCAACATATTATTATTTCGCAAATTATCTCAGAAACACTTGCTGTTATACTAACATGAATTTAATTTACCTTGATACTCTCATATAGACATCCATGGGGGTCTAAAGTTCATGGGAACAGCGGTAGGGGGTGGTAAAGTTTCAGTGAAGACCCACTTAAATGAGTAAAGGTGGTACATGTAAAAGGAGGAGGAAGGTAAGGCGCGAACTGGAAGCAATAGAGATGTGATGGTGGTCCGAATGTGAAAACTAAGAAGGAGTCCCGGTGGATGTCCGTACTGCTGGACCGTTCTCGTTTGTTCTAGCCCCGAATTGTGTCTTGTGAATAGTTTGTTGACCAGGTCTGTCCTTATTTTGTATAATTCAAGATGACCTTTCTCTTCTGATTTAGTGTTATATTATTACATTTTCATATTGTGTAGGTTCTGTGAATTGAGAATCATGACGGAAAGAAAGCAAGAGAAGGCAGAAAAATATATATTCGGATGGCAAGGCGATATGGAACAACTGGGCCAAGAACACAGACCTGATCCAAGAATGGTGATCGTGTAGTCTCCGTTGTAGAGCGGTGATGACACAGTCGGCATCGTCATCTCCGGCGTCAATAAGCGTGGGCGGTCATGGTTGCTATCTCACGCGATCATCAACGGTTTAACTTCTGATTAATTGTCATGGGATGATTAATCGTCTTAAACGACTTCCCTATCTGCCATGGGCTTTTACACAGTAGTTTTCCTTATGTATCGATCTTTAATTTGATATATAATACAACGTGTCTGCTACCATATTAACAACTGTTAACCCTAGAACTACCTTGGGGGTCACATGGACCCCAGTGTCAACTTTCGCGTTTGTAGTTGTTTCGTAGTTTACTTATTTTTATTTTTCATTTGTGATATATTCTTTTATCCACCCCCCTCCCCCCTTTCTAAAAAATATAGCAATCTGTATAATAGGAATTCCTTGTCTCAATGGAGATAACTTGAAATGAAATGTTTAAGAACAAGGGAGACAAGAATCATAATTTATTCGAGTATAAATGAAGGCGCTGTAATGCACACGGTTAGTTTAAAGAAAGTATAGCATAATATCTAAAAGAAAAAAATTTCGACTTTGATCAAGCGGTACTAAAATAAATCTAAGTTACTGAGATATCTTAGATGTCCAGTATGTGACCTTATGTGGAAGATAATATCGCAAATGAAGGGCACTCTACTTACGTGAGTATATATCTAGTGCACGATCCGTTTAATGACAACAGTGGCATGGGATGACTAAAATAATATTTTTGGCAGGTACATATGCATGTGCCTTATAATGATAGAAAATATGGTCTTAGATACTTTTAATGGCGCTAAGAAACAGATGATATCGATGATCGTCGTTGATACGCAAGTGGATTACGGTAGTTGCTGGTATTTGCCTTAACGCTGCAGTTATGTTGTATCCTAGCAAATACAAGCCACCGTTTGAAGTGTTCAGCTGCAATAACAATCAGTCGCCAAACATGTAACATATTTTGCCTTGGTTTTCTTTCTAATACGTGAATTTGGTGACAAAACACACCCGTGTCTTACCCTCTTGGTCTGTTCATCACGGTCTCAGCATTAAGTCATAACTGTAACAAAACCTTCCGACTTATCATTTTCTGCCATCGATTTTTGTTACGCCCAAACAAACATTTTTGAAACTGAATATGTTAAAGGTCAAGGGACTCGACTTCATTGCACGAGATTGTATCCCAGTTTAGCGTACTCTGTTGCTCAGTTGTGGAACAATCTTCGACATGAAATCAAAGACACCACCAATCACTATACATACAGTCGTTACCTGTTTGAACACTATCTCAGTACAGACTACATGACCCCCTAAAGTAAAACAACAACAATAAAAATTACCTTGCATCTCGTCTTGTCATTTGACGAGATGCCGCGAAATATGCCAGGCAATCAATCGTGCAACATATTTTTTTGTGGCTTCTGTGGTTAAATTCACTAAGGGAATACATTGTTTTAAATTTCATTTTCTAATTTTTGAAATAAAACAAGTTTTGTACAATTCTGCGTCTTTTGGATAGATCTATTTGTTGACTGTTCCATCCAATTAAATTGTAATATATATGTTGTATGTATCTTATTCTACATGTAGTCCATGCCGTATGCCGTTGGTGACCATGTCTGTCCACAACCTTCTGTCTAGTGTACTGCCGCCCATTTCCTGTTTCACAAGTTCCTCCATGCCATGATGTTAAACTGCCCAGCATCTACTCTCTTGTTCTCCCCCTGGCTTTCCTCCCCTCCAGCTTTCCCGTTGTGACAACATGCCCTAGTTTTCCACTTCTTATGACATGGCCAAAGAATGTAAAATGTCCTCTTCTGAAGCGAGTTTGTAGTTTTCTTTGTGAGTCTGTCTGAACACTACCTATTTAGGTGTTGACAATGGTTGGGGTATCTTGCAATCTGTGCTATACAGTAACTCTGTGAAACTAATAATATATGAAGATACTGATGATGATGGTGATGGTGATGACGATGATAACAGATGCGTCGGCGACAACAATAACAATAATAATAACAACAATAATAGTAAGAACACTAAAACAATAATAACAACAATAACAATATCAAAATTAACAATAACTGCAGCAATAATAACATAATAAAGACATCACCACTAACTACAATAACAACAAAAATATACGAGTAATAACAACAATAACAAGAATAACAATAACAGCAGCAACATCAACAGCAACAATAACACCAATATTCGCAACAATAATAACAATAATAGCATGTATATAATAATAATAATAATAACAGTCACATTAGCAATAATAATAACAACAATAACAAGGCCATGCATATAATAATACAACCAATAACAGTAACACCAAAAAATAACAAAAACAATACTGACAATAGCAACAACAACAACAACAACAATAAACATCGTATCATTGTGATGCAACTTGTAAAACGCTCTATACGCACTGCTAAACAATATAAAATAATAAAGCAATGCAGCTTTACACAACATAATTATGAAAAATACATTATGTTGTGACGACTAGCCTTCATCCTCAAACGAATACATACACAAAACGCAACATATAATCACGGAGAAGACACTCCATTGGCTACATTATGGTGTAGAACGGGATGAGGGGAAAAAAGTGAGAGCAATGAAGAGAAATGAAAATTTGAAAGAAACATTTTTGTAACTGAACTCAGGATTCCAGACTGTGATACTAACATGCATTTCACCTTGATACTCTTATATAGACAGTCGTGTTAGTCTTTGGGTCACACACACCCCATTCGACTAGAAGCGCTATAGAAAGCAAGTCACCTAATCGGAAACCGGACACGTGCTAGAAAATGGCACGTTGCAAGAAAAACTCCACAAGTCACTCGACGTTAAAAATGTGCAGCGTGGAAGATGCCAAGACTATCAAGCAAGATGCAAGAAGAAAACCTGTCTGCGAGCCGCAGCGAAACGCCAGAACTTGAAGCAACATTAAAGGAGGCTACCACACCCACACCAGATGAAGCTGCTACTGTCGCTGTTCCGACGCCGCAGATTACAACTACAACTGAAGCCGACAGCAGCCGTAAAGTATTCCGACGCCGGAGATTACAACTACAATTGAAGCAAGCAGCAGCCGTGAAGCTTTCAACAGCACCAAGATGAAGCAGCCCAATTTACAAAGACCCCCACACAGGAGGAAACAACAACAACAACAGATGACTTCACCGGCAAAGTACTGCTAAAACAGACAAGAGTGGGAGAAGCCAAACTGTCGGCGCTACCAATAGACAAGATACTGAGTCTATTAGAAAAAGAGCTGGGAAGAAACAGCATCAACCAGTGCGCGAGACAACTGAATGGAGTAGTGATCTCCATCAACAAAAACCCAAAGACCACAGCACTAATGCAGAAGATGTCTCAAAACGAGAAAGTCGATATCAAGCTACCCAACGGCTATACCCATGCTATGTCCGCTTTGCGGACATCAGTGTATTTTGATGTTTCAGTATGGGTGATGCCGGCTTCCTGGCTTAGAGGTTACGACTTTTCTCCGTAATCTCGTATACTCTCGTGGTTAACGTGAAGACGGTGAAAATCAGCAGTGGTTCGAATCGCATCGGTAACCTACGGGGTATGTGAGCCGGCCGCTCAGAAAGCAATGGCAAACTACTGAGCGTAATCTTGCCGAGAGATCAACATACAGCTGAAAGATGCTGGTGGTGACAGCGATGTCCTGTAAAGGATATGCAACAACAACCAGTATGGGTGATAGTTGATATGTAAGTGCACTTGCTTTTTAACATCTGATTTCGATTTCTCTGTCCAATCTGCCATCTTCTGTGATCATACTTCCAAGATATTTGAATTATTTAACTTGTTTTAGAGATGTGCTATTTATCTGTATATTTGTTGTTTGTCAATCAAGAATGATGATGACCATTCATTTCATCCAGTGGGGTCGGAAGTATGGGGCCGTGAGTTCTAAGGCCTATTTTGGCTCGAATTGTTCTTTGACAATGTGGACAAAGAATGCTTGACGTTTCTGGAGGAGGATTCCCTGCAGTGGTTTATCGGTCCTGCCTTTTCTTCACAGCTCTTGCAGTCCTGGTTGCCTTACACGTGACTGCACCCTTGCATAATGGTGCACGCCACCATTTTCGGTCTCTGGCTGCAGTCTCTTATACTTAGTGGCCCAGGAGATTTGCTAACTTGCATTACGTCGGTTTTTTCTATATGTATGCTTATATTGTATCTTCTGATGTTGAACTCAGATTATTAATATGATTTTTCAGTCTGCCATCGTCGCTATAAATAAGGCACTAATTGTCTGAAAATAGTAGTTCATATATTTTCTGTGGATCAGTTGTTTCATCTGAAGTAAAGAGTTCTACATTTTCCGAATCTGTTCTGTCAAGGCTTGCTTCTTGGATATTCTGTACATGTAGATATTAAATAGTAGAGGAGAGAGCACACATCAATGTCTCACTGTTGTATTGACTATGAACATATCTGATATGCCTTATTGTGTTCTTAGTGCACTTTGGATAGAGTGGTACATGGTTATTATGTTTTCAGCAGTTGTTCTTGTATCCCGTAGTCTTCAAGGATGACCCATTATTTGTTTCTGTCTGATGGTTACTATAATTTGATGTTGTTTTCACATATTTGTCTAAGTGCATCAGTGCAACTTTTACTTTTCCGGAAACCAAATTGTACTTTGCTTAACTGTTGTTCAACTATGGGTCTAGCTCTTTGTTCGAATAGTTTTGCATACATTTTCCCTATATGGCTCAGGAGTTATATAACTCTGTGTGTTTCGCACTCTCTCATATTGTCTTTCTTTTTTTTCCATATCGGCACTATTATTGCCTGTTGTCAATCGTATGGGGCTTTTCTTTCTTCAAGGCACTAAAGAAGATTGGCTGTCCACCAACTCTTCTGTCCGTTGTGGAATCGTTCCACACAGGCATGAAGGATATAATCAAGTTTGATAGTGCAACTTCCGAAGAGTTTGAAATCAGGAGTGGAGTTAAACAAGGTTGTGTACTAGCTCCCACCCTCTTTGGAATATACTTTTCACTTCTACTGAAATAATGCCTTTCGTGATCAGGATGGCGGTATATACATTCACTCACGCTCATATGGCGGCCGCTACAATGCTCAGAGATTGAAGGCCAAGACCAAAATTAGGAGGGTGCTGATCAGAGAGTTGCTTCTTGCAGATGATGCTGCAGTTACGACCCACTCTGAGGAAGAATTACAATGTCTATTATCTGAATTCTCCAATGCTTGTTCTGAATTTGGTTTAACAATTAGCAAAAAGAAGACACAGATTATGTCATAAGGTGCACATGGGGTACCATCAATCTTTATTGACGACGCCGAACTAGAGATGGTAGACCATTTTACATATCTAGGATCATTGCAGTTATAGACATATTTCAAGCGAACGAAAGAGGAAGAAGAAGAATATCTAGGATCAGTGGTAAATAGCAAATTATCCCTAGATCAGAAAAATCAATATCCGGATTGGTAGGCAGCAACATCAATGAACAGGTTAAGAAAAAGAGTCTGGGAGAACAGGAAGCTTACTGCCAAAACAAAAGTCCCTGTCTATCAAGCCTGTGTCCTTAGTTCTCTTCTTTATGACAGTGAAACCTGGACAACTTACTCACACCAAGAGAAACCTTTAAACAACTTTCATATGCGGTGTCTGCGAAGAAGTCTTGGTATTAAGTGGCAAGACAAAATCATAAATACTGAAGTATTGGAAAGATCAGGTTGTGTGACGGTTTATTCCATGTTCAGTCTTCGTAGACTTAGATGATAGGACATCTTAGGAGGATGGATGATGGTAGAATACCAAAGGATATCTTTTTTTGGCGAATTACAGATGGGTAAGAGATCTCAGGGTCGGCCTCTACTACGATATAAAGATGTGTGTAAGCGGGACATGATTGATACAGGCATTGATAATGCACAATGGAAGCAAGTCGCCGTTGAACGTGTTGCATGGAGGGCAAGCATCAGAAATGGAATAAAGACAAAGGAGAAAATTATTGCAGATAAGTCACACAACGAGCGTGTGAGACGTAAGATGATGCATGATGGTGGAAATGACCACGTGTTCACATACACCCACTGTGAATGAACATTTACAGCGCGAATTGGCCTTAACAGTCACATTCGCTACCGCCATAGGTAAAAGTTATGCCTTTTTGAAGCACAAACTATCGTCTGTCAAGACGGCAAATCCCAATGAGTATCAAGGGACATAAATTGAAATGATGTTTTTTTATTTAACAAGGGAGACAAGAAAAATAATTTATTGGAGCATAAATTAAGGCTGTATATGCAAATACCTAGATTAAAGAACGTATGGCATATATTTAATAACATATATTGCCACTCTGGTCAACAGATTCTAAACTAAATTTAAGTAATTGAGATAGATTTGATATCCAGTATGTGACCTCATGTGGTATATAATATCACAAAGGAAGTGCATTCTATATTCGGGATAATATATCTGATGCGATATTCGTTTAATCTCATCAGCGTTTCATCGTTGAGGTGTTGTTTTTATTTGACAGGCACATGTGCATGTGCCTCATAATGATAGCAATTTGGAGAAGGAAGTGCGGCCAAAATAAACATACAGAAGTATAAAATAACGGGTCTGGGAAAGTGGAAGGATAAAGCAGATCTCCCTCAACCCCCCCCCCCCCCCCCCCCCCCATCCAAGGATATAACAGTCACAAACAACATGAAACTATATTCGATCACATTTGCATCCAACTATAGACAGAAAATGCAGACAAGAAAACCCTGCTGCTGTGGAGGCGGAAGTACAAGCGTTGATTTTCGAGAATTCGTTAGACGGTGAGGCTGTCATATACACAGATGGATCGGTCATCCGACATGTGAGAAGCTCATGGGCTTTTACGGCACAGGCCGGAGGGAGAATTGTGAAGGAGGACTCTGGTGCTTTTTCTGAGACCACAAGTAGCCCGACTATGGAAGTCATGGTAATAAGTAAAGCAATAACATGGCTCGAGACACAGACATTCACTAGGGCGTGTTTCCTTAGCGACTCAGTGAGTATGCTCAAGAGGATAGAGATGGGGTGGATCCGAAGAGAGTGGTTGCTGTCTCTGGTGCGGTCTAGGCTGGCAAAGATTAGTTTCATCTTTGTGCCAGGAATTGCGGGAGTACAAGGGAATGAGCGGGCTGACAAGCTCGCAGGTAAGGCTACTGTGGAGGGCGGACGCGCTATGGACCAGGCTGACATTTTGAATGCTCTACGAGAAGTAAGACTGTTGCCAGAACCAAGCGATGACTGTGAATCTACAATCATGGTCAGACTGCGAGAACTGCAAATTAAAAGAGGCGTTGCTAAATAAGAACACTACGCAGGAAGCCAAAGAAGATTGATAAACCAACACAGAACTAGCGTCGTTAGCCGCTACACGCTGCGGGATTTGCTGAGGAGAGGATCCGAGCACTTATGGACTGAATGGTTCGATGTGCAATGAGGATGATCTGTCGACTAATTAACCAACTAACATTTGCATGCGATCCCAGAATAACACACAGAAACATGGCAATCACTGACAAAACAAATTATAAACATACTTGCCATGAGTGAGATTACTTAAGACATGAGTAACAGCAACATAGATTGTTTAAGAGTGATAAATAATCACGGAGAGTTATAAGGAAAAGACATCCGGTAACGGGCTAAAGATAGTGGCCAATGGAATTGCGAGGAGGAGGCCACGTGATTAGGAGGGTCGAGCAGGGCGCACGAACAAAGAAGGGGAGGCGGAGTTGGGACGCCATCGCGGACAGATCAGAAAGCCCAGAGAATTGAGTCTGTCGGGAACACCGCCATGTACATTTCATAGAACGTACTAAACCAGTGTTCTAGTAGGAAGATGTCCGACTATGTCAAGCAACCAGCGCTTGACAACAGGGAGAAAGAACCACATAGTTCCTGAGACCAGATGTCCCAACCCCGACTGGCCTTGTTCTAGTAGGAAGATGTCCGACTATGTCAAGCAACCAGCGCTTGACAACAGGGAGAAAGAACCACATAGTTCCTGAGACCAGTTGTCCCAACCCCGACTGGCCTTGTTCTAGTAGGAAGATGTCCGACTATGTCAAGCAACCAGCGCTTAACAACAGAGAGAAAGAACCACATAGTTCCTGAGACCAGTAGTCCCAACCCCGACTGGCCTTGTTCTAGTAGGAAGATGTCCGACTATGTCAAGCAACCAGCGCTTGACAACAGGGAGAAAGAACCACATAGTTCCTGAGACCAGTTGTCCCAACCCCGACTGGCCTTGTTCTAGTAGGAAGATGTCCGACTATGTCAAGCAACCAGCGCTTGACAACAGGGAGAAAGAACAACATAGTTCCTGAGACCAGTAGTCCCAACCCCGACTGGCCTTGTTCTAGTAGGAAGATGTCCGACTATGTCAAGCAACCAGCGCTTGACAACAGGGAGAAAGAACCACATAGTTCCTGATACCAGTTGCACAGAAGGCGAGATGTGTAGTAAATCCGCCATGCCGGTGAAGACATGTTTACACGGAGGGAGGCTAGTGGTGTGGCTGAACGGGTCGGTAGTGACCCCGTCCTACGAGTTGTAAGTAGGTTAGTTATGCACGTATATAACTGTATGAACTGCTTGTGAAGAAATAAAGCTATTTATTCGGCGTGTTTTTCATTCATCGAAAGCCGTGGTGGTTCTGTGTATTCTAGTATGAGTTCAAGCTTAGTTTGCCAGTGTAGCGTCAGCATACCCCTAACAGCTCATTGGCATACATGGGGGGGGGGGGGGGGGTCAAGCCGGTAACTGAACTGGGCAAAGGAGGACCGTGGAACGGTAATCAACAGAAAAAGTAAACTGCTTGGAAAGTTGCAGATCAAAGTTAAGAACAAACACTAGAATACGTCTAGTGAAATGCCAGGAACACGGCAAAGCTACAAATGTACCAGTGCATTGATTGTAAACTCTGCAAAGTTAACGCCATATAAACAATACAGTAATTCGCAGTGGGCGTTAATTAACAGCTAATTAAAATGGGTACGAGGATCAAAGAACATTGAAAGTTAAAGTGTTAACTGTAATTAGACCTGTAATTGGGGTCAAATAACATTGAATGTGGATATAGGAAATAGATGTGCCGCTGTGATTCACGTGATGTTATGAGAGATGGCAAAGTATATACTAGTATTGAACAATATTGGATGTAAAGTTGAACAATACGAAGACAACGATATTAAAGTACTCAATAAGGGGGTGTTTAACGACGGAGAACATTTTGTGAATACTGCAGACGTTATCTGGTCTCTTTAAGAACAGTGGTAATGAAAGTGAACACTTTTCACAAGCAGTATCAGCAAAGCAAACAAGCATAGCTATCAACCACAGCAATGGTTGGCTAATTGTGCAGGGTGTCTATATAGAGCAATAGTTCAAGTTCTCCAAAAGTTCAAAATAAGGGCGCGCAGCCACATACACTACGTGCTCCAGGCATTATAGTGCTTTCAAGAACTAATCGCGTTATCAACATTGAGTATTCGTTCCAGATTTGTCCACATGGTTATGCAGCAGGAGTATAGGGGATATCTACACCACATTTGGAGAGCCACCAGTTCACCAGACGACCCAGTTGAGCAAGTCCATGCCAGTTGAACCGAGTTGGAGCCAGGCTGATCCTTACCAAGTCCTGAAACAAACGGAGCGGGAGCCGAGCAGGTGGACCAAGTCACCAGGGACACCGGCGCTAGAGATACACAGGTCAAGTTTTCCTTATTGATTGCTGTGTATATTCTGCTTATTGGTCCAGGGTCATTGGGCACACTTTATGACTATATATATATATATATATATATATATATATATATATATATATATATATATATATATATATATATATATATATATATATATATATATATATATATATATATATATATATATATATATATATATATGTACCATCATCATTAGGGTTGCTCACTCCACAGGGATCCATTTAGTTAAACTGTGGAGAAGTGACGTTGGTTGTCCGGCAAAGGTATTGTTGGTTTGAACAGTCTTACAGCAGGGTCAACACTTGGTCGATGTTATCATAACAAGACGAGCAGCAACACTTGAATGATCTGCGTGTACAGATAGTAATAGATATACCACTCATTAGATACATCACATAACCATGCCGGTATGGTCGGACTTCATAGATTTAGGTGTGAGGTGTGGGTTGACAGTGACAAAGCTTAAGACAGAACTTCAGAAACGGAATGATAACCAAAGTAAATACCAGCAGAATAGACCCAAGAGTAAAGATCACCGAACAGATTTCATAGCTTTAGGTGGGAGATGTGGGGTGACAGTGAAAGAGCTTAGGACAGAACTTCAGAAACGTAAGGAGAACCAAGGTAAAGACCAACAGAATAGCCCCAAGAGTAGAGATCACCGAACTACTCAATATAGACCGGCTCTACAGAGACCAGCTAAGATAACTCGATTAGAGCCAGTAAGTGAATGGGCATATGGTGTTCACCAACAAGAGTCTCTTAAAATAGGCGACAGAAACCCTAAGCACGACTCGGACATCAGAAACCGTCCTTCCAATAGAGTCGATAGGTACACAGACAACATAAGCAGTCGAAAATGTTGGGTCTGTAACAGCTGGGACCACGTAGCCAGAGAGTGTAGACTGAGACGACTGACTGAAGAAGAACATGACCAAAAGACAAACTTAGGATACATAGCAACAGACAAACATAAAAGACAACGGATCGGTAATCCTGCGTGTAGTCAAACAGTGCCTACACGGAAGTCGAATGCGAGCAGTATTCATAGCGGGACTTTAAAATCCCACAGAGCACTCGTGAACGGGAAGTTGACCACTTGCGTTAGGAATACAGGGTCGTCAATAGCTGGTGTAGATCATAGCCTGGTAAGGAGTAGCGACTACACGGGAGAGAGCGTGACGTGCAGTACCTTTGGTGGTACAAAGGAAAAGTATGCTATAGCATGGGTGCATATATCCTGCCCGTACTATGAAGGGAGAATACGAGTAGCAGTGTTGCCTAGTCCACTTGCAGGACTAATGATAGGTAACATGCCGGGAGTGACAGAGTGTACAGAAG
Source organism: Cepaea nemoralis (assembly GCA_014155875.1). Taxonomy (NCBI): domain Eukaryota; kingdom Metazoa; phylum Mollusca; class Gastropoda; order Stylommatophora; family Helicidae; genus Cepaea; species Cepaea nemoralis. Next base: position 31,592 of record JACEFZ010024542.1, on the reverse strand, counting down.
ATGAAGCCCAAAGATGGAATGGTAAATGACACGGGAGAATACAGACTCCAGACAGCATATTAAGAAAGACAAGAAAGAAGATAACGTGGTCATACCTCGGGCTGACCAGACAGACACTAGACGGGTACCAGACATCCAAACCGAAGACCGTGCAAAGCAACAAAGAGACGACAAGACACTGCGAACTTGTTTTCAGCGGGCAAACTGCCCACCTAAACAATCGAAATTAGGCAAGTGGTCATTTGTAATGATGAATGAAATTCTCATGAGAGAATACACGAAAGATGCAACATGTATCTTACAAAGGGTGCTGCCAGTGCGGGAGCGCAGTAACGCTCTGGAACGGGCACACATCGCCCCGAGTGCAGACCATATGAGTTTGGCCAAGACTAGAAAGAGATTATTATCCGGGTTCTACTGGCCAGGCTGTGAGAAGGACATCAGAAGCCATGTCCGATCATGTAAATTGTGCAAACGAACAGATGTAAGAGCCTCAGACATACAGATAGAAAAAAGCAACAAACAACAGATAGAAAACACTTGTGAGAAACACTGTCAACAAGATGACAAGAAATCAGAAACTCACCACATAGAACAGGTCACTGACAAAGAGACAGACAAACCACTGACACATGAACAGCCAACAGTCACACCGATAGCATGTGGCTTATTAGAGTGGCAGCGTCGTCAGACATGTGCAGAATGCATCAAACTTAGGGTTACAACATTCTTAACTCTGATGAATACTATAGTTATGGGAAAGAAATACGTCATCGGATGTTGAAAACAGTAATACAAGAACAACACATACAGTTAGAAAACAACAGTATACCCCAAGATATACAAAAAACTCAAGACTCACCGCTTACACTATACCACCAGGCAAATCACATCAAAAACTGGTAACAGCATATACTTACTGGGTTCGGCAGGCAGTGTCAAAACTATTAGCATCAAACAGAAATTGCAAATTTAAGAATAATAAAACATCAGTATTACCACTCACAAGATAACATCGCATGTCTCAATTTCAAACACTCTTATCTTGTGATATATATATATATATATATATATATATATATATATATATATATATATATATATATATATATATATATATATATATATATATATATATATATATGTGTGGATAGTGTAGATACTTTATAGATTATATAAAAGCTATATGGATGTGATTGGCATAGATAGAATTGTTGTAGTAGAATGAATGCATTGATAGGTATAAGGGATTGAAGTAACATGATGATGTGGTAAAGTCATCAGAGGGGAAAAAAAACAGTACAGAGGTGTAATAGTGTGGTTAAAATATTTATATGATATCTATGAATGCTAGCCATGACAGGACCTAAGAATTGTCACATAGACTATATGACAAGATGATCTGGACAGATTAGGGACAGAATCCCAATAGTACAATATGGTATACGGTAATACTATCATCTAGGAAACCATGCGTTCATACAAGGTGACTGATCCAGTGGTTAGCACGTTGGGGTACTGACCATGATAACATGTCAATGTAGGAAATTTGATATGATTGTGGTAATATAATATGCAAATGTGTAAACATACATATGCATGTATGGATATATATACACCTAAGGCTGTTATTAATGTCAGATAGTTAAAGGGTATAAGTGACTGAGCAGAAGAGATAGTGTCGAAGGGACCTCAAAGATGTTACCTCACTAGCTGAATGAAGAGGCTGAGACAGACAGACGCAAGTGAAGATTGGGAATCTGATTGGTAGAAGATACAGTCAGCGAAGACAGATACCCGCCAGAACCAACCAAGGGAGTAATAGTTAATAACATTCACATTCATTCAATAAACAAAACTCATAATACACATAGATATAGATAAATATCATTTTAATGGCTTTAAGTACATACATAAACATCAGTACATTCTTATGATCATGATCATCATGCCATGTATATTTGTAATCAGTATGCATGTAAGTGTAACATTATTGATTGTACTATTACCTGATTGTAACACATAACGTATAAAATGGGATGTCGGTAGAAACTGATAAATGGTCGCAAAGGGGAAAAAGAAGGATCGACATCTACTAGAGCAGGAAGGTTGACAGTGGGTTTAAAACTACGATACATCACAGATGACACCGAAAATATAAAAGGATATGAAGAAGAAGGTAACTGAGACATTACTACCAGTGATACATATTGATGTCACAAAGATGATAATGATGGGCGAGTGAAAGTTTGAATAGTGCTTGCAATATTACATGTGAGTCCAATTTTATATATTATTCAGGTTTTATTACAATATTATATATTTGAGAGACAGACATGTACAATTGGTAGGAGAAACTTATGTGATGGTAGTAACATGTACATAACATAAGAATATTAGGAGTGACAGTGAAGTGAGAGAAAGGGGACGAGAAGACTGAGAGTAGGAATTTGTGCGAATCAGAATCAATTTGAACACAACCTGGATACTTGCGCACCGGTATACAGGAAGCGTACAGGCATAGATGGAGCATTTGAGGTTCTAGTATGCGTCTTGTGAGACAGAATACATAATAAAAAATTAAACACTAAATTTAAAAAAAAAAAAAAAGACAAACGATGAAAGGATGAAGAGAGAGAGAGAGAGAGAGAGAGAGAGAGAGAGAGAGAGAGAGAGAGAGAGAGAGAGAGAGAGAAATGATGAAATGGATGAGTGAGAATGAAAGAGAGAGAAAACAGAGTGCAAGTGAAAGTGGGAAAAAGGATACAAGGATAGTGGAGTAGGATTATTAGTAGTACCATTGATAATAGTACCAAGTGGTAGTACTGTGTACATATAAGATTTTAACATGTAGTACTTCGGCATGGTAGTAGATGTATATAAAGGTATATAAGGGTTATGGTATTAGTAACACTACAAGGAAAAAGTTAGTAGCAAGAACACCAGGGATAAACAGAAGGCAAATGAAGGGAAGAGATAGCCACAGAGCACAAGTAACTAATGGCAGCCGACCACGCACACACGTTGACAAGACAAATACAAGAGTCATAGGTACCCGCACCAAAGAGATCCACAGTCGTAGCATAGACTACTCAGGAGCAAGATAGAGCTTAAACAAAATATGGGTGAAATTGATATGTCTGCAATACACACGTTCCTGCACCCAGGGCTTAAGGGCTGGGGAGGGTGTCAGTTGCTTGTACCGAGGTATAAATGAGGAACCTTATGGGAATGTCCGGGGTGGGACATTGGGACTCATAGTAGGTTGGTCCTCAACTTGCCGAACACAAAGGGGGTTGAGGCCACACGAGGTCTATTTGGGAATAGACGGATATTCGTGTCCGACATTATAATTTGTGTGAAGGTATGGCAGAATATCAACGTAACACAGAGGGAAGTTAAAGGGAACTGAGAAGCAAGCTCAAAGGCATGAGGCAGTAGACAGATATGTGCGACCAGGGGACAGGCATGTGCGACCAAGCTGACTCATGTCAAGTGTAGAGATAAGGAAGAACCCAAAAATGTAGAACATTTTTGAAATTGCGGGGGGCATATGCCATGAGTCAGATTACTTAAGACCTGAGTAACAGCAACATAGATTGTTGAGACATTAAGTGTGATAAATAATCACGGAGAGTTATAAGGAAAAGTCACCGGTAACGGGCTAAAGATAGTGGCCAATGGAATTCCGAGGAGGAGGCCACGTGATTAGGAGGGTCGAGCAGGGCTCACGAACAAAGAAGGGGAGTCGGAGTTGGGACGCCATCGCGGACAGATCAGAAAGCCCAGAGAATTGAGTCTGTCGGGAACACCGCCATGTACATTTCATAGAACGTAGTAAACCAGTGGTCTAGTAGGAAGATGTCCGACTATGTCAAGCAACCAGCGCTTGACAACAGGGAGAAAGAACCACATAGTTCCTGAGACCAGTTGCACAGAAGGCGAGATGTGTAGTAAATCCGCCATGCCGGTGAAGACATGTTTACACGGAGGGAGGCTAGTGGTGTGGCTGAACGGGTCGGTAGTGACCCCGTCCTACGAGTTGTAAGTAGGTTAGTTATGCACGTATATAACTGTATGAACTGCTTGTGAAGAAATAAAGCTATTTATTCGGCGTGTTTTTCACTCATGGAAAGCCGTGGTGGTTCTGTGTATTCTAGTATGAGTTCAAGCTTAGTTTGTCAGTGTAGCGTCAGCATATCCCTAACAGCTCATTGGCAATATATACTCACTGCTAAACAATATAACATAAGACAAGGTAATGCAGCTATACACAACATAATTACGATAAATGCAGGACTTTTCGGCGACTAGCCTTCGTCCTCAAACAAATACATAAACAAAACACGACAAATAACCATGGAGGAGACCTTCCAGTGACTACATTAAGGCATAAGAACGGGATGAGAAGAATGAAAACAAAATTAGAGCAATGAAGAGAAATGAAAATGTGAAAAATGTCGCAGCTTGTCTAAGAATCCCAGGCTGTGACGCTAACATTATTTTCACCTTGATACTCTTATATAGACAGCCATGGAGTCTGTGAATATTGAGGACCGGGGTAGGAGACGGTAACGGTTCAGTGAAGATCCTAGGTAAATGAGTTCAAGTCGAACATGAAAAAAAGGGAAGAATGTAAGGAGGGAAACTGGAAGCAATAGAGATGTGATGTTGGCCCGACTGTGAAAAGTAAGGAGGGGTTCCAGTGGATCTACGTATTTCTAGACCGTTCTCGTTTGTTCTAGCCCTGAATTGTGTCCTCTTTTGGTTACATGATCAGACCTGTCCCCTTTTTGGATAATCCAAGATGACAATTCTTGTCTGATTTAGTGTTATACTATTACATTTTTATATTGTTCAGGTTCTGTGAATTGAGATTCATGACAAAAGAAAGCAAGAGAAGGCAGAAAGATATATATTTGGATGGCTAGGCAATATGGAATAACCGGGTCAAGACTACGTATATGATTCAATACTGGTGATTGCGTATCTCAAGATGACACTGTCCGCATCATCAACTCCGGCGTCAACAATAGTGGTCGGTCATGGTTACCATCTCGCGTGATCCCCTGCGTGCTTTGTTTTCATTTACCTGCCATCCCACAAAACTGTGTGAGATTCTTATTGTCTCAAGATCGTAACTTTTCTACCCAGCTAAGCACCGATTTACCGGACTCCGTTGTTTGTCCATCAGGAATGATGATGACCATTCAATTCATCCAGTGGGGTTGAAGGTATGGAGCCGTGGGTTCTAAGATGGCTGATAAGGCCTATTTTGGCTCGAAATGTTCTTTGACAATGTGGGCAAAGAATGCTTGACGTTTCTGGAGGAGGATTTCCTGAAGTGGTTTTTCTGCCCTGCCTTTTCTTCACAGCTCTTGAAGTCCTGGTTGCCTCACATATGACTGCACCCTTACGTAATGATGTACGCCACGAATTTCGATCTCTGGCTGCAGCCTACCAAGTGTCATGATGAATTCCAAAAGCATTCAGTGAGATTTCCAGAGTGTCTTTAAAGCGTTTCCTCTGGCCACCTTGGGAGCGTTTACCACAACGCAGTTCGCTGTAGAAAATTCGTTTAGGGAGCCTGTGATCTGGCATGCGGGTCAAGTGACCAGCCCAACGAATCTGATTCTTCATCAGTATAGTGTGGATACTGGGCATGGATGCTCTTTCTAGACTTCAGAGTCTGGAATCTTGTCTTGCCATTTAATCTTCAGTAGCTTCCTTAGGCAGACTGTGTGGAAGTGGTTTAATTTCCTAGCGTGTCGCTGATAAACAGTCCAGGTTTCACAAGCATACAGCAGTGTGGATATTACAACTGCTTTGTAGAATTTTAGCTTTGTTTGCAGGCTTATTCCAGTTCTGTCACATACATTCTTGTGCCAAAGGCAGCACTGGCCTTGGAAATTCTTGCATTCACTTCGTCATCAATTGTGGCAGCTTGTGACACAGTGAAGATAGGTGAATTTGTCTACAACACTTGGTCTATGATCATTCACTTTGATATTCGGCACAGTGTGATTATTCCCTGGAGCTGGCTGGTACATAACTACAATCTTCTCCAAATTGATATTGAGCCCAAAGTTGGCACAGGCATGTGAGAAAACTGAAACATTATGTTGCATGTCCGCCTCTGAGTTGGCGTATAGAGCGCAATCATCAGCAAACAGGAGCTCTCTGACGGTGTCGCTGTTAATTTTGGTTTTAGCTTTCAGCCTTCTGAGATTGAATAACTTTCCATCCATACGGTAGTTGATGTCTATTCCAATGTCGTGTTTCTCGAAGGCATTCATCAACATGGCTGAAAACATGAGGCTGAACAGTGTTGGTGCCAGGACACATCCTTGCTTCACTCCATTGGAGACAGGAAAGGGTTCAAACAGTTCACCATTTTCCTGTACTCTTGCCTGCATACCATCATGAAATAGCCGCACTATTTAGACAAACTTTCGTGGACAGCCATATTTTGCCATAATCTTCCCACTCTGCTGACTGTATCAAAAGCCTTGGTAAGGTCAAAGAAAGTGGAGAACATTTCGCAGTTCTGTTCCTAGCATTTGTCAGCATAAACACTGAAAATCCACCTTGGCGGGAGACATTTCGCGAATGACGCCGAAGTTGAATGTGAAGTGAAAACGTGCTTTTTAAAACAGAGCACTTGATTCTATACAGCAAGTTTCGGAGGGCTGATAAGACGATGGGATAAGTGCATCAATGTTGGTGGAAATTATGTTGAGAAATAAAGAGACAATGTATGTATAAAAATAAATTGGTTTCAAGTTGTTATCATATTTAGTTATTGTTCTACTGCCATTTGTGATTTACTTATCAACTTACCCTCGTATAATACAACATGTCTGCTACCATATTAACAACTGTTAACCCTAGAACTACCATGTGGTCCAAATAGACCCCAGCGTTAACTTGCGCGTCTGTCGTTGTGTCGATGTATCTCACTTTTTCGCAGGCGTTACACATACCTTACTGTTTTTATTTCATATTGTTACATCCAGCTGCAGCCGTTACTTGTCTTATAAATATTCGTTCCAATCATTGTAATATTTCATCGGTAAACATGTATCAATCTGTATAATATAAATTTATAGTATCATCATCATCATCATCATCATCATCATCATCATCATCATCATCATCATCATCATCATCATCATCATCATCATCATCATCATCATCAACTGTCCTGCCATCTGGCGTTGGCATTCGTGGCTCTCCACAGATCTCGGTATTTTGATTACCTCTGAAATGTGTTTTACCATGAAGTCTTGGGAAGATAATGTGGTGGTTTCCCCTTCCACATCCACATGGTGGTCTTCAACCTTTGCTTTCGACAACCATTTCCGACTGTTAGGACAAATGAGTGCCCTGCTCTGCTCAGCTGCAGATTTGTTCACTTATTAAAGTTAATACTTGGTCCCCATGGCTGCGTTAGTCAAAACGTGGTGGGTTTCCCATTCTTTACCACTGGATGTGCAGTTGGGATTAACGCGCCCTAAAGTTATGGTCTATGATGGCCAAAACGCCCCAGTATTGTTAGAGAACTCATTGTATCAAGGGACATAAGTTGAAATTATGTTTATAGGAACAAGGGAGACAAGAAAAGTATTTTATTGGAGTATAAATTAAAGCTGTATAAAGCAAACGCTTAGTTTAAAGAACGTATAGCATAATACCTAAAGAAACATATTGCCACTCTGGTTAATAAATAATAAATGAAATTAAAGTAGTTTGCTATGTATTTGATATCCAGGATGTGATCTCATGTGGTAGATAATATAACAAAGGAAGTGCATTCTACCTGCCGTTTAATATATCAAATGCAATATCTGTTTGATCGCACGTCATTCTTAATTTGCAATTAATTCTTATTTATATTTGGCAGGCACATGTCCATGTGCCTCATAAAAATAGCAGAAAAACAGCGGAAAAGGAAGTTGGGCAATAATAAACATACAGAAGTCTAAAATAATGGGTCTGAGAAAGTAGAAGAGTAAAGCAGATTCCCCCCACCCCCCCCCCCCCCCCACCTCCAGGAGCTAACAGTGCAGACACATAAAATATAAGGGTCGTTCATTTGAAACCCGTTCCAATAGCTTATTACAAATGCATGATGAAACATTAACAGGTGTGGTAGAATTAAAGAAATTATACATCAACTATAGAACTGTAGCCCTGATCAGTCGTGCAAGTAAAATTCTACTTAAAATCATAATGGGTGGATTTCGTAAGAAAATGGAAGAAGACATTAAAGTGGTTCAAGCTGGATTTAGACAAGGATGAGGAACAAGAGATCACATACTCAACATGCGTTTAATAATAGAGAAGTGAAGAGAATTTAATGTAAACCTATTCTCATGTTTTGTGGATTATTCAAAGGCATTTGACAGTGTACAGCATCAGAAACTTTGGGAAATCATGAGGAATATGGGCTTTTCCATCACATGTAATTAAAAAAAACCTGTAATTTACTGCCAATATAGTACCTTGCGGTGTATGGCTAGGGGAATCTTTGGCCTGAGGAATTAAGGCCACCTGGCTAGTGCAGTCGCCGCGAACTATGCAGGTTAGGAACTGCATTTTGCCCCGACAGAAAGAAAATATCCTATACCTTATCGATGATTCGAACCCGGGTCTCTCGAAGGAAAATCCGGCGTTCTACCCGCTCGGTCAACCGCTCCTCATAAAAGTACCCTGTCTAGACCAACAAGCAGCGGTTATAATAGACGGCGAGACATCAGATTGGTTTGACATCAAGCAATGAGTCCGTCAGGGATATGTACTGTCCCCATATGTGTTTTACATGTACGCTAAAAATATAATGAGAAATATCATCAGCGATTCGTTTTACTGATGATATATTATTGTTATCCATAACACAGAATGGTATAGAAAACCTATTAACCTCAACTCAAATGAATAGTGAAAAGCACAACTTATATCTTAACATAACAAAAACAAAGATAATGTATACAGATAAAGTAATAATAGTAGGCCTCTTTCAGTCCTGAAGGACTATAGAGTTGTGCCGCTTGGGAGGTGCCTGGCAGCACCGCTGGTGACTGTATAGTCCAATGCGAGAGTTACAATGTCTGTCACAGTTTCCGCATCTGCAAGACGAGGCAGGTCCCGCAGTAAGTGACTGCGGTTTGCGCCACGAATTTCGATCTCTGGCTGCAGCCTACCAAGTGTCATGATGAATTCCAAAAGCATTCAGTGAGATTTCCAGAGTGTCTTTAAAGCGTTTCCTCTGGCCACCTTGGGAGCGTTTACCACAACGCAGTTCGCTGTAGAAAATTCGTTTAGGGAGCCTGTGATCTGGCATGCGGGTCAAGTGACCAGCCCAACGAATCTGATTCTTCATCAGTATAGTGTGGATACTGGGCATGGATGCTCTTTCTAGACTTCAGAGTCTGGAATCTTGTCTTGCCATTTAATCTTCAGTAGCTTCCTTAGGCAGACTGTGTGGAAGTGGTTTAATTTCCTAGCGTGTCGCTGATAAACAGTCCAGGTTTCACAAGCATACAGCAGTGTGGATATTACAACTGCTTTGTAGAATTTTAGCTTTGTTTGCAGGCTTATTCCAGTTCTGTCACATACATTCTTGTGCCAAAGGCAGCACTGGCCTTGGAAATTCTTGCATTCACTTCGTCATCAATTGTGGCAGCTTGTGACACAGTGAAGATAGGTGAATTTGTCTACAACACTTGGTCTATGATCATTCACTTTGATATTCGGCACAGTGTGATTATTCCCTGGAGCTGGCTGGTACATAACTACAATCTTCTCCAAATTGATATTGAGCCCAAAGTTGGCACAGGCATGTGAGAAAACTGAAACATTATGTTGCATGTCCGCCTCTGAGTTGGCGTATAGAGCGCAATCATCAGCAAACAGGAGCTCTCTGACGGTGTCGCTGTTAATTTTGGTTTTAGCTTTCAGCCTTCTGAGATTGAATAACTTTCCATCCATACGGTAGTTGATGTCTATTCCAATGTCGTGTTTCTCGAAGGCATTCATCAACATGGCTGAAAACATGAGGCTGAACAGTGTTGGTGCCAGGACACATCCTTGCTTCACTCCATTGGAGACAGGAAAGGGTTCAAACAGTTCACCATTTTCCTGTACTCTTGCCTGCATACCATCATGAAATAGCCGCACTATTTAGACAAACTTTCGTGGACAGCCATATTTTGCCATAATCTTCCCACTCTGCTGACTGTATCAAAAGCCTTGGTAAGGTCAAAGAAAGTGGAGAACATTTCGCAGTTCTGTTCCTAGCATTTGTCAGCATAAACACTGAAAATCCACCTTGGCGGGAGACATTTCGCGAATGACGCCGAAGTTGAATGTGAAGTGAAAACGTGCTTTTTAAAACAGAGCACTTGATTCTATACAGCAAGTTTCGGAGGGCTGATAAGACGATGGGATAAGTGCATCAATGTTGGTGGAAATTATGTTGAGAAATAAAGAGACAATGTATGTATAAAAATAAATTGGTTTCAAGTTGTTATCATATTTAGTTATTGTTCTACTGCCATTTGTGATTTACTTATCAACTTACCCTCGTATAATACAACATGTCTGCTACCATATTAACAACTGTTAACCCTAGAACTACCATGTGGTCCAAATAGACCCCAGCGTTAACTTGCGCGTCTGTCGTTGTGTCGATGTATCTCACTTTTTCGCAGGCGTTACACATACCTTACTGTTTTTATTTCATATTGTTACATCCAGCTGCAGCCGTTACTTGTCTTATAAATATTCGTTCCAATCATTGTAATATTTCATCGGTAAACATGTATCAATCTGTATAATATAAATTTATAGTATCATCATCATCATCATCATCATCATCATCATCATCATCATCATCATCATCATCATCATCATCATCATCATCATCAACTGTCCTGCCATCTGGCGTTGGCATTCGTGGCTCTCCACAGATCTCGGTATTTTGATTACCTCTGAAATGTGTTTTACCATGAAGTCTTGGGAAGATAATGTGGTGGTTTCCCCTTCCACATCCACATGGTGGTCTTCAACCTTTGCTTTCGACAACCATTTCCGACTGTTAGGACAAATGAGTGCCCTGCTCTGCTCAGCTGCAGATTTGTTCACTTATTAAAGTTAATACTTGGTCCCCATGGCTGCGTTAGTCAAAACGTGGTGGGTTTCCCATTCTTTACCACTGGGATGTGCAGTTGGGATTTAACGCGCCCTAAAGTTATGGTCTATGATGGCCAAAACGCCCCAGTATTGTTAGAGAACTCATTGTATCAAGGGACATAAGTTGAAATTATGTTTATAGGAACAAGGGAGACAAGAAAAGTATTTTATTGGAGTATAAATTAAAGCTGTATAAAGCAAACGCTTAGTTTAAAGAACGTATAGCATAATACCTAAAGAAACATATTGCCACTCTGGTTAATAAATAATAAATGAAATTAAAGTAGTTTGCTATGTATTTGATATCCAGGATGTGATCTCATGTGGTAGATAATATAACAAAGGAAGTGCATTCTACCTGCCGGTTAATATATCAAATGCAATATCTGTTTGATCGCACGTCATTCTTAATTTGCAATTAATTCTTATTTATATTGGCAGGCACATGTCCATGTGCCTCATAAAAATAGCAGAAAAACAGCGGAAAAGGAAGTTGGGCAATAATAAACATACAGAAGTCTAAAATAATGGGTCTGAGAAAGTAGAAGAGTAAAGCAGATTCCCCGCCCCCACCCCCCCCCCCCCCCCCACCTCCAGGATCTAACAGTCACAGACATCGTAAAAATATAAGGGTCGTTAATTTGAAACCCGTTCCAATGGATGAAGGAAACATTAACAAGTGTGGGAGAATTAAAGACATTGTACATCAACTATAGAACTGTTGCCCTGATCAGTCGTGCAAGTAAAAATTCTACTTAAAAACATAATGGGAGGATTTTGTAAGAAAATGGAAGAAGACATTAAAGTGGTTCAAGCTGGATTTAGACAAGGATGAGGAACAAGAGATCACATACTCAACATGCGTTTAATAATAGAGAAGTGAAGAGAATTTAATGTAAACCTATTCTCAAGTTTTGTGGATTATTCAAAGGCATTTGGCTGTGTACAGCATCAGAAACCTTGAGAAATCATGAGGAATATGGTCTTTCCATCACATGTAATAAATTTTTAAAAAACTGTAATTTACTGCAAATATAGTCCTTGCGGTGTATGGCAGGGGGAATCTTTTGGGCCTGAGGAATTAAGGCCACCTGGCTAGTGCAGTCGCCGCGAACTATGCAGGTTAGGAACTGCATTTTGCCCCGACAGAAAGAAAATATCCTATACCTTATCGATGATTCGAACCCGGGTCTCTCGAAGGAAAATCCGGCGTTCTACCCGCTCGGTCAACCGCTCCTCATAAAAGTACCCTGTCTAGACCAACAAGCAGCGGTTATAATAGACGGCGAGACATCAGATTGATTTGACATCAAGCAATGAGTCCGTCAGGGATATGTACTGTCCCCATATGTGTTTTACATGTACGCTAAAAATATAATGAGAAATATCATCAGCGATTCGTTTTACTGATGATATATTATTGTTATCCATAACACAGAATGGTATAGAAAACCTATTAACCTCAACTCAAATGAATAGTGAAAAGCACAACTTATATCTTAACATAACAAAAACAAAGATAATGTATACAGATAAAGTAATAATAGTAGGCCTCTTTCAGTCCTGAAGGACTATAGAGTTGTGCCGCTTGGGAGGTGCCTGGCAGCACCGCTGGTGACTGTATAGTCCAATGCGAGAGTTACAATGTCTGTCACAGTTTCCGCATCTGCAAGACGAGGCAGGTCCCGCAGTAAGTGACTGCGTTTTAAGCCTGTGCCGCCTATCCTCAGTTTGTTGGATCATATTGCGCTCAAAGAGCACCGTTTCGTACATCTCTTCTCCAGGAGCATATGTATGTTGCAACTCTTTCACACGTGTCTGGATCTATTCCAAGGGTTTTCATGTCTTGATTACACACATCCCTATATCGCATTTGGGGTCTTCCGGTTGGCCTCTTCCCTGTGGCTAGTTCTCCGTATAGGAGATCTTTGGGAATACGTTCATCCTCCATTCGAGATACGTGGCCCAGCCACCGGAGGCGTCTCTGCTTGAGGAGGGTGTGCACTGTGGTAATATCTGCTCTTTCAAGCACCTGTTTGTTTGTTATGTGGTCTTTCCATGTTATGCCCAGGATACGAATTAAGCAGCTTGTTTCTGATAGCGAAGCCAACTCCATGCTCCCTAGTCTCTCCGCACGGCTTGCCATGCCAGTAGAAAGTGAAGTCCCTCTCCTTGATGGTTCCAGATTCTTGGAGTCTGGTCTCTTGCAGGGCGACAATGGCTATCCCCAGTCTTAGTAGTTCGTTGTTTATCACTGCAGTTTTGCGGGCATTCACAATCTCGTTTAGATCGTCTGCGATGCCAGGGGTTATGGTTCTTACGTTCTATGTTCCTAGCCTTAGGGCCGGTTGTTTTGTTCTTTTCTTGTTGCTAGGTGTATTGATTGCGGTCCATGTGTCAGGATTTTCCCCCTAAGCTCCACACACCCTCAGGAGCAGATGAACCGTGGCGAGACAACACCTTATTGACTCTGGGCTGCCCAGCTTAGGCGGGCGATAGCTGTCTAGTGAGATACGATGATCTCTCCCACCGTCGGAAGTAGCCCCTGGCGCCTTGCTCTATGCCAATTGAGCATTAAGACTTATAACCGGCAAATGCTGCTTCCCGTGTTGTGTCACCGCTTTACGCGGTGCTGAAGTGACCTCTTCAGAGCACAAGCCTGGGCAATGGAAATCGGAGAACCAGCTGTTGCCCAGTAGCAAGTTCCCCCTCTCCACGTCGCCGATGTTGACCACGGGAAAGCAGTAGCCAATACAACTTGGCATCGGTGCCGTCACAGGAGCTGCCAGAACTATGTTGTTTACAACATGGAACTGCCTTAGAGACTCCATCTCCGGATTTGTCCTCACCGTTTACTCCCGAAGCCTTTCCCATATGGGTATACCCGCAAGGCAGCGGAGGTTTGAGATTTAGAGTTCCCCCTCTTAGATGAGATACCAACCAAGGCTGACGAGCCTCCTCTGTTCGGGAATCAATAAGGAGGGAAGTCTACCATTCTTCCTTCCTGGCAGTGACCATACTGATCGGATGACCGTAGACATTGTCTCTACTGAGAGATCCTCTGCCCACCGTCACTGACTTAAAACCATAACCACAACTATATGTCGGCTGCTCCCAAGTCCAATCCACCACCTGCTCCCATGGCTTCACGTTACCCTGTTGGGGGGGGGGGGGGGGCTAAACGGGTACTCCACCTTGCCCAAGGGTGTCACGTAGGCTAGCTGAGGGAAGGAGGCACCTTACTTCTCCTTTGATAGAGGGTACCCCTACCCCGCTACCCTACATACAGATAAAACTACTATGAGAAAGAGGCATATGTTAATGAGGAAAAATTGGAGGTGGTGGAACATTTCGAATATATTGGGTCATTGATTACTGCCATGTAGCGAGTCAGAATGAATGACGTAATGAATAAGTCACAAAGAATCTGAGAAGTAATCTCGAACCAACAGATAGAAAAAGTCGCTAAGTGACGTGAGAAGGTAGAAAACGTCACAGGGGTTAGTTTAGCAACAAGAGAGTAGAGCTTGGGCTGGCGGCACGGAAGGCGGCATGAGTCTATTAAAGGAGAGAAGATTGTCAACAAACCTTCAGGAGATGGCAGTGATAGCTAGGAACTACTTGGTAGAAGATCTAGATCATTAAAGCATTATTCCTCTCAGTCAGGACCAACAGCTGGCCATGAATGTGTAAATTAGGACTCGGCGAGAATGGCCAAGGTGACAGAACGGTCAACCGATAAGAGGCATTAGAACCGACTGCTAGGCGGTGAGACATTGTCTAGGGATTTGAATAGTTAGGTTCAGCTG
Source organism: Cepaea nemoralis (assembly GCA_014155875.1). Taxonomy (NCBI): domain Eukaryota; kingdom Metazoa; phylum Mollusca; class Gastropoda; order Stylommatophora; family Helicidae; genus Cepaea; species Cepaea nemoralis. The sequence continues at coordinate 16,590 of JACEFZ010024542.1, read as the reverse complement.
TGTGATTATGTTTATTGCTACGGTACCGGCCCTCCCGGCTGTACGGGAACGGTATTCTGATGATTATTAGTATTATTAGTATTATGATTCATATTTATCACAAGCTGTTCACCGGAAATAAATATTGACATAACGGACACGTCAGCCGGCGGATGATCTCCAGATGGGTGTATCGGACGCGGGGCATCTTGCTTATGACCGAGAAGTTTTCCGGAAGGTTGTTATGGGACATGCTACTGATTAAATAAAGGCAATATGGAATAACCGGTTCAAGCACACCGACTTGACCCAAGAATGGTGATCGTGTAGCCTCCGTGGTGAAACGGTGACACAGTCGGCATCATCATCTCCGGTGCCAATAATCGTGGGCGGTCATAGTTGCCATCTCAGTTTTAACTGATTAATTGCCATGGGATGATTAATCGTCTTAAGCGACTTCCCGCATATGCCACGGGCTTATACACAGTAGTTTTCCGTATGCAACGCTCTTTAATTTGGTATATAATACAACATGTCTGCTACCATATTAACAACTTTTAACCCTAGAACTACTATGGTTTGTGCAAATGGACCCCAGTGTCAACTTTCGTGTCTCTCAATGTGTCGTACTATACTTATTTGTATTGTTTTTTTCCATTTTATTATATTTTACTTGCCCCTCCCCATCCCTCTTATAAAAAAACAATTATGTCAAATTGGGGCAAGATGGTTGTAAACTTTTTCGTCCGCTAGAACGAACATTGTTTTTTTTTATTCCGACAGGGAAAATGCATCAACACAGGCTCACAGCCGAAAGGTAAGATGTCTAATCTGTCCAGCACAATGACAATCTCAAGTGGAAGGCGCCGCGACAGATGCTTTACGCAGAACTACAGTGTTGTGTCTGCCGTAACTCTACAGCAGGATATGTTGTGTAAATACCCAGACATTGTCGTGTCGTTGGCTCAGTGCTACAGGCATGAAGCAATCCAGATTTTTAGTGTCTTCACTGTTTTGTTTGGGTGCTCAGCCATCTAATTATGACAGTTATGTTTCCGACAGCAACACACCAAGAGAGTAACAATGATTGGTTTGGACAAAGGTGTAGGTGTATGTTACTAATTATAATGCCATTGTTAAAATAACATCTGTAACCCTGAGAATGGAAGCTGCCTTTCTGGTATCCCTTGAGAGACGGTTTGCTTTGATCCTGGGTGTCAGTTTGTGAAGGTAGTTTTCACGGATGTAATGAATGCTTTTCAGATCTCTTGACAGATGAGAATGATGCCACTTGTCATGTTTTACAGGATACCCCTCTTATACTGAGGCTGTCAAACCCCCACACAGGACAATATGGTTTAAGCTGCATCTGAAACACTAAGTACTTTTGTTTTCTTCATAGTAGCATGGGATAACACATGAAACATCTGTTGTAACGCTTCTGAATTCCTTATGGGTACGAACACAGTGGCATCATAGATAAACAATTTCACCATTGAATGAGCACTGGCAGCTGGAGTGTGTGCCATGTATGTCGTTGGAGGTAGATATGTAGCATTACAGCAGTTTATAGCACAGCTATCAGAATACAGCTCAACGAGTTGTCGTGCCCCAATGGCTGTGGATGGTGACACCAGGAGCGAGGAAAACTACCTTCACTGGTGATGATACAATTCTGGATATGTACACAGACCCAAAGGCACGCTCGGATGTCTATTATATTCCACCCGATTCTGTGAAGGGTCTGCTGGTCTGGCACACAGCTTTCAACTCATGGGCGGTATGATTACCTTGGACGTGCCTTCAGGCCACACAGTGGTTTCATCTGTTGCAGTACAGTCGCTTGACAGTCCTCATAGACATAGCAAAGTTCTGGCGCCAGTTCTTTCCCGGAGTGCTGTATCATAGCCCAGGTATAAAGGTAATGTTGTATAGTAAGTAAAATTAGATTCCCAGCTAGTTATCGCGAGCTACAATTCTCAAGCCAAGCAATCCCATGGACACAATCGCATATCGGTTTCAGTGATCAGTCGCTATCAACAGGTGTCGTACAGACAAAGATCATCTACACACCAGTAGTTTACTGATTCACAAAGGCGTGGCGTCTGTAGATCAATTATACATGGGGATCCGAGCTTACGGTGCTGCACAAGTCTCACCAACAAATCCTTATGAAGTGCTAGACGATCTGTAAACCAAGAAGATGTGATTCTTTCCAAGGGGACTTTAGAGTTCGTCACCTAAATTCCAGAGTTGTCATAGAACGCCCACCTTCTACTCCTTTGGTCGGTCAGTTGTGGCCAGACGTTTGCCATCCTGCGTGAAACAAGTAGTTAAAACCACCACACATTCACGACGAGCTGCTAGACTCCCCACGAGCTCCTGGGTCTCCTCAATTACGTGTTGAACAATTACGTGTCGAAATTTAGTCACAACAACACCACATCTGTGAGAAGTTTCCCCTTAAATAATCATCAGAAGCTCTCAAGCAGACGCTAGGCACATACCCACAACATGCCTCCCCCGAGACTCCCATAAGCCAGACCCTGACGAGAGCATTTACTCGAACTATCCGGCACATGGACCTCGGCTCCAGAATTTCGAGGCAGCGTACATGTGGATGTACCACCCTTAATGACACTCCCGTCCCAGAAAGTATCTAGATATAGAACTTGAGCGGCACTCTACCGGCCGATGAAACGCATACGACGTTATAGCCACCTCTTCAACTCCTCCAAGCTCTAGAGAAAAAAAAAGCATACATAAAAGTAGTGATGAACAATGTGGCTACGATGAACCTTTACGCCCAGGTCAACAATCAGTTCTAGGTCACTCAACTCTAGAAGATAATGATTCGGTCCTATCCTATGATGTTTTCCTTGACGGTAAGAAAGTGTTTGGGCTGGACGATGATAACTTTCATGCCTTTGTCAAATACAAGGATCTGGCAATGATTATGTTTCACGATCCACTCGACACCCAAACTGACGCACCAATAGCCAATTTCAAAAAGGCGGCAAGGCATGAAGACAGCGATCAATTTGCGGCAGTGGAACTGCCAGCGATATTCCGATCTATATAAGAGGCTGGTTATAAAAACCCTGCCAATGTTCAGAATCTACTCCTTGGGGAAAGTCCTGGGCACCATCCGAGAGACGAGCATGTTCGACTGACAAGTCCTTGATACAACATCTAGACATTCTGAATGAAACTCTGGTTACAACTTCCAAGTGAACCTCCAATGAACCCAAGCTGCCGGTTACAAACTCTAATGGCACTTTAGCTAGAATATGTGGCTTTAAAAACACAAGGCTAATTCATAAACTCCACCTAGGTATACTGACATACGGCAGAAGTCATGTTTGTTGTCCTGGTTGTGTCAGTGTGTGATCTGGTCACTGCTGTGACGTCAGCATGTTGTCCTGCAGAGCTCAACGTATGTAGTTAACCAGATTACTGATGTCGTCACTGCTTTGTTTGGTGCTCAACTATCTACCGGCGAGAGTAATGTTTCCATTGTAGTGGTGACTTTAACTATGTACTATTTGATAGATATTGTATGACATTGATTGTGTCCCCTGCATACATGCATCTACTGTGTTTGCCAGGAATGAGGCGCACTGGAACCTCTTGCCCCCGGGTAGATTGGGCCCGTTAGCTATTACAGCGGCCAATCTAGGAGATGGAAAACTCCGATTATAAACCCCAAGATTTAAGGTGGACCGACGTGCCGAGGACTGAATGGCCACGGGTGAGTTGGTCGTGAACGTGGAACGTCTGGTATGCGGGCGGGGAGGCGCCATGCGTATGGACTCCTGAGGGACATCCCTTGCCCCTTCCCTAGTAAGCAGGCAATGCTAGGGTGACCGGTTATTTCCTGCAATATCCAAACTTTGCTTATGGATTTAATTAAACACGGGAATCGTTGCCGGAGCTACGGAGCACGTGATCTGCGATTGACACATCTTTCAGAGGCTAGCGAAGAGAGAGTGAGGAGGAGAAGGCGAGGAAATTGTGTGAGAAGAAGACATAGAAATAGGAGGGCAGGCGCCAGGAGAACAAGACGAAAAGTGGAGAGACTAGGTTTCAACCATGTAAGAGTGGGATATTGGAACTTTCGTAGTGCCAGGCAGAAAGGTCTTGTATTGGAGAAGCTAATATATGATTTTGATGTCCTCATGCTCCAGGAGTTAAATGCAGACAAATACCATTGCCCTGGGTCCGTCATTTATATAAACCCCACTAGGCAGAAGAGACATGGGCAAGGTCTGCTGGTGAAGAAAGGAGTGAAGCATGTGGTACTTGACTTGAGCCAGTGGAATCACAGTGCAAGAGAGGTCCAGGGTATACAAATGGAGATTGGTGGCTTAAGTTGGAACATCATAATGTATATGCCACAGTGGACTGTTTTGTCAGAAAGGAACAATGGGACTGGCTTAAGGAATTGGAGAATTACCAGGTGATAGGCTACTCATATGTGGAGACTTCAATGCGAGGAACAGAGATTGGGACAGTAGTGGAGAAAACCGACAGGGAATTGCCCTTGAGGATGCCATGGTGGACTCCGATGTGGTCTGAATAAATGATGGTAGGCAGACTAGAATGGCAATGAGGCCTGGCGATGCAGACACTGCTATTGACTTGGCACTTGTCTCCCAGTCATCAGTCCTTGATGTAAAGTGGACTGTTTTGAATGACCATGGGAGTGATCATATGCCATGCTCAGTCCTGATCTCTAAATCCAGGAAAGTTAAGGCTGGGAGAGCGCGCAAGACCTTCCGGTATGAGTGGACCGACAGCCTTCTTGGACGCCTCAGACAGGGGGCATCAACAGGACTGTTAAAACTCCTTTTTTTGCAGCCCCCATGGTGGACCCCAGAAGTAGACAATGCTTGGAAAGCAAAGAGAGCTGCAGTGAAGCAGCTAAGGTAAAGTGCGACAGACACCCCGAAGCTCACGAGAGGATGTGGACACAGCGGAAAATGTCAAGAAAGAAAAGGTGGAGGCTTTCAAGCGCTGTGCTGCAGAGGCTAAGAAAGTAAAATGGGAATGTTTTATGAAGGAGATTGGAGGTGATAAACACATTGCTAAAATTCTGGAAACTGCACAGACAAATGCAAAGAAAAGATCGGCCTATGACAGTGGGAACAATTTATAGAGAGGATGGTGTGCGCGTGACAACAGACAAAGAGAAAGGGGAGGCGTTTCTCCAGAGATTTTAGAGCAGACCAATCATAATGATGCGGATACCAGGGATGCAGTTAGAGAGGAGTTATCTGGCACAATGGAGAATATGCATTATGAAGATATCATACGGGTTGAAGATGTTAAACATATTTTGAAAAAGGCAAAAGACACGGCACCAGGGCCAGATGGTGTTAGGTATGGCCACATGAAGGTTTTTAGCGATGTAGACCTACAGGAGATGACTGACTGCTTTAACCAGAGCATTAGGACAGCATCAGTACCGCAGGATTGGTTACATAGAAATCTCATTCCTCTCCCAAAACCATTCAAGAATCATTCAAATCAATCAATCAATCAATCATGTGCCATGCTGGAAAGCGTGGGCGGTCATGACTCGCCATTTCAATCGATCACCAGTGTCGTGGATCAGCTCAGTGTTCCTGTCTCGTCCATGCCATGTGGCCAAGCCATCCAGGTATTTTCCTCTCGGTCTTCCTCTTGGTCTGTTCCCCTCGATCTTGCCAGTTGTCACTAAGTTCTCCAATCCATTTCTTCTCATAACATGTCCAAAAATTTTGACTGTCTACGTCTAATTTCTCTAATCAGTCTACGATGTTCATTTGTCTCCTGTAGTACTTGGTCATTGGTTTTTCTGTCTGTCCATGGTATTCTTTGCATTTTCCTCAGAAACCACATTTCTGCAGCCATCAGATGCTTTTCAGCTTGACTGCTCATTGTCCAAGTTTCACATCCATACAAAAGAACAGGCTCTATGTATCCCCTCAACACTCTTTTTCTCGTTTCAATTGACATCTTTTTATTGGTCAGAATGTTTTTCATCTTGCTAAAGGCTACTTTCGCCATGGCGATTCTTGTTCTAATCTCTTCAAGGCATCTCCCATCAGATGTTATAACTGTTCCAAGATAATTGTACCGATTCACTTGTTGAAGAATATTTCCATTTACTTGTATATTACATTGTGGCACTTCTTCCTTCCTACTGACGACCATAACCTGAGTCTTTTTACAATTTAATTCTAACCCCAGTTGCTCACTGTGTACAACAACCGCATCTACTAATTGTTGCAGGTCCTGCGCATTGTCTGCAATTAATACTGTATCATCTGCATATCTAATGTTATTGATGTTTCGTCCTCCAATGCTGATTCCATTTATATCCTCTACATTTCTGAAAATATTTTCACTGTACAGGGAAAAAAGATCTGGAGACATCACACATCCCTGCCTAACACCTCTCTTAATTGGCTGATACTGTCCCACTTCATTATCAATCCTTATTGCAGCTTGTTGTTTCCAATATATGTTTTTTATAAGTCTAATGTCTTTCCCATCAATTTGTAGATCTGCAAGCATATCCACCATGCTGACATGTCTAACGCTATCAAAAGCCTTTGTATAGTCAATAAAGCAAAGATGTATATCCTTGTTTACTTCTATAGCACGTTCAATAACTGTTCGTAGCATATACACATCATTTACTGTACCCTTTCCTTCTACAAACCCGCATTGTTCTTCCCCTATTTCAGGTTGTATCTTCTTCCTCATTCTTTGCATGATAATTCTTAGCAAAATCTTTGTGATGTGACTCATTATACTAATTGTTCTATGTTGATCACATTCCAAGGTTCCTGATTTCTTTGGGATTGCAATAAATATAGAGTTACATAATTCAGGAGGTATATCTCCAGTATCATATAATGTGTTCAGCAGTCTGGTGACTTGATCTAGTCCAAATTCTTCTAAAGCTTTAATCATTTCTGTTGTGATGTTATCTGCACCGGGGGCCTTGCCAGCTTTCATATGCTTAAGAACATTTCGAACCTCCATCTCCAAAATTGGCGGTCCTTCATTATTAAATCTAATATCATACTGTTCGTCTCTGTTATCATCATAAAGGTGTTTCACATAATCTGTCCATACCTGTAGAATCTGGTCTTTTTCTATTATGATTTTGCCATCTTCAGTTTTTAGACACCCTGTTGATGTACTTGTTCTTTTATTAGTAAGTTCCTGAATTCTTTTGTGCACTAATTTGGTATTTTGACTGTTGTGTTGGCTTTCAATTTCTAAGCACTTTTCCTCAAGCCATGCTTCTTTTGCCTCCTTACATAATGTTCTGACTTGTCTGTGAAGTTCTTCATATTTGACAGAATTATTTTTGTTGGTCTTCTTGTTTCCATGAGGTGTAAAATTTCTTCAGTCATCCATTTCTTACGACCCACCTTCTTTAATTTTGGAATAGTTGTTTCTGCAGCCACATTGATTGAATTCTTCAACGTTTCCCATTGATCATCCACATCCTGGAATAGGATCTCTAGATCAGACAAATTTTCGAATCTGTTCTGTACTTCTTTGTTGAATTTGTTTTGTATTTCCTTGTCATTACTCAATGTACACAAATCATATTTAGTGTTTCCTGTTATATACTTGACTTTCTTCAACTTTATCCTCAATGTTCCATTGAGTAATCTGTGGTCACTATAACAATCAGCACTGGGAACTGTTTTTGCGATTGTTAATGCGTTTCTAAATCTTCTGCTAATGAGAATGTAGTCAATCTGGTTTCTAATCCTGCTATCAGGACTCCTCCATGTCCATAATCTTCTAGGGTGTTGTTTGAACCAGGTGTTTCCTACAATCATTTCCTGTTCTTTTGCCCACTCTACGAGTCTGTATCCTCTTTCATTTCTCTCTCCTAAACCATAGTTTCCTACTGTGTATCTATCTCCTTGATTTCCTACTTTTGCATTGAAGTCCCCTATTATGATGGTTATTTCTGAATTTGTACATTTCTTTAAGGCAGACTCTATGTCATTATAAAATTCTTCTACACTATCATTCAAAGCTTAACGGATATGGGATCATCAACCTTCAAAATACGTTTGGGAAGGTTTTAGAGAAGATAGTCGCTGCAAGAGTTTTTGGAAAAGGGGAAATTTCTTCCAAAAGGCCCGGGGAGCTACAGGCCAGGATAGGAGACCTGGTCAAATTCAGCCACATTTGCCTTTGACATTTATTAGGAGTTCCAGAGTAGACAGGAGACGATGGCGGCAGCGCTTGATCTCGAGGATGCGTACAACAGAGTTCGCTATGATATTTTGATGACCGCACTGATGGAGAAGGGGGTCAATCCCTGGTTGGTGAAATGGATAGCAGCCGTCCTGCATTCTCGTCGGGTTGCTCTACGTCTGGGTGCATGGACCTCAGAGCCACATATTTTAACCCCGGGAGTGCCACTGGGATCTGCAATCTTAACGGTGCTCTTTAACGTGTAAATGAGCAAGATTGCCAACCTACAAGCACCAGGGGTTTGAAGGATACTAACATTTGCAGATGATATTCTTGCATATAAGCAAGGGAGATATAGGGAGCAAACAGCCCAGGAGCTACAGGCGACAGTGGACAAAGAGATTGACAGTTGCACTGAAATGTGTGCTGTCATCCACCCGGAAAAGGCAGCTGTTTTGTGGTGCTCTCTCTCTCAGGATTTTGAGAACTGATGTCCCAAGCCTCACGATAGATTGTAGAAGCATCTACAGAGAGAACAAACTGAAGTATCTGGGAATCACATTTGACAGGAGCTTGTCATTCACGATCTCAAAAGGGTCTCAATGCACTTAAAACTATGGTTGCAATGGACACAGAGCAGAGAATGCTTTACACACTATACCAGCACTAGATTCTCTCAGTGATTGATTATGGACTAGAACTGCTCACTGTCTCAAAGTGTCAATTTGTGAAATTAGAAAAATCGTTTCAGCAAAGCCGTCTTCAACTCGTCATAATTGTTCTCATGTCCTGGTGGCAGGCGAGAATAAACCTCGTAACCGGTCCCGCGTAATCCCTGGGATAGCTTGAGATTCGATTTGTCACGCTCCAGACCCATAGCAACTGACATAGCCTCGAAGCGTTGAAGGTACTGGTAAATCTTTTCTTTGTCCTCCTCGTAGATCGCTAGAGGGAACTTCATAGCATGGTAGCTATGTCCACTTACTGGTGTTGAGCCAGGGAGAGAGGAACCTCCCACGGCTCCCTCAGTTTCCCCACCAGATTGCCTCTTGAGCTCGAGTTCCCGCATCCGGTACTCGTGCTCCTTTTTCTGAGCCTCTTGCTCCGCTTCCCGTTGCTTAGCAGCTTGCTCAACCTCAAGTAACTTAGCAGCTTGCTCTGCTTCCAATTTTTTAGCTTCTATTTAAAGCCTTCTCATGGATTGCTCAGTCTCAAGTTGCCTAGCAGCTTGTTCTGCTTCCAATTTCTTAGCTGCTTGCTCTGCCTCCATCCTTCTCAATTCCAACTCGGCCTTTCGATCTTCCCTTTCTGCTTGACGATACTCCCTCTCCACTTCCTGTATGTAATCCGTTAGAGCAGAACCCGACAATCCCATGTCTTCCCCCTTTGCCCTAAGTTCCGCCGTAGTCAGTTTAGGAGTGGCCATTTACAGAGAGGTAACTCAGCAGATAGAGTATATATTATCTCTAAACAACTATATAGATAATGACCAAATACAATAGATCTATATATATTATAACACACCACACAACACAACACAATCACTCAGTGACAAGAGTAGAATCAGGACCACAGACCTATGCAGACGTGTGAAGTGTGAACAGGTAAGATAAGTCCTAACACCTATCCACATTCACTCTAGCTGGATTCTCACTAATAGGATATCTCCATCCTCTAACTAAAGATCCCGTGTTAAAAGATCCCGTTGTCTAAAGATCCCGTTGTACAAAAGATCCCGGACGAGCCACCAATAAATGTCGTGTGTGTGTAAAGAATGAATGTCGTATTAGTTACTTGTTCTTCTTTACCACTTTAGTGTCGTCCCTGGAGTGAAGAGAATCAACACCCACATTTGTTTTAATTCAATATCTCTATTCTGGAGATATCCAGCAGACTCCGTCCACACACTCCCTCAATCTGAAGACACCTTCCTCTCACTCTTACTCACCCTTGGATCATGCCCCCTCTCATTCTTCCCCAATATAACACACTTGACAACTCTCGCTTCAACAAATAAAAAACAAGAAATTTATTAAAGCAAAGAGTATATGTAGGAGAAGTGTATGTGTGTATAAGGTGTAGAATGTGTGACGGGTATTCTAAATCGTCTATAGACTCAGATCAGTGCTCAAGAGGATATTAATTCTCATCCCTGTGCTGAAGACACACCAGCACCATGTATCCCATACAAGTAGCCTCACCCAGGTGATGCTCCTCCGGTCACGTGAAGACTTCCTCCGTTGTCTCTGGAGCCACTAGGATGCTTGGATACCCCTGACAAACACTGTCTAATTAGAGTCTGATTCACACTATGAACTTCCTCGGTTATTTAACGGATTATTAATCAGGAAATTCTAATCCTATTGTCACTGTTAGTGGAGAAATCTTAATGGATCTAGAGTCACTGGTTCTAAAGATTCCTCATATTAACACCACAATCTAACTGTTCTGGGTATCAGTATAAATTATGCAATGTTCTGACTGTTTATTGATACATCTATCACTTGGCTAAACCTCAATCTCGTCAACATGTCCTGCTCAGCAGAAGCCAGGTTCCCGCAAACCAACTTGGGTATAAGCCCTATATAGCGGCCTCTCAGCAACCTCTGTCTTCAGATGCTGAGCCCTCCTTGTATAAAACTTTGAACCTGCTTCTTCTTAGTAAATCATCTCACACTCAAGTGGAACACTCAAGGGGAACTGCACATGGAACCTGTAGAGCAGATACCATCATGGTGAGGGCAACTCAGTCCTGGCCAGAATTAGGCAAGTGTAGGCCAATAACAGCACTCAGATCTATAACAGAGATCCGATCTCTGTCATACGGCCAAATAACTCAATCATATGATCTGAGACATGGCAACACCAGGAAAGAATAAAGGAACGGGTAGAAACCCAGCAGATGCCCTACTGGAAGATCCTACCATTACACATTCCCCTCCTCCCTCTCAACCATCCTTAATCTCTCTAATTATTATTCCACTACATTGTCCTCAACTTCCTGAGTAAAATGACATATAACACAAGCTACCTGAAGCCACACAATAGAATGCTAGTGCCGACGCTCCTATGATACTTTCTAGTACTGCACTTATAGAACATTCTATCACTAATCATAATACATTATATCACTGCACCTATAATACATTATATCACCGCACAGTACTGTACTATATTCCTAATCATACTCATAAGTTAGATATAATTAATTGCCTACCATATGTCTATTCCTGTTGTTACTCGAGAAACTAGGCAATCCGATTGGATCTATGTCCCCGGATAACTATCACTACTAAGATAGGCTAGTCCCTCTAATATGACACAACTCGGAATAATCCCCAATCCTAACACTTCAGAATGTTTTTCTCGACTCCCTCTACCTGTTTACTGCACTGGGTTTTATATGGGTGCTTGAGTGAGTCACCAGAAAGTCCAGACGCCAATCAGTCCGGAATTTGGCTTTGTCCTCCTGTTCCCCCACTAACCAGAGTCAATTAGCTGTCAATTTTCCTTTTCATCTGGGGAGTTCTTTGTCTCATCCAACAAATATCCGGGTTGTCTGTGAGCCAGAGACCTTTCTCCCATTACAGAATCCTTCTGACCTCTAGCAGACATCTGCCCATTACTTGCAACGGCCAACTCCCGTTTTGTAGACAAATGTTGCCAATACACACCTCTCGAACAACATCCTGTCATCAAACTGTCGACTGTGTGTAGACAACTCGACGTGTCTCCCTTTGATCTCATACACACTGTCGACCAGGTGCAGAGAATCTGTACCGACGTATTTTCCTCAGTTTGTTCACCATCACAGAGTCAATTGTGTTAGCAAAATAATGTCGGGTTTGGTTATCATCGGTCGCAACTAACAAGTTAAGTTATCCTGTGACAGGTAGTTACGAACAGATAAAGCTAGGAATACGACAAGCGTGTGTCTTGTCATCAGCTTTCTTCTCCCTGTATAGCGAAGTAATAATGAGAGAGATCAAAGAGATGCTAGGAATACTAGTTGGAGGTTATAATATGAATAATATACGCTGTGCTGATGACACAGTAATGGTGGACGATAATTCAACAGACCTACACCAATAATTGGGCATTGTAGTAACATAGTGCAAGGAAAGGACTATCCTTGAATATCAAGAAAACAGTAACAATAGTGATATCAAAGAAAATGGTGACACCAATATTTGACATTGAAATAGAAGGGAAAATTCTTAACCAAGTTTAGTTTAGTCGTTGGATCAACATCACGGCACACGGTTTAACCCATAATTGCTCCGTTTTCCTCCTAACTCAAAGCTGATTCTGGAGAAACTCAGCTCAATGCACGAACTCCGTTGCATCGGCGAGATCCTGAAATACTTTGGTATATTTTTAACTTCGAAATTTTGCCCGGGCAGCGCCGTTAGGCTACTCTTTTTCGATTTCCAACTGCCAAGGCATTTTTTACGTGCGCAACAATACACACGAGCGTCCGATCTCACTACCCAGAGACCAGCGGGAAATTTTATTACTGGAAGTCCAGGTGGATATTTTGAATAAATCCCGGTCCTCACCGGGGCCTGAACCCGGGACCTCCAGCACTCGAGGCGGACACCATACCTCGAGACCACTCAGCCCCTTCACTTTCTTAACAAAGTGGATAATTGTAATGCCTAGGGGCATTTATGACATCAGATGGAAGATGTACAACAGGAGATTAAGAGCAGAAAAGGGCAAGCATAAGCCGCATTTCAGAAAAAGAAGAGTACCATATGCAATAAGTCACTATCACTGAATGTAAGAAAAGAGAGTGCTCAAATGCTATGTAGAACCAGTTTTGCTGTATGGCCAGTGAATCTTGAATGTAATGAACAAATTAGAAGGACATTAGAAGCAACAGAGATGTGGTTCCAGAGACGAGTGTTGCGAATTCCTTGGACTGCCAGAGTAACTAATAACGACTGCCTGATACAGACTAATGTAAGTATAACTTTATATACAACAATAAGAAAGAGACATCTTTCTTCGGTCATATGATGAGAAGAGAGGCATGGGAGAACATCGTGACAACTTGAAAGATCGAAGGGCAGAGAGGCAGAGGGAGACCAAGAGAAATGATGCTGGATGGATTGAGACGGTGGCATGGAGGAATATCATCAACAGTGTTGATCCAGAACAATCTGTGGCGAGCCATGAACGCCTACGCCAGCCGGCAGGGCATTTGATGATGATGACGAACTGGTTTTATTTCCTTGTGTTACATCCTGCTGCAGCCGTTACTTTTTCTATGAATATAGCAACTCGTTTCAATCCTTCTAATGTTGCATAGATAAATATGTAGAAATCCCTATAATTGAAATTTATAGTGTCTAGGGAAATAAATTTAAAATAATGTTTCAAGCAACAAGGGAGACAAGAACAATATTTTATTGGAGTATAAATGAAGACTGTGTAATGCAAATAGATAGTTTGATGAACGTATAACATAATATCAAAGGAAATATATTGCCACGCTGATCAATATCTACTAAAATACATGTTACTTAATTGGCATATCTTAGACGTCCAGTATGTAACCTCATGTGGTAGATAATATTACAAAAGAAGGGCAGTCTATATATCTAGTGCAATATCCGTTTAATGCAGGGGTGGGCAAACTAATGCCGGCGGGCCGCATGTGAATTTATGCGAGGGCACTTAGAAATAAATATTTTTAATTCGTTTTTAAGTTATTTTGTTGCATTTTACAAAATTTCATGTACCATTATGATGAGTGTCAATAACAAACGTAAGATTGAAGATGAATGCCGTGTTTTTAATGATGAATGGACAACTAGGTATCTTATATATAAATTAGGATCGTCTGTCTGTCTGTATGTATGTATGTATCTATGTATGTCCTTTATTTGTTCGCGAACGGCCCATCCGATTGAGATGAAATTTTCTACACGCCTTCCTTTCATTCCAGAGCTGCCAACTGTCATAGTTTTTTTTTTCTTCTTCCTCCTCCTCCCTCCTCCCATTCCCAAAATACGTACGTAAATATATGATGATGATGATGAAAGAATCCCCGAACCAAAACGCTAGGGAAAGGGAAGAAAATGACGTGACTACACAGAATCGTCACACGGCAATCATCATCATCAAGTGCCGTGCCGGCTGGCGTAGGCGTTCAACTCTGCTGCTGATATATATGCCTCCATGCCACGGCAATATCAATAACAATTCATCTTTTTATGTGTAAGGAAGTTATCTACAGTCGTGTAGAAGGGAAGAACAATCAATGGAAGGACCGAAATCACAGAACCTAGACGAGTATGAATTCGGAATGGCGAACTCCCTCCTCCTCTCTTCTCCTCCTGCCTCTACCTCCTCCCCTCCTCCTCCCTCTACCTCCTCCCTCCACCCTCCTCCTCTTACCTCCTCCCTCTAACCTCCTCCCCCTCCTCCTCTCTCCTCCTCCTCCTTCTCCCTCTTCCTTCTCCCCTCCTCCTCCTCCTCCTCCTCCCTCCTACTCCCTCCGCTCCTCTCCTCTACCTCCTCCCTCCTCCTCCCTCTACCTCCATCCATCCTCCTCCCTCTACCTCACTCCCTCCACCCTCCTCCTCTTCCTCCTCCTTCTTAACTCCTCACCCTACCTCCCTCTCCCCTCCTCCCTCCTCCTTCTCCCCTCCCTTCTCCCTCCTCCTCCTCTCCATCACTCCCGTCTCCTCATCCCTTCTCCTCCTGCCCTCCTCCTCCTCCTCGCTCCTCCTCCCGCCTCCCTTTTCCTCCCTCTACCTACTCCCTCCTACCTCCTCCCTCCTCCTCCCTCCCTCCACATCCCTTCTTCCTTCTCCTCCTCCTTCACCCTCTCCCTCCGCCCTCCTTCAACCCTCCTTCTTCCTCCTCCTCCATCCCCTCCTCCTCCTTCATCCTCCGCATACCTCCCTCCTCATCCCTCTTTCTCCTCCTCCTCCATCCCTCCTCCGCCTTCTCCCCTTCCCCCTTCTCTTAATCCCGTCCTTCTCACTCCTCCTCCCTCCTATTCCTCCCTACTCCTCCTCCTCCCTCCTCCATCATCTTCTCTCCGCCTATCTCTTCCTCCCTCCTCCTCACTCTCTCCTCCCCCTCCTCCTCCCTCTTACTCCTCCTCCGCCCTCGTCCTCCTCCTCCTCCCTCTTCCTCCCTCTCCTCCTCTTCTTCTTCTTCCCTCCTCCCATCCTCTTTACCTCCTCGCCCTCCTCCTTCCTCCTTCGCCCTCCTCCTCCCTTCTCCTCCTTCTCCTCCTCCCCCCTCCTCCCCTCCCTCCTCCACCTCATCCTCCTCCTCCTCCCTCCTCCTTCTTCCCCCCTCCTCCTCCCCTCCTCCCCCTCCTCCTTCCTCCTCCTCCCTCTCCTCCTCATCCCTCCTCCTCCATTCTCCTCCTCCCTCCTCCTCCCTCTACCTTCCTCCCTCCTCCTCCCTTCACATTCCTCCTCCTCCATCTTCCTCCTCCTCCCTCCTCATCATCCCTCCTCCTCCTCCTCCTCCTCTCTCCTCCTCCTCTCTCCTCCTCCCTCCTCCTCCTCCTCCCTCTACCTCCTCCCTCCTCCTCCCTTCACATTCCTCCTCCTCCCTATTCCTCCTCCTCCCCTCATCCTCTTCCCTCCTTCTCCTCCTCCTCCTTCTCCCTCTTCCTCCTCCCTCTTCCTTCTCCCTCCGCCTCCTCCCTCCTCCCACTCTCTCCTCCTCCTCCCTCCCTCCTCCCTTTCCCTCCTCCTCCCTCTCCTCCTCCCTCCTCCTGCGTTCTCCTCCTCCCTCCTTCTCCCTCCTCCTCCCTCCTCCTCCCTCTTCCTCCTCCCTCCTCCTTCTCCTCCCTCCTCCTTCTCCCTCTTCCTCCTCCCTCTTCCTCCCTCTTCCTGCTCCCTCCGCCTCCTCCCGTCTCCTACTCTCTCCTCCTCCCTCCTCCTCCCTCTCCCTCCTCCTCCCTCTCCTCCACCTCCTCCCTCCTCCTCCTCCTGCGTTCTCCTCCTCCCTCCTTCTCCCTCTTCCTCCTCCCTCCTCCTCCCCCTCCTCCTCCACCCTACTCCTCCCTCCTCTTCCTAATCCCTCCTCCTCCCTCCACCTCCCTCTTCCTCCTCCCTCCTCAATTTACCCAAGACAGACAGACGGACAGATAGTCGGGAACGGGATCTTATATGACTACTTATATGATTTAAATGAGATGCTCTCCACCATGGGCTGGGCCGGGTCAGACAGACAGACAGACAGATAGACAGACAGACAGACAGACAGACAGACAGACAGACAGACAGACAGACAGACAGACAGACAGACAGACAGACAGACAGACAGTCGGGAACGGGAACTTATATGACTACTTATATGAATTAAATGAGATGCTCCCCATCAGGGTCTGGGCGAAGCCGGGCCGGGTCAGACAGACAG